>WAAB01012591.1:76325-536169 GCA_013389865.1 Piaya cayana
AGGAAAGCACACGGACAGTTTTTTCCATGTACCTTACAATACAGACACAGAATAGTTGGAATTCAACATGCAAGTGTTAATAGGTGGGAATTGCACAAGATCCTCTCCCAAATTCATAATCTTTGATGTGTCAGTAAACACAAAGACCTTCATTGGTTATCTTCCTTGAAAGTGCCCTTTTTCACCCTCTAAACATATTTACATAGCAGAAAAACAGGTTCCCAGGCCTGCAAACGGGTTGGGGACATGCAGGGGAAGAAATCAGGAAAAGGAAGTAAGTAGGATAAGCAGCCTCCAGCCGCTGGGGCAAAGGTGTCGTACTGTTCACAGAGAAAACTTCTATCTGGTTATTCCTCTGCGGGTACTACCGCTACAATTAGATCCTATGAATTCTTGAAGGTAAAGCTTGTGGGAAGGAAGATAAAAGACAGCTGTGTTTCAAGCTTGCTTTCACAGTGTGCTTGACAGAACTTGCATTTGCTCATTGTCCTTCGATACTAACTTGTCTTTTCTTCTGTTCTGGACATGATAAAAGTCCTCTGGTTAATAGAAAAATATTGGTGCAAAGCAACCAGAACTGTAATACATATAATACTTTAAATTATAAAAGACTACAAAGAACTCCAACTGTTCTACTGCTTTACCTCACTTATTTTCTCCCCTTTGTGATACAATCATAGAATGATTTGGGTTGGAAAGGACCTTAAAGATCATCCAGTTCCATCCCCGCTGCAGGGACATCTCCCACTGGATCAGCTTGCCCCAAGCCCCATCCAACCTGGCCTTGAATAACTCCAGGGAGGGAGCAGCTACAATTTCTCTGGGCAACCAGTGCAGTGAAACACTTCTTCCTAATCTCTAATAAAAATATCCCCTCTTTCAGCATAAACCCATACCCCCTTGTCATATCCCTGCCCTCCCTGATAAGGGGCCCCACTCTAGCTTTCCTGTGGCCCCTCTCAGTGCTCCAGTGACACACTGCAGGCTTCCAGAACTTTAACACGGTTATCTGTATCATCAACTTGTCCTTGCAAGAGGATTCAGGACCAGCCCTCCAACTCCACAATAAGTATTTCCAGCTCTGCAAGCCACCCCAGACACCATATGCTCCCAGCAGAGCTGGTGACAGCTCTGGTCAGCCCATCCATGGGTTGGAAAAAAGCTGTTACAGGGTTACACAGAATCACAGAATCGCTAGGTTGGAAAAGACCTGCAGGATCATTGAGTCCAACCATTCGTATCACACACTAATCCATGTCCCTCAGCACCTCGTCCACCCACACCTTGAACACCTCCAGGGATAGGGACTCAACCCCCTCTCTGGGCAGCCTCTGACAGTGGCCAATGACCTTTTCTGTGAAAGATTCTTTCCTGATGTCCATCCTGACCCTCCCCTGGCAGAGCTTGAGGCCATCCCCTCTCATCCTGTCCCTTGGGAGAAGAGCCCAGTTCCCTCCTCTTCACAACCTCCTCTCAGGTAGTTGTAGAGAGCAATGAGGTCTCTCCTCAGCCTCCTCTTCTCCAGGCTAAGCACCCCCAGCGCCCCCAGCCGCCCTTACAGACTTTAGACGTTTGTAAGGGATCTCCTCGGTGTAGGTTCCACACCGAGCCCGGAACCGAGCCCGCAACTGCCGGGGTTCCGCGGACTCACCCAGCGCCACCTGGCAGGCTCTGCGCAGCTGCCCGTGCGGGGGCCGCTTCGCCTCCTTCTCCGCCAGGATCTTCTCCAGGGCCCGCGACACAAACATGCTCTTGGTGCGGGCGTCCTGCTCGCGGCCCGGGGGCTGCATGGCCCCGCCGGCGCTTGGAGCCCGCGGCCCCGACACCCGGAAGAGACGCGGTTCCCTCAGCGCCCGCCGCGCCGCCGACACGGCGCCGCCATATTGGCACCGTCACGTGACCCGCGCTGACTCCCCACCTCCCCGCGTTGCCCTCCGACCCCTCCGCGCGGCCGGCGGCGACGGGCGGGGCGCGGTGGGCGGGGCTACATGGGGGGGAGTGGTTAGAGAGTGGGCGGGGCTTGAGGGGGACAGGGCGGGGGCTCAGAGAAGAGGCCCGCGAAGGGGCGGGGCCCCTTGGCGGGCAGGCGTGGCTTTTTTATCGGGGGCGGGGCTTAGGTTTGGAGGGCGGAGCTTGTGATGGGGCGGGGCTTCCAGAGGGCTATAAAAGAGGCTGTTGGAGGGCGTCTGGGCTCGGTGAGCGGGATGTGGCTGCAATAGAGCTGAGTTCCACCTCAAATCAAAATATTCCACTTTAAAATACTGTATCTGTTGTATCAGCACTGTTATCTTTCACAGAGCAGGTCCCATAACAAGGCAGTGAGGAAGAACAGTGGCAGACCCACAGTCAGACATCAAAGAAGGGTCACTAACAATTAAATTTCAAGTCCCAGGAACTGAGTCTCCTTATAATCTTACTCCTGATTACATCTTCTTCTACCCTTGTCATATGTGGTACACACAAAATCAGATCCTGGACTTGGAGATCTGTGGCTCCAGTACACGTGCTTATCATTAAGGTACCATTTAACTACATGTAACTGCCTCAAAAATCTTCCACATATATGTGTTCTCCTGATAGTAACAGCATGCTCTGCCTCTTATGCCAGCAGAAAATGTGCCAGGTAATAAAGGTGAGACACTGTTGGAAGGTCAAAGTCCTTCTGAGAGTTTGCCAACTGAAGTTGTCATCAGGCCACTGACTTAAACTTTCCACTGCATGAAGTGAACAACATGGGCTCAGAATGAATTGCTATCCTGAGTCAGAGCCACAGAGAAAGGGGGCTGGTGAGAACTTCAATAGATCATTTAGTCCATCTCCAAGCACAAAGGCACAGAATCACCGAATCACCGAATCACCAGGTTGGAAGAGACCCACCGGATCATGGAGTCCAACCATTCCCATCAATCTCTAACCCATGTCCCTGAGCACCTCGTCCGCCTGCACCTTAAACCCCCTCCCTGGGCAGCCTCTGCCAGTGCCCAATGACCCTTTCTGGGAAAATTTTTTTCCTAATGTCAAGCCTGAGCCTCATGGGGTATTTGGCTCCATGAAATATTTCATAATACACTTTAGACTTGTGAACACACTGCAGTTTTAAACCCTATTTGTGTATCTCTCCGTGATGACTCGTGTGCCATTTCTGAGTGAACTTCTTTGGGTAGCAGGGGTTTGAGAGGTGCTTTACATATCAACTGGATGAGTTTATTTGCATTAAAGACTAAACTACAGATAGTATTATGGGGTTGTTGTAGTTTTCAAAACCTTATTCCCAAAAAGCAAAGTCTGAAAAATAGGCTATCCAGGTTAGTGCCGATTCAGTGTGTCTCTGGGAATTAGGAAGGCTGCTGGTTATAGGAGCACATTTGCTTGAGGATTACTGACTTGAAAAAGCCAAGAGAGCTAGACAGCCATGCTGAGTCAGACACGCTGTTTCTCATTACGCCGTTTTTCTCTGAAGCTGTTATGTTGGATTGTTTTTCCCAGTTTTAGCACTTGTTTAAAGCAGGTTTTTTTCTCACTTGAGGGCGCTCAAGGCTTGGCTGGGAAAGGGGATGCCCAGCTGGGGAGAACCCGGAGACACAAAAAGGAGCACCACAGTGTAAATAATGATTTTTAATTACGCTTATTGAGCTGATGAAATCTTGGGTACTAGAGGTGGAAAGAAGCTGTAGTCATAGAGACCACAGACAGCAGATGGCCGTGTGCTGCTGTCTGCCTTGGATCAGAAGGTGACCAGAAGCTCATGCAGGAGAGTGTGAGATCTGCTCCTCTTGATCAATACCCTTTCCACACAGGTGAGCAGACAGCTACATGGCACTGAGAGTCCACTAAGCTAAACAAAGACTGGGAGATTTGGTTTGTATTTGCCCCCATTGGATGCGATCCTAGTCCCTGGAGTCCCCACGTGTCCAAATTCACACCTACCAGTCAGCTTGTTTTAGTTCCAGGAATTAACATTTAGTTCAGCAGTAGATCTGGTCCTCTCACAGACCTAAAGGGTTCACTTCATTCAGATTATCATTCTCTTCCCTCTGGCTTGTCCTTTTCAAAGAGCTCTTTATGGCATTAATCTACTCAATGGTTTGGGGTTTTTCTTTAAAGACCTATAAGCAGAGCATCTACTTTCTGTCACTTCACAATTGAATTGTCGTTCAAGCCATGAAGTACTCACTGAACTCAAGAGGTAACAAAAGAAATATTCCATTGCTGTCATAAGCAAAGCTACTTTTCATAGCTAAATCACATATGACTAATATATCGGTCATGCTGATGTGCGGGGCTGTGGTTTAAATGTTTCTAATGACGTTATGTAACTATTTATATGACTACTATTTAAGAATAATCTGGCAGTCAATTTGAAAGATTTACAGTCTGTTTGAGCTAGAAGACTATTTCCCGACATGGTTTTAGACATTTTAACCCTCTCTGTCCTGGAATTTTTCAGGTGTAGCTTGGTTTTCCTTGCTGTACTGTATAAATGAAAATGCAACAAGACAGGACGTGTTAATTATTACATATGAAAAAACAGAGCCTGAATGAAGGGCTGCTCTAAACTGTGGGTCATTTCAATGTTGATTTCATTGCTAACATTTTTCTGCTACTGATGACCCAGATGACCCTCCCTCCTCTGATTTATGCTGTTAATATCTAGGTGGCTCAGGTCCCCATGTAGTCAAGTACAAACACTGAGGTAGCACGTGGAAGAGTGAGTCTCCCTCCTTTGTTGTGGGGTTTACAGTCTATGCTACTCAGTCTATAAAACAGCAACTTTCTCTTAGAGATGGTAGTTTCCCAACCACTAGATATGAAACTACGAGCTCTATGTGGTTACTTGAATTCCCAGGTTTCACTGAAGTGGACTTGGAAAGCTGGCAAGAGATTACCAGCATGAAACCTGTCAAAACTGAGAAGTCTAAATGCGCTTATCTGCCCCCTGACAGGTGAGAGGGTTGCCTGTGTTTTTGACTAACCAAGGCATTTCCAGAATGTCTGTGATGATGGATGATGAAGAAAAAAAACTGTAGGGGAAAGAGGCAAGGAAGGGAATAAGGTCAATCCTGAACTGTCCTGGGTCTTCTGGGAAAAGTGAGATACTCAATGAACATGTCCTCCTGTACTGCACACAGGGAAATGAGGACAGCACTGTCAGCAGTGATACAGATCACGGTGGGGAACATGAGCAGAAGCACAACCTCGCCCCTATTGCATGGCATGGAACCCACACTGCAACAAATGAGGTCAGAGAGACAGCTACCTTCCCTTATTCCTGCGATATCCCTGTCTACAGTGGGTTCATCTAATCCACATTCCTTTAGCCCCACTATTTTTCAGTGACTTGTACTACCCAGTGATTTTAAATCAACTGAGCTGTTTCCATTGACACTTGTGTCAGTACATATGAAATCTGACAAGATTTTCAGAACATTGTATATCTGATTAGCATACACTGTTATGGAGGCAGCACATGTAAATCATCCAAATTTACTGTCACTGGCTGCACATGACCTGTTTCTTAACCAAATGACATCGGGGTGCCAAACCTGAACCAAATGCCTATTAGATGTCTTGCTTGGGGGAGGGAAGAAAGACTTGGAAAAAATAAAACTGTTGCAACTATTTACCCAAAATACTGTGCTCCTTTCCAGGCACTATGGAAATATACCACAGAACCTGGATTCTGCCTCCAGTTACGGATGTTTCTAGTAAAAACCGCGATCACTTTTCTGTGTGTTATGGCTGCTTGCTTGCAGCAAATTGCATAAACTCATGCATGATAAAACTCTGCCTTGTTCTTAGGGTACAAGATAATATATCTTTCCGTTTCTGAAAGTTTTAACAGTTCCTAGATAACAAGATATTTGTTCTTATAATAACAGGCGGATGCTTAACTTTAGGCGGTGTCTTGTCCCTGCCTCTTTCAGACCACTACGTATCTATTATGGGTTTTGTGTTTTCTTTACAGAAAATTTCAAATGCTTGCAATGGCTTCATATGCTTGTCATATTAAAATGCAGCACTGGGATTTAGAAATCCATTTAGCAGAGGCGTGTGGTTAAGTAATATTTTACTATAAATAATAAAAAAGCAGAAGGAGTAAGAGATTAAAAAAAATAGCAGCATTACATCGTTTCCGCACCAGCTAATTCAGACAAAGCCAAAACACAATCAAGACATTTGGAGACAACTTCATTACGTTATGCCATGTAGTACGGTCAATCAGACGGGAAAGACCTCGAGTAACCTGATTTTCACCTGCTCAGGAAGCATGGGGGCATTGCCCTTACCCTGTGAAGAGCCCACAGCCAGTCACAGTGTCAACCGCTCAGAGAGCTGCAAGGTCTGAGCAGAGAGAGATCCATAGTTATGAGAAAGTAACGTGCATACTCGTTTCAGAAGCAGTGAAATCCCCTGTGATTTTGTTGCCTACATTCAGAAGCCAAGAAAGCAGAATTCTGGGGATCTCACTAGGATTCCCACAAATGTGCTTTGTCTCCTATGCTCATTGCAAGACCTAATATGTTGCTAGCCATCCAGCTAGCCAAGGAGAACTACAATGAACACTACGGCTGGTCTTGAGTCAACGGGGCCCCTCTGCTGTATGATGCAAGTTCGCCTCAGCCCAATGCAAACATTCCTAGGCCCCAGTGGAATACAACTCACCCAGCAGTGCTCTTCAGCCACGGACAGAGCTCGGAGTGAGGCACAATGGGAGAATGGTTTATGCCAAAGAATTTGTTGGCCAGGGTTGATTTAGGTCTGCCTCATATTTTGTTTGATACCTCAAAATTTGTTGATAACATGACTTGGATGACTTTGATTATGGCTTATCCTTATATGTCAGTGCCCAGCCTATAAGATTATCTGTTTCAGCCCCCAGTGTCTTGGGTGTGTTTTCCATATGCCACAACTTCACGCTGATGTGTCAGTCTACAAAGTATTTTATTCCAGATTGAGGAAGGAAACTGAGAACAAATGCAGGTCTCTGTGTGACCCCTCCTCTAACACATACCTGCAATTTATGTGTAAAAAATACCTACAGCTTCTGTCAGTGAACGGCAAGTTGGTTCATTTAAAGATACAGAGAGCAGACAATAGGAACAGAATCTTTTCTTTATTCTACATTGCAACACTTGTGGAAGTTTAGCACCACATACAAAGATAAATATTAAATATATTCCAGGCTTCTGTTTTCTATGCCAACGTGTGATTGAGTCAGCATGTCCTGGCAAGATTATGTGGTAGCTGAAGAAGGTCCTTTTCTATGGTGAGAACCTGGCAGCTTTATCCCAATGGGCTTTTCCTGCAGTGCTAAATCTAAGCACTTGCAAACCAGCAATATAACTTTCCAAACTATCAGATTGCCTTAAAAGGCATGAGATCTTACAGGATTTAAACCTCGTATGTTCTCCATTAGTTTTCTGATTGTAAGGGTTCATGTTTTGAAGATTTTTCTCTCCAATCTCAAAAGCTATGCATTCACTTGAAAATTAAAGAAATGCTCTCATAAATCATGGCTACTTTCCTAAAACAGCAGTGGCCAGTCCTCAACGACAGGGTATGTGAAGCTGAGCCTAGAAATTGCATCCTAGAAAGTCATTTAAAATAGCTCTGACTAGGGAGAGTGATTTAGATTGATTTCATCCAGAGATCTCATAAAAAGGTGATCACATACTCTTTTTCCTCCACTCTTCTAACATCTCTGTATTTTGATGAGAAAACAGGAAACAAATTTATTTTTTAATGACCAGGACAGATAGGACAAGGTTACAATTCCCACGGCTAAACTCTGTGGAACTTCAGAATAAGCAGAACAACATATCAATCTTTGCAAAAAAACATTTATGATACCAAAAAAGGGAAGAAATAATATCCTGCCTTCAAACCTAATAGGTACCAACCAGGTAATCCAACTGCTAGAAACAGCACTGGGAATATAGCAGAAACACATATTTTCACATGAGTGTAGAATGTTTATTTTACAGTCCAGTAAAAGGAAAATGTCAAGATGCAGTCATAAAGTTGGCCTGTCAAAGAAGGAATAGCCAGCAACATGAAACAGTGTAAGAGCTCTGCCCTTTCCCTATTTAGGAGAGCTTCTGCTTCATGCTTTGACACGGTATTATTGGAGTCCCCTTCGCCTCCTGATAAGTCTCTACTTGCTTGATATAGCATTAAAAAAAGTTTTACTCTACATTACACTGAACAGTGCCTCACTGAGGGCTTCTTTCACCTGAGTACCAAATGCACCTGGGCTTTCCGGCACACGGCATATGTGTCTTAATGCTTTTCAGCACACATAATGTCTTAATTTCCCAGGACACACTGTTCTAACATCGAATTAGACACGCAACAGCAAACAGTGCTCGCATCACACTGAAATGAGATTTTGCAGCTAACTGCAGGGAGTGAATGATGGGCTTGAAATCATTCTCAGAACTATTTTCAAAGTGTTTTAATTATTTTCCACAAAATATTTTAACATCGCATTAGTTGATTTTCAGAGTAGAGAATGTGATTTGGCTAATTCAAAAGCAATGTAGACTAGCTGAACTTTACTACTGAATATGGTGCTGGGCTGCATCCAGAGATTAATCGCATGATGTATATTCATGGTTGGAGGCATAGAAGGAAAGAAAACCTTTCAAATAGAACAGAAGGCAGATAAACAGGAAAAGAACACTTGTATCTGCATGTATGTGCTTGCAAGTAAATTCAGTACCAATTACAAGAATTACTATTAAACTGATGTAAAGAGCTCGTAGTAAAAATATGCCTGTGGTGCAAGACATAAATCAAGAGCATACAATGCCTAACAGGTGGACACAGTTTGCAGTTTGTGGAAGCTACTTCCTTGGCAAGAAGCATCTCTGGATTTCTGCCCGGGGGCCAGGTGCTCCTCACTGATTGACAGGGATGAAACCTCAAAGTGCTCCCCTACTGGCATATTGCTATGTATTTTGTGTTAGGAGGGAAACATCATCCCAGAAAAAGATGCAGAATGGATAGGAAAATTCTTGGGAAAACAGCACTGCCCTGTAAAGCAGCTCAGTTCCCAGTCCAGCTTTAGTAGAAATTCCTTGTACATCTTGTTTTCCCTTCTGCTGCCCATTTTAATCATTTCCATAGGGACTGATTCTATTTATTCTGCTTGGCCTCTAGCTGTTTTCTCTGCTGTCCACTAATGTACTTACTAGTGGATTTCCCAGGGGACTCTGCATTTGATTCACTGTCTCAGCTCTCTAAATTTTTTTTGCAGTTAACACTGGATGCTCTAAAATCAATAAATCCAGGTGGCAGAGTGTTGTCCCATTGCTAACAATGTGATTGCGGTAACTGAAGGGTTACTAAACCGAATTATTAAATGGGTATTTATATGAGTATTTGGACAATATCAGCAAGACATTTCATTGTGAGGTTTATGTACAATTCCCTCCCTCCCATTCCCACTGTTTTCTTCAAACCCAGATCTCTGAACTCTCTCTTCCTAACCAACTTACTGCCAGTGGCTTCACACTGAACTTGCATTCCTACCCAAGCAAACTGTAATTTGAGAAAGGGACACTAACGATATATTTAAATGACACCAGTCAATGTCACAACATGAAAAAAAAAAATTTGACAGGAGAAGCAATGCAGCTGCATTTACACAGTGCTGTACTTGAAGTTAGGGCGGCTGTTTCAGTAATTAGTTCATATACAGCATCCCCCTAATGCAAATGATACTTTCTACCTCCACAGTCGGGCCTCTGAAAAATTACATCAGTATTTCTGCACAGTGCTGATGTTTTACCTTTTACCTTAATATCTTACCTTCAAGTGGTTTACAAAGGATATTAGCTGTATACAGAATAGTTGAGATTTATAAAATTCCAAGTTAATAAAAAATAAATTCTTCTTTCTTTATAAAACCAACAGGACTGACCAGATTTTCAGCTGTCTCTCTCATAAGAGAATTTAGTCATTCTTGCATAAAAATCTGAAAAACTAACAATTTGGCTAAACCCAAAATCTGGAGGCTTCATATTTTTCGCATTTCAAAGGATCAGCAACATGTCCAAAGAAAGCAGACACTCCTCCCATGGAATAATTTTATTAAAATCCCACATTTCAATCAAACCCAAATTAGAGATACATATATTTTTGCAGTAGTCTTCTTGGCAGCAGGAGCTCCTCACTGAAGTCAGTGGTGGTTTGGTACCTACTGGGTAGAATTAAAAACTGATGTGACTTAGTGATGTAAGCCACATCTTCAGATGTGCTATGCAGAAGCAGATAGGGACACTTCAATCCCGAACTGCTGTCTCTGTTCACCATCATAATAACAATAACAGCACCTGCTAGGACCATCACAGTGTTTGGACAGCCGGAGATGCAATGGGATCTGAAGATCAGATTTGAAATCTAAGTGTTCTCCTATCCAAATATGATGGCCTACTTTTTACTGAACTACTTTACTGAACACCCACTGCTCCCACTGACTGACATCAGTGTGCACTTCTCATGGGCAGCAGCCCTAAAAACTGTCATTTTAAGGAGCTTAACATACTCAGGCTTGAAAATTTGAGGCTATTTTCCCTTTACAGTATTTAGAAGCACGCCTAGACCAGAAAAGCCTACAATTACCTAAGTATATATAATCATTAGAAACAACTTGTCTTTAAAGAAAAATAGTAGAGTGTTTATTTTTTAAAAATAGCAGCCAGAGTGAGAGAGCAGATGGGAAAAATATTTTTGCCAATCACAGCTTTTGACTGCAGAGTGAGAAGTCTAATTGAGTGGAAAGACACAAATGGAATTGAGTAGCTCCCTCACCCTGAAGTACCTAGGAGGGAGAAGACCCAAGGCTGGATAGTCACTTGCAATTTTTCCTGCCTGAGAGGCGATAATGAGACTTTATTTGCCTCGCAAGTAAGTGCTGGTGAGACTTGCATGTATCTGAATGCCACAGAACCGATGTGTTACACATTCTATTTTGTGCACAGAAAAGCCTATTTTGCATTGTATTTCATGCTTTTCACATTGGTAACAGTGCAATTATTTGGATTTTGCTGACATAAACCTTGTATTCAGTAAAAACAAAGGAAACAGGATACCAAGCTACTAAAGACCCTGGTTTACAATATTCTGTCAGAGTTCCTTAAACTGAAAGGAGCTGAACAATATTTGCAAATTTGTAGGGCTTTAGCAGTTGCTCTCCACCTCTGACACACATGACTGTGCATTAGCCCTTGTTTGGCTTACTAGTGGGATGACTTTAGTCACAAGAAGAGCTACGGTTAGCACCAGGAATTAAACTGATGAATGATCTTCTCTCTGACCTTTCATCTGATCTTTGTATCTCATCATTTCTTGTAATAAACTCAGAAAGTCATCAAGAAATGTCCCTGGCTTTTACCATACAGTACAGATTTTATTCATGCATGTGCAAAGCTTCATGTTTTTCACAATGCCAGTTCAAGACAGTTCCTTGTCTCCTTGATTCGGGTTTAAGAAGACTTGTTTCCTTTCCTCTCAGCAGGAAGAGCTTCCTCTCTCTGTTCATTACTGTATTCATTTATTCTCCATTTGCTTTTAGGTATTCTTTAGTGGAATCTTGCTATAGACAAAAGGAGCTTTGTTCTGGTTTCAAGCCTCGTATCTTCTGCCTGCTGGGCCAGAATTAACATGTGTAACCCAACAGCCACTAGTGAGCTCTCCACTCACCCTTATTTTATTTCAGCTTCGTTTTCTTTATCCTTGTAGCATTTCCCTAATATTTTATGAGACTGAAGAGTATTGGAACAAAAGAAACATATTGACAAAATTGAAGTGCATGTTTGTGGAGAAATTGGGGTATGGGACCAATTCTTTCTCTCCCCCTCTGGACTGGTTATGTTTATAAAGCGCAAAATGACCTTCTGTGTTGTCACTGGAAACTTTTCCACTATCATCTTCAACATTTCTATCTCATTATGATGTTGGCTATTTTGGCCTTTTTTGTAAAACTGGTATTTTAGCATTCTAGTTTAGCCCTATATGTCTGCACTTCGTTACTGAAATCCCAGCTACTGTTTTAAGGAAGCTTTCTATTCAAAAATTTAATCACAATATATTGTACTGACATAAAAGAGAGAAGCTGTTAACTGACCTGGCTTACTGCTATTAGGAAGCATGCTCAATTTGAAAATGAAATCGTTCTGCAAATTTTTTAGCCAGTAGAGTGGAAAAATAATTTCCATATCAGAGGTCAGTAAAATGAAATGTGGAAACTCAGACTTACTGAGTCCCTCCCCCCAATGCACATAGCTATTGTCACTGGCTTCAGTTGGTGTGTTCATATGATTCGCTTGCACAAGCTTTGTTTGTTGCTGTGACTGGTGCTAGCAAACAAATCTAGGCAAAGCCTAAACTTCACAAATGCTGACTTCTGCCCCCCTAAAGGAGCACAGGAAAGATGGAGCGCCACAGGGATATTGGTGCTTGAACAATGAGAACAGCTCTAGCGTGAGCCATGGCCAAAACATCAGCCATTCAGAAAGAAGCCTTATCTGCACACAAGTTATTTCCCCCATGCTTGGGGGAAAGCAAGCGAGCATTAAAGGCATTTTGCCTTCTTCCACAGGGACTGGCAGAGCTCGAGGCTGCTGTCTGAAGTCCACAAGGACTGCCAGAAAAGTCTGAATTGTGGCAGTGCATTTCAGGGCTTAGGTTTATTTGTGTAATAAATTATCACAGAGATCAGCAACGGGTGTAACAGTGTAAAATTAGCTGCATAATGATACTCAAGTCAACATCCTCAGAAAGAGAAAGAAAATCCTGCTTAGCATTTTATTCTTTATAGTCACTTAACACCAGGGTGCACATATGAGCTATAAAATCCAAGTGTCATGCATGCTAAAGACAAACACCTTAAACTTTGGTAAGTACTTTTTGTTTAAACAAAGCATTCAGTATCAGGTTAGCTGCACTCAATTCAAATTAACAGGTTTTTTTTTTTTCTGAAAAGCAATTCCAGCATAGCGTTGAGTCGACATGGTGATATTTTTCTTCAGTTTCAAAAAGGAAACAGTAATTTTTCAATTCTACTTCAGTCAACCATTCTGAACAAAACTTTACATTTTTTACCTCTGGATTTAGACTAGAAAATTTTGGCCAAAATGAGGTTATCTCAAGAGTACTGAGTTTCTGAGGGCAAAGGGGCCATAACTGACAAACTGCTGTATTTAATACATTTTGAGAAGCTGCAAGCAAAACAGATCTGACTCATTCCCTTCCATCTTCAGTCTAAGACCCTCTGCATACATTCTTCTGGGCCATTTCTATTTACACCAAGTTCCATCTTCTGTGGCAAAGCATACAGGCCTCCTTCTAACTCTAATCTGCTATCACCAGCTTCCTGTTATGACTTGTGCAGCACTTACACTGTAATTCAAATGAAAGTGTTCTGTGATTTCATGAGCGATACTGTCAGTTTAACAGCATTTTTATTGCTGCACCTACTTACAGTGTTTCTGCACAAAATCAGAAAGAGAAAATTAAAAAAAACCTCTTTGAAAACATCAATAAAGCAAAAAAAGCCTGGTTTCCATTCTCTAGTGGGACTGGTGCACACAATTAGTGTTCTTTTAGAGATGGGTGACGATTCCCCGGAAAGTCTTTCTACTCCTACACTGTGAATTTGCAGCCCATGCATTGACTCTATACAAGTGGTTAGAATTGCATGGACTGTATTCAGCATTGCTGCATGCAGCAGAGCAAAGCGATAGTTTCACAAATGGCTTTAAGCTGATCTGCATGTGAGTTACTGCCAAAGGAGGCAGTCCCACCCCCAGCCCAGCCTTTCCTACAAGGTCTTACACCTCCCCTCACACTGCAGTTACTCTTGGGGGTTGCACACTCAGTCACTCAGGGAGCAAACCTAACTGAAAAAGGGTCTTTTGTTTGTTTGCCTTCCGGTTAATTTTCAGCTGGATCAGCTGATCAGTTCCTGATCCCATTCACTACAATGTCACAAAGGAGGTGGTGAAAACATCAATGTAGAAAGGAGAAAAGGGTAGCTCGCACTTAAATTGACTCACGTCCAATCATAAAACCACAGTCGAAGCTATATACATGGCTATTTTTTTCCTAATTACATCAATTCAGTCCTATGGATACAAAATATACACACAACAATAGCCACAGAGAGAGTTTTACCCTGAAAACAAGACGGCCAAGAAGACTATAAATGGCAAAGTTATGTATTGTGATAAAGCTATCTATTTCATGCTCATGTGATACCCAACTGGTTCAGCCCATCCTTAGTAAAAGATCTTCAGTTTATCAAATGCAGACCTGCTTAGTCTTAGTATTTAGTTGAGAAGAGTTCACATATCATCTCACAAATGCATATTACATTTCTTGTGACCCTGAGTATTAGAATATGGGAAAAAACAATTTGGAACAATTGCAGTTTAATTATTTCATAAAAACCTGACAGACCTCCAATTTCAAGGGAAAAAAAAAGCATTGCATTTACAAAAAACCCGTAATCATCCTAATTGAAGCATATTGATGTTTGATGTATTTTCTATTCCCCACCCCTAAATGTGGTGCTTTAGATAACAGTACATAAGCCTGCTGTCAAGACAATATTTCTCTGCTGGTGACTTAAGAAGATAAAGAACATATCACATAACATTATATGTCAGGAATAATAGAAATGCTTTCTGCACATTACTTAAAAACAAAACTGCTCAAAACCACCCTGAACTGAGCAAGACATTTTGATTAATTAGACTAAAAATCTCTCAGTTCAAGAAGCCAATGAGAATCCTTAATTACATAATCAAAAATTATGTCAGGAAAGAGAATCACGAAAATCTAATTATGCACTTTCTAGTATGTGATTAGTTATAAGTAGGTGGGTAGGATTGAGAAAGAGCAAAAGAGGGGAAATATGAAAAAAAAATAGGCGAATCAGGCAGTGGAAAGAATAATCATATTGGTGAAGTGAGTAATGACAAATACAACCTCCTCCCAGGGTGTCTTGAAAAACTGGATGTTTTGACTTGATTACAGAATGTTTGAAATACAACAAGCTTCTTCCCCAGTTATTTGTATTCAGGATTTGACATGAAGCTCACTGGAGTCTGTGAAAAGGAAATAGTCTGCATTTCCAATTAATCAGTGAGTTTGATAACAGGAATATGTTAAATAAATTTTTCCCATCTTACCTGACCTTATGATGCTGACGATTTTACATTTTACAATGTTTGTGTGCAATGTGTGCAGGCCCAATGACATAGTTTATTGGATCTCCCTCTTCCTTCACAAGTCCTGAAACCTTTTTGTCATGAAATCGTGCTAACCTTCATTTTTCTCAGGGATATTAGAGTTATCAAATAAATAGGTAGATGGGGATGCTAAGGAGAAGCACAGGCTTCAGGCACTGTCGCCTCTTCACACTCCCAGATGGCCTGAACAGCTAAAATCTGAGTTGATGACTGGAGACTTGTGTGACATCATGGGGCCCCCTTCGAGTGGACTCTGTAAGACAAAGCCATGCACTCTGAATTCCTGAATTCCAGTTTGGCACATATTGACACTGTATTCTCGGGCAGCCACTTCAGCTGTCTATATCTCAGTTTCTCTGTTTTCAAATGGACAGAATAATACTTATCTCCTTCTGCCACACACCATGAGTCTAATTAAGTGCTTTCAGAGTTTAACTGAATGTGTGTACAATACTATCCTCTAATCAAAGAGAATTCCGTCCCACCCTGCCTAGCAATTCTGTTTCTTTGTTCTCCATGCTCACTCTAAGCCTCTCTATATTTGTTCCAAGTCACTCTGCAGTTAAGTTACCTGAGGATTTTTATTCTAAAATTAAGTTTATGCTGATGTTAAAAAAGACATGCAAATGTTTTCCTGGCAGTCTGGATTCCTCAAGAGTGAGAACCCGAAAAATTATTTCTGTAAGGCTCACTACAAACTACCTCAATATATCTTGCCTGAAGATAAATCATTTGTAGAAATCAAAGGGATTAATTCTTAGCTAGAATAAATCATCAGTGGCTTTAGTGAAACCAGTTAGCTGCAATGAATTACAGAGCTGTAGGTGAGAGGTGATTCATGTCCACCTCACATGGGCCAGGATCTGATTTCAATTACACTGATGGAAATCTCTATTAACTACATTATTTTGACTGAAGTGTATAGAATTGCTCTGCATATCTACAGATACAATGACGAGTTTTAAATTAACTACTGCCATTCAAAAAACAGTTTCTGGAGTAACGGGTTGTTCTCTGCTCAGCAGCAGCCATAAAAGAAAACAGCATTTTAGAATGGCAGAGTGGCACATGATGGTGCCATGAACAAATCCCTGGCACACATCTATCTTTAATGTACTGCAGAAATCCATTACTGCCGTCTCTAAAAGGATATACCAGAACTGCTATAGGTACAGAGGAGGTCATTAAAGATAGTCGGCCACATAAAATGGCTTCAATATGAGGAGAGTCCAACAGATTAAGGCATTTTAACCTGATGTGGAGACTACTAAGGGGAAATATACTTGAAGTTTGCAAAGTCTTAAATGGTGAGTAAAGCAGAGATAGTGCTCAAGCTCTGTTTCTTGCAATACTAAAATTAAGGTGCAACCAAATAAACTATCAGGTCTAAAGCATAAGGAAGTTGGTTTTTTTTTCATAAGTACATCACTAAATGTGGAACCAATTGCTAAAGGATGCTGGAAAAGCCAGAAGTTCAAATGTGTGCAAAAGGCTTCAGGAGCATTTACAGGGAAATAGGCTCATCAGTGACTATTAAAACCAACTGTCCAGATGCAACTTCTAGCTTAGGAAATCCTTAGACTACCTTGAGACAGGTGTGTCGTGCACAGGGCTTAAGTGCCAGAATTGTTCTGGGGAATCACATTTCAGCTGACCTATTGATGTCCCATGACTCCTTGGGCATTTCTATACTGCTTGGGGAAATGGGCTGTGGATTAGCAAACACTGGTGGTAAATTTAGGCTGCCCCATGGACATCATATACCAGATCTGGGAACAGTCATCATCTGAGCTCACACCAGCCCATATGCCACTCTACACAAAGCTCACTCCCAGTTTTAAGCTTCTCTTAAAGTCAGTTTGCTATACATAGACTGATCAAGACCATGTTCACCAAGAGATCCAGACAAACGACTTTGTACACCAACATAAAGGAACCTATAATTCAGTGCCCCTTTTAACACAACAATAGGAACATACACACAAAGACCCAGTGGAGATCAGTATGGTTAAGTAATATTCAGATACCTTGTCTCTAAGAGGTACACTGTACCCAACCCTCTTTAATGTCCACATGCTTTTCACCACAGAGAGGTTCAATAAACTGTGAAATTGCAGTGTACTAAATTCCACTGAAAAGCTGTATAAACATTTTCATAAATCAAAGCACGTGAGGCTGGAGTTTATTTAGGACCACAAAAAATATAAATAAATGCATAGGATTGGCTGATATAAATCACATATACAGTGTGTGCACAGAAGGTCATGCAGAACATGTAATGCACTTGAACACCTGCCTCTATCATCAAGTCATTTTGAAAGTAAGCACGAGTGGCAATTTTTTATAAGCTAGAAATAGGGATTTGATTAAAAGTTTCCTGAAGTCAGCAGAGAGAATACTTGTTAACTTCAGCAAACATCTGAGTGATATGCTTTCGGGAAGCCTGATGAACAGATATTCCTCTCAGACAGGAATAACAATGGTTAAAGGAGAATTAAAACAGTGGGTAAAAGGCAGGTGGGTGGTTTATCAGATCTCCCTTGCTGAGGCTGAAGGGTGTATCAGTATAAACTAACAAATTCTACAATCACTCTGGACTTCTTTTATTCTGTAGAAAATAGGGTCTGAATCACATCCCCAACAACTTTCTGGAAGCTTTCCTAGAGCCTTCAGCAGACCAATAGTGAACAATATTTGGTCCTACAAGAGTGAATGCTGCCACTGTGCAGACAAACACCTAAGCGATGATTATTTTCTTTGTTGTTGCAATTCCATGTAGAGACCTCACCACCTTGATGCTACCGTGGTAGAAATGTATAAATATAATGACTCAGAACAAGTTACAAGCACATGCAAATTAATTACATCTTCAGGAAAGATGGTGAATTTCATGGTAATTGATATGTCAGCCTCCTGATAATTGACTCCCTGACTGTACTACAAAGAACCAGCATTTTTTGTTTGCTTTTGAAGTGCTCACTTGACAATATATTAGCAGTAAAATTCTCTTCAAAAGTGAACAGCAGTTGTAAACTACTTACTTTTAAAAAATATTAAAAAGAAGCAAAAAGAAAACAAGCAAGAAAGAACATATATTCACTTGAGTCTTCAGGTTTCATTCAGTTAACCCGTAATATCTCTTTAAGAATAAAAAAAATTGGTGGCTAATTACAGATTTTTGTCTTTAAAATGAAAAGCCATGCTAGTAACTATTAAAATATCTACTCTGAAGTAAGGATCACGTGTATGTCTGAGTTAATTTGGACTTACCAAAATTAATTTTCCTACAGCTACAAGAAAGCCATTTTTAAAAAAGGGTGAAAGACCTCCCTTTAATTTTAATGTAGACTTTTGCTTAGTATTTTAAACTAAACTTTTTGCTTAACAATTTAGTCTTTCCAGTCACAAGTTACATCCTTTTAAAAGTCTTTATATAGCAACACTGCTAATGCTGACAATAAAACTAGAGAAGTATTTTGAAGCAATGTAGCTCATATTAAACCTCAACAAGACGACACACTCACCACAGCAGTTCAGGCATTGCTCAGATAGCATCTACTGACTCTGTGATGATCTTCTGTTTCAGTATTTGCTATGAAAAAGAAATTATTGTAAGACTTTTGGGGCAAGCCTGGGAGACAGGGTTAACAAATTAGCAACTTTAACAACTTTCTCACTCTGCCACAGGGTGGGGGCGTAGCTTTGGGGATGCTGATTTTTCCTAGCACGGTGTCTTGTTACTTAAACCGTTAGGATCTTTTAGGACACAAAACATCTGATGGTCTTTAAAAAGACGTCAACTGGAGACCCACTGACTAAATAAATGAAAATGCTGTAGTGGCTTTCAGAAGAAAACAGGAATTTAAACATAAACAATTTGAAAGAAACACGGTGAAATTGATTCTAATCTGACCTTCTGAAGACTTTCTGTGCTTCCACACGCTCCTCGTGCCTCTGAGATCTACCTGAAACCCAGAATTAATCCTTGTCATTCATTGAATCATAGAATAACCAGATTGGAAGAAACCCACCAGATCATCGAGTCTAACATTCCTATCAAACACTAAACACTATTCCCTTCACATCAGTGCTTTTCCCTCAGACCCCTTGCATTTAGGGAGACAGGAGCTCTCCCACACTTTTCTTCCCATTTTGAGAAATCATGTTTCAGACTGACTTAGAGTGAAGAAAACACTTCTCATTGATGAGGCTGCAGAAAGTGGAATTACAAGGCGTCACGAGGGTCATGTTTGTGAAGACGCACATTGTGCACCTTGACCCAAGGCTACATCATAGGGAGATGTGGCGAAGGAGAATATTATTGCTACTCGATAAAGGCAATTTCCACACCTAGGACTGAAAGCATCTGAAGTATTTTCTTTATATTGCAGACCTGCAGCCTGCTGCAATTATATCTTGACCGGAGAGCTGTTTTTTTCATTCCATGTAATATGATATCCATGAAGCCTAAAGCAGACTTTAGGATGACAGTTTTGTATGTTAGACTGCCATAATTTCCTCCTGAATAGAAACCTTAACGACTTGAACAAAGAATGTCAGTCAAGATAAAGTCACAATGTAAAATATGCAAAGAGGTATTTTGTTTCAGCGTAAGGAAGATGATTTATTATATTATTTGTGTTAGCGTTTAAGGTAATAGATTTGATATGCGTCTCTATCCTAAAAGTTTGCATTATTAGTGTTTTTTAAATTTCCTCTTGAAACTCTTGTTTCCTAAGTCAAATTAAACAAATATGTATTTGCAGTTTGACAGTAGCCTGGCAGCTTTCTTAGGGCGCAGTGAAGGCGTCGGGGAATGAATCGCAGGGCTGGGGCTCTTTTAGTGACTGGGTCTCTTCACCCTCGCCCTCACACCTCGCACGTGCTTTGCACAAACAGCTACAACCAACAACAAAAAACCCGTGGTTTTGGTTCATGGCAATGAAACAAATTTGTTGTGTATGTGTGTAGATCAGGCCGTGGGCAGCCTCATCTAGTGGGAGGCGTGAGGGCTGCGGGACGAGGCGTGTCTGTGACCATGAGGCGCTCACACCTACGAGGGCTGCGGGACGAGGGGTGTCTGTGGCCGTGAGGCGCTCACACCTGCGCGGGCTGCGGGACGAGGTGTGTGCGGGGCCGTGAGGCGCTCACACCTGTNCCGCGCGGCCATGGGGGGCTCCTGAGCGGCCGAGGGGAGCGCAGGGGGAGCCGCCGCCATGGAGCCGCCGCCGCCGCCGGCCGGAGCCGCGGAGCCCGCGGGCTGCACCAAGGACACGGACCGGCAGCTGCGCCTCCGCCTCTGCGTCCTCAACGAGATCCTCAGCACCGAGCGGGACTACGTGGGGACCCTGCGCTTCCTGCAGTCGGTGAGCGGCGCCGCCGGCGTCCCGGGG
This sequence comes from Piaya cayana, assembly GCA_013389865.1. Taxonomy (NCBI): domain Eukaryota; kingdom Metazoa; phylum Chordata; class Aves; order Cuculiformes; family Coccyzidae; genus Piaya; species Piaya cayana. The sequence continues at coordinate 96,976 of WAAB01012591.1, forward strand.
CGAGGCCGGGGGGACCCCCTGTGGGTCTGGGCACGGTCCGCGTGTCCCTGAGCGTGCGAGTTACCGTGTGTGTGTGAGCGGCTGTGTTACTGTGTGTGCGCACGATTGTGTTTCTGAGTGCCTGTGAGTGTGTGTGTGTGTGTTCCTGCGTGTGAGAGCGCGTGTAACTGTGTGTGCCCGGGTGTGTGGTACCGTGTGGGAGCGCGTGTGACCGAGTTGGTGTGTTTCTGAGGGACCGTGCGGGTGTTCGTGAGCGTTTGAGTGTGTCTCTGTGTGTGTGCACGAGGTTGTGTGTTTCTGAATGGACGTTACTTTATGTCTGTGCATGTTTGTATGTTTCTGAGCATGTGTGTGTGTGCCCGTCTGTTACTGAGTGTGTGTTGCTGTGTATGTGCTACCGTGTGTTTGTGCATATGTTTGTGCATGTGAGTGTGTGCTCGTGAGAGTTTGAGCATGTTGCTGTGTGTGTTTGTGCTCACATTCATTTTTAGTGAGTGTGCTTGTGTGTGTTACTGTGTGCAGGCGTTTGTGTTTCTGAGTGAATGGGTGTGTGTGAGTGTGTTTGAGTGTGTCTCTGTGTGTGCATGTGTTTGTGTTTCTGAGTGTGTGCAAGTGAGTTACTGTGTGTGCGAGAATGTGTCTGAGTGCGCTCGTTTCTGAATGTGTTTGTGTCTGTGAGTGTGTGCGCAAGAGTAATTTCCGCACGTGTTTGTGTGTTTCTGAGTTAGTGTGTGCACGCAGATGTGAGTGTGTGTGTGATGGATTGCTGTGCCCTGCCGAGGGGGCTCTGTGTGTGCCCCTGCGTGTGTGTTTCTGTGCACAAGGGGTGGCTGCGCGTTCTCCCAGCACAGGGACAAACTGTCCCGCAGCATCTGGGAGCGAAGGCAGTGGTCCCGCAGCTGGGTCTGCTCTCCAGAACACCAGCGTCTAAGTTGCTGTTAGACCTGCATGGAAACTCTACTCCAGCTGCCTTTTATTAATAAATAAATGCTATGTGTGTTCTTTTGCTTTAATAGCGAATGTAAAATTGTGATGGGGCTGGGTGTGCCTGTGGAGACTATTATACTCGCCCCCTGAATTATCCACAGACTAATTCCGAAGTAAAACTCCATCTGCTCGTTTCCTTTTTCTTATATAGACGTGGAATCCATCCGCATACCACCACGCTCTTGCAAATGGCTAGAAGATCCTGCTGTAAAAGTTACTAGATAACAGATATGCCATAAAAAAGAATAAACCATTTGATCGCATAGAGATCAAAAAGCAAGGGAAGTCTCTGCAGAGATTACAAAAAGATTGATCAGGACAGAAATTCTTTCTGGTGTTTTCCTAGTTAAGTCCTAAACCCTGATTTCTTCAAAATGGGCTTAGACCCTGGACTCTTTTTGACTTGTCCTCCTGGCAAGGTTTATGGTTGTTTGTTTTTTAAATTCAGTTTGTTTTCAGCGTTTTTCAGATTCATCCAAGTGCAAACTGTCTGGTGTAAAAGATAAATGAGAAGGATGTGGTTGCTTTATGCACTAGTCTTTACTTAAATCCTCCTTTTCTCTCTCAAATAGTTGAACTCAGCCTTTAATTTCAGAAAGGTTCTGACTGAAGTGCCACTTAGCTTCCTTTAGAACTGGGACTCTGTCTCGCTCTGAGAAGATTCTTAAAAGAGCTGCAAGTTGCAAAAGTGCCCCACCCTACAGACCAAACCAAACAAAAAACCCTCACAAAACTCCTCTGTCCTAAGTACTGAATTTGGGATTTTGTCAACTGCAGACTGGAATGTAGATTCAAACTGCATATATTTTTAGCATTGGGTTGTGCAGCTAAATGTATTCATGGTGTTAACTAATGGAATTTTCATGTATTGAAAACCAAACCAAGTCTTTTATATATTAATATTCATTAACCTGGCAGTTACTGTGAGAGCAGTAGTGAGTAATATGCCTTAGGTAATGGTAGGAGAAGACACTTACGGAGCACACTTGGCTGTGTTCTCGGGTTGGCTCTGCAGCCAGAGCCCTCACAGGCACTTTGTCACTGACTGCTCCATGTACCTCATGTGGTGTTATCTTGGGGACCGATTCTGATAGTGCAGCTTTACCCCTCTGTGGAGTTTGTGTTTAGTACTTACATTTGAACAAAGCATTGAGGGATAGGATCTTTTGTATTTTTAGTCCTCAGTTTAGAACAGCGTTCACACACAGGCTTAACTTTAAGCACGTGTTGAATGTTCGCGTGCTGTCCTAAATAATGACAGTTTCTTCAGTCATTGACCTAGTTCTTAGAGACTGAATCTCTGTGCAACTGCATTCAGATAGTTGAATGGTGCTGGCACCAGGGAAGGGGGCATGAGGGTCTGATGCCCTACAAGACTGTAAAAAGAGCAGTAGTGGTGTGAAATTTTAAAAGTAAAATTTCAAGTGAGACCTATTTTCTGCATAAGTTGGTGAATGGCCATAACTTAACACCTTCTAACAAGATACCACAAAGGAAGGAATTCTTCCCTACTTCACACATTGGACCCCTGACATGACATGCAGGGATAGTACATGTATTATCTGTATAGTCACTGGAATTGCAGGCGGTTATAGGACAAGAGTTATGGTTTTTTGATGGTAATACAAGTAATGCTGTAGCAGTGGGATCCCATATTCTCAAATCTACTTGGGCCACACAAATCAAGTCCACTTTACTCCCATTACTGTGTTTTTCTGAGTGCTCTAGTGTTGCTGCATGGGAACTGCTGCTCCTGCCCCATGGGTCTCTCTCTTACTGTCTTGTGTTCTGTGTGAGTAGCACTTAGCAGTACAGAATAAATGTGAACTATTACACTTTCTGCCGTAATACACCTGGTTAACATTCAGATGTGGCTGGATGGTGTTAGGGTATTTATATAGCGTGACTTGTACTGAAATTGATTGTGCTTCCATATGTTGCAGAAGCAATTTTTGCTGTAGTGGAGAGAAGATTGCAGTTCCTCTGTGCAGGACAGCTGCAGTTTCTAGATCTTATGGAAACATGTTCCTGTCAAACATGAGAAGAGAGCTGTGAGGGATACAGATTCCTTTGCTTAAGAAACATTTAATAGCTTTGATAAATAATGGAAGGCTAGATCTCATATTTTTGTGTTGTCAGAATGAGCTTTCCCTAAGTAGGATGGGACAGTTGTGCTTTAGAAAAAGGTTAGGTGAGGGAATTTGTGTTCTTTGTTAAATATTTGCTATTGAAACCCTAGTCCTCATTAAGTATTCTCACTAAACAGTGTTTTAAAAAGCAAATAACTAAATTCTATGGGTTTATTCACAGCACTGAGGTTGCTTGCTAGCAGCAGCTTCCTGTGTTTCCTGGTAATGTAGAAGAATCTCCTGAAGTATTTGATACTATGGATTTGCAAATAAATCAAAGTAACTTTGATTTATTAAGAATATTCTGGTCCTTTTTATAAGTCTAATATGTGACCATGTTAAAGGAAAGGTTTCCCTCTTTTTTTTGTGTACTTAGAAACCTTGCCCTGCTGAGCTGCAGGGAAAGTAGGCTTGCTGTAGATATAAGGACTCAATCCTTATTTGCTTTGTGTAAAAGATTCTAGTCCTTATTTTGCTTCCTTAGATTAATAAAGTGGGTATTGTTAAACTTGTAGAACAGGGAGTTCTCTCTTTCTCACAATAAAAATTGTGGGTCACCACGAAGAGCGTTTTGCTACATGTTTTGTACTTTATAAAACTGCTCTAGATGTTCACCTATTTAAATAAAATATAGTCTCTAGAATCTGTTATATTTCATACCTCATGTGATTCTGGCAAGAGGAGTTCTGTCTGTGAATTTAGCTTTAAAGTCTGGTGCCATTACAGCTACTCAGTCTGTTAGGTTTAAAACAGAGTTATTTTTTCACTGTGTATGTTTGTAACATTTTATTCCACTGGATTTTGGACCTAGGAAGGTGTTCCTAGTCAGTTTTGCTCCTGTTGAGTTGTGGTACTCCTGTAGGTAAGTCTTGTTGGCAGTATTATGTATCAGAACTGTGGAGAGAATGAAACCCAGTAGCTTTTCTTTGTGGTTTGTTCCAGATCTCACAAGATCAGTTACAAGAGATATAGCTTTTTTTTTTTAAACAGAGTCTGGATTTTATATTGAAAGGTAGTACAATACCCATGTGATACTCATGCATATTGTGATTTTATAGTCTTGCTTTTCCTGGATTAAGCATCAAATGAGGGGTTACCATGCTAAAAGAGGGCAAAATTTCCTACTAGCTCAAGGCTGATGGACTGCAGTTATTGATTTTATTATGGATATTCAGGTGCTGTATTGTGTCCTGTCTTATATATCTTTTTGGTAGTCAAGTATCCTGTTGCAAAATACAGTGTACTTATTGAAGAAATGCAGTGTAAATCAGGAGTATCAATAGCTAACACTGCAGTTATGCAGCTACATTACTGTCTGTAGTAATAAAGGCCCATTACACAGTGAAACCTTTTAAGGAGAGGGAGAAGTACAGTGAGTGGATGGAAGCATAATGTTGCCAACGTCACTGAAGAACTACCGGTCAAATAAGAAACAAAGTGGAAAATTATCAGAAGCTAATGGAACTTTACTAAAAGTTAATGATGGAGTAAGATAAACTTCAAAGAGATACAGGCAGATAATTCTGTTTTAAGCCTCTGATGAGATCATAAACCATAAGGATTTTCAGTCTCCAGACTTCAGAATTCCATTAATCCTTTGCTTACCTTTGGTGTCTTTTAACTCTCTGTGATATATGCAGAAATGTTAACATTTCATATGGATCTTGTAAATATTTCTTTTCTATGTGACAAAATTAAGCCAGATGATAACTGAGTTTGAGTGACCAATTGGGTAAATGTCAAACCATCTGCCTGGTGGCCTGTGGTCTTGCACATGAATATGTGGCTGTCCTGGAGTGTTTGGGTATTGAAGTGCAGTGTCCTCACGTTGCAGCCTTTAAGCTTACTGTTCTCTATGTGTCTGTTCTTGCCTGTGGTGTTAATCTGTGTGACAGTCATTGACAATTCATTGAAAAAAGGTAGGTTGTGGTCTGTTTGAATGCCACGTGGCCATTCCACAGAATCCCAGACAAATTCATAACACTTGTATTGCCGTAATTAAATTCCAGATTTCAAGTGAGGAGGCACAGGAGCCTTGAGCAATTTCAGACATAGTCATTGACCATCATTTAAAAAAATTGATGGAATAGTGGGTACACAGCTGTTAAATTGCAAGTATTTAAAGCTTGGTTTACCAGTTTATTGATATAATCATGTGAATTACATATGAAGGTGTAGTAACAGTAATTATCCAATACACTAGATGGCAAGGGCAGGTATTTTGCTGCAGACGTGCTTGGGGTTTGTTTGCCATCCTTTAATTTCACTGAACACTCTGCTCCAACCTGCACGTGCAGCTCCCACAGCTTAGTCAGGTAATTGCAAGTATCTAAAGCCAAATTGTTCTTTCCAAAGACAAAACCACCAACTTGTATATTTTAATGTCAGAATGACAGGGTGTACTTCTAACTTGAGCAGTTGCCATGTGTTCTGTGCAGGCATGAAAACAGAGTGAAAATTGAACTGTCCTTATCAGACAGGTATCAAGTTGGATAAGTAATTGTATCAGGACTATTTTTAGATTTTAGCATTGTGCCATCGTTTATTTTTGTATCAAGACTAGAAGTCTTTTTCCATCTTAACAGTTGTATAAATATGTTACTTGGGACGTGCTATCCGATAAATTAACCTACATCCTACAGCCTCAAAATATTTATGTTATGCTCCCTTTTCTTGCTTGCTTTGTAGTTGTAATTGATCTGTTATCTCTGGATTTTGCACTCCACCCATCTCGAAATATGATAAGCATCACAAGTCTTTTTTTCTTTTCATATTTCACAATCTTGTTTGCATCCAAGATTAGGGCTCTGGTGCTCAGAGTAGCAAACAGACCATTTGTCTCAGCTGTGAGGTGTGGTTTCCTGTCCTACCCAGTTCTCTGCTAGTTTCACCCCCAGTAGGTACAGATAAACTCTGATTCTGGAAGGTGAACCATATGGTTTGGGTAATGTTATCCTTTATTAAGAGACTGCTAAAAGGGCAGTTGGAGAGAGGAAGGGGATGGAAAAGGAAATACGTTTGGAAGTAATCTAAAGTAGTTTTGCTGTTCTGTTGTTTCAGTCAGTCGCATGCACTCACCTATAGCCAGTTGTTACCATTGTGAGTGACTAAGATTTTCTACTGATGAGTCTTAACAACATGGAACTTAAAAGTCCAGTTCATGATGTTGAGGAAGATCACAGCTTTCATTTTAAATGGTACATTTCTAGTGCTTCTGGTTGTAAAGGGAAGTTTGAAGGTAAAACATGAGTAAAAGGTAAATGCTGATAAGCTTTTTAGGGGCTTGTGTTATGACTCTTGAGTATTTTGGGCTGGCGATTGTGCTAGCAGAGTTTTCTGCTCAGAATAAGTGTAATGCAGAACAAGCTTCTAAAGGCTGAAATGCACACAAATCAAAAGCCTCTTTTGCTCCGAAGAGAGAATGTGAAGAAAACAGTCTGTATGTAGAAAGGGAAGCAGAAGAGAATTGGAGAAAAGCAAGACAAATCAAAGAGAAAGCTCTGAAAGTGTTTATTCATCTGATCCTGTGGTTTGCAAAGTCCCTGCAAGAGCAGAGATGCAGGATGCAGTATCCTTAGGTTCTTTTCTACCCCAAGACGTATGAGCTTAATTTTTCACTTGGAAAATTGTTTGACCAGCCCATGCATTTTGCAGCAAGGTTTTACAAATCAAAGGTATGTAGGAGTACAGCAGATTTTTCTGATGAACAAGGCTGTTTGTTTCTTTTTGTACTCTCACAGGATCTCCACAATGAGAAAATATCACTGAATTCTCTAGTATAGTTTCACCAGTTTACTGCTGTGCAAGTGAGAACTGAAACTTCCTTTCTCTTTGCCTCCCTCAGCTCCTTACAGCTTGGTGTTTGCATCTGATGCTCGTTACCGTTTATCTCTGTCCTACTTTGGTCTGGTTCCATCCTTCAGAATGAGGTGTTTGACCCGGCTCTGGCTCTGCAGCTCCCCCTCCTCCAGTGGCAGTGATATCATCAGTCAGCCCCTTTGCCATTTGTCCCTCCCTCACTTCAGGGATGCCAGTTGTTGTCTGAACACGTGCTGTGATCTGACGGAGGGAGGGAGAGCTTGGCTGTCTTGAGCTTTCCCAGCGCCAGGCTGGTGTCTCTGCATCAAACCTCACTTGCAACAGCAGTCTGGGAGCTGAGTGAGCGCAAGGGAGGAACAGAGACCCTGGGCTTTGGTAGGAAAGGGAGTGTGGATCAGAAAGTGAAATGAGCATCACAGACAGTAGAACTGAGTGAGTTGCTCTACACCAACCTGAATCTATATTTGATTTTAGACAGTTTCTGGCTGATTTTTGCAGGAAGCAGGCCGGTATCAATTACAGGAGCTTGAAAATAGAAACTAGAAGTATATTCTGTGGTCTCATCTAGTTTGTGAAGACTTTTTTTTACTTTGCAAGCAGCAGTTGCCATGATGACAGATACTATTTTGCGGGTCATGTTTTTGAAAGTTGTGCCAAATGGTTATATCTCCCAGTTTCTCTGACTGTGCAAGGTTTCTTTGCAGTCATCTTTCATCTAGGCTCTTTTGTTTTGTGTTTTAGAGGGCAACAAGGCATGTTGTAGTTCACTAAAGCTGCTGCGTATTCCCATGTCTTTGTTTTGTGGTGGGATACTTAATCCATGTTTACACAGCAGTATTTCCATTAAATGCTCTGAATTGACAGATGATCCCTTGATTAGCACAATCAGAGATGGTGCTGTTTTGGAGTGTGTGAAGGCTGTTTGAATTAAGGACCTAAAAAATAGGGTAGAGCTGGACTTGCAGCATAGGATGGGTCCCATTTCCTCCTGTGTTGAGGCGGCTTCAATCCGTTAATCCCCAGCCTTTCTGCCTGTTTCTGTCTCAATATTTTGCTTTCTGTTTTCAACTTGTATTGAAGCAAACAGTGTTGTTTCTTTGAAGGATGGACTGGAAGCATCATTATCTTATCATTTTTCTTATCTGTTTTGAAGAGTTCCCATTTGCCAATTGGAATGACTGCAGCATTCTCAGCCTTTAACTGCTAGAGGCAAGAAATGGGTTTGAAATATGCAACGATGTCATTTCTCAGTCAGCTACAGAGAGCGCATTGTGGAGTGATGCAATTCATGCAAAGCCATCTCTCACACAGACTGAATGCTACCTTGTACTGCTGTTTCTTGCTGGGTCATAAACTGAGGCTTGGACTGGGGGCTGCACCAACAGGGTGCTTAAGACCTGAGCAAATATAAATTCCTTCTTGATTGCCTAGCCAAGTCTGATGGAAGTTTTAACACTGCCTTCTGCAGATACGATGGAGTTGAGCTGCAGCAGAGATTCAGAAGCGCTGTGGGTCTATACTGGGAGAGAAACTCATGGTGGTTATCTGGACTAAAATGACTGCCTTCTTGCAAATCCACTCTCCTTCACCCTTCCATCGGAGCCACTCATCTGAAGAGGCCTTAGCTCTCTTTGAACTGCAGATCTCGAGACTGGAGTAAGAGAAAACAGCTCCTTCACTCCTCCTGATGAGCCCTCCTCCTTAGAAGAATAACTTATTGCTTACACAGCTGATAGCCATATGTCAAGTCATGAGATAGGGATTACCCAAAGCTGAATGGGAGCCTTAATAGGCCCCTGGAAGCCTAGGGAAGGAAAGGCAGGTATTGACCCTTCAGGACATCATGCTGCTTTTTAACCCAATGTGGTTAGCACAAGAACTTGTCACAAACTGGCTGGCAGTGCCACATCCTACAGCTCCAGATACAGTTGCCGTTCTGTGCCATATGTCTCAGTTACAGGGAGAGCGGTAGATTAGTACATCTTTATTTCTTAAAGATGTGGATGGTTACTCAGATGATGCGACTGTGTGGAGCAGAGTTAAAGGAACATTTATGTTCGTGTAAAGATACTGCATCACTGCTATTGCCATTGCTAGAATTCTTTTAATGAAAGCATATCAGCCATACAAATAATGCCTTCAGCTTATCTGATGTCTTGTGACTCATGGAGTAAAATGTGTGACCATTCTCAAACCAGCTTGTGTTTTGTGCTTCTGGTTTTACTTGTGGTCAGTTCTTGTGCCAACAGGCTAATTTGTTGGTTCCCAAACCACTTTTTTTTTTAATAAAAGGAGCAATCTACCATTCAGGGCTCTGGTTATATATTCCTGATGGATTTGTCAGTCGTTTAGCTGCTGCTGTCTGAGAGTTAGGGACGAAGTTTTCAGGGCTCCTTCAAGCACCTTTTAGGAACTGCTCTATGGTTTGGCTATGAAACTTGATGTGATTGGGTGAGGAGTTTGACTTCGCACTGATCACGCTGCCGGTTTAATTGTGAACCAGTGTCACTACTGGTGACACCAAACCTGTTTGTGCTAATGCGTCTTGCCCTAATGTGGCAGAATGAGCAAATATTGATTGCTGAAAGGTCACACTGCTCAGCCATTCCCTGAGTGGACCACTTTTAAAGAGAGAAGCTAACACAGTCCTTCACAACTGGTGACCCTGACTGCTGAGGTTGCCACCGAGGAGTGATGCTTATCTTTGTGACCTGAGCAATTTATTAAGAAACAGCTCTGAACCTGTGAGGCTCATTTTACTGGATGGCTGTCAGATGCTAACTGCCTTTGTACATGATAGAATGGGCTTAGATTTAAAGCAGCTTAAGAACATCATCCAAGTCATCTTATACTTCTCATCTGCAGTAAATCACTTCACTGATAACACTTTTGAAAGTTTTGCCTGCTCATGCTTCTGGCATCCTAACGTGGTTTAGGTAACTTGGAACAACTTGCTACATGATACATAAGGGAAATACATGTCAGGAAAGAGGGGAAAACAGAAAAGGTTATGGTTGAGCATTATTTTGGAGGCTGAGGAAGCTGATAATGAGAGGAGTTCTCTGATAATCAGTGTCTTGTGTCACTGGTGGAGGGCCCTACTTTGGGGCCAGACTCCTGATAAGATTTTGCATTTTAGTGAGTTCTTATCTCAGTTAGGTGGGTGGGTTTGAGCTACACAGTGAAGACTCTGGTCTCATGGCACTTTCCATCTAATCTGACAACTGCTTTGAATGCATCACCTCACAGGGAGCCCCTTGCTGTTAACCTCATCACTAGGTGGCTGGAGAAGCCCCTTTCATTTTGTTTAAAGGGGCAGTAACGGAAGGTTGTAAAACTTTTGACCTGGTAAAATGCCTCAGACTCTGAAACCTGATTCTTAAACAGAATCCAGTTTCTTGTGGGGACAATGGACAAGCCTAATGTAGGTACATATGAGCAGGCAGTCTGCTATTTAATATGTAGGTCACAGAGAAGGCATTGAGGCAAAAGTTTCTATCTTGTTAGATCTGATCAGTGGCCCTGTATTTTTAAGGCAAAGACTTGGGCTACAAATGTTGTAAACCAAAGAGTGTCAAGCTTTTTTCTCTGGCCCTGAGGCCAACTGGCCCTATGAGGAGCAGCTGAGAGAGCTGGGGTTGTTTAGCCTGGAGAAGAGGAGGCTGAGGGGAGACCTCATTGCTCTCTGCAACTACCTGAGAGGAGNGGTCTTCTATTTTCTTCGTCTTTGGAGAAGGAAGAGACAGAAAGGAGGAACGATTTGAGTGGATGGGCCTACTTTAGGACAGTGTGAAAAGGAGCTGGATATTAATTACATAATCCTGAGTGTGATTACTAGCAGTTGTGAGCTGGGATATCATATATGGAAAGCACTTGCGTCCTTCACATGAGGTGCTGCTTGCTCATTTCTGTTTTATTAACTTCCCTTTTTATTGTGGAAAATCCAAGGCTTCAAATGATAGTCACTGGACACTTGCATGTAATTGTTTAGCTCATATCCCTCTGGGTGCTAGTGGTTCTATCTCTGTTGTGTTACTGACACTCTGCTCAGAAAGCTGCTCAGATGGAAAGCAGCTGTTTGTGGGAAGGGGTGTTGACAAGACACAGAATAAGGGAAGAGCACCAGGTCGAGATTTCCAGAGAGAGATGCAGAAGTGTGTTTGCAATGAGCATTCAGTTGTCAGAGACATGCTCCTGCAACAGGAAAAGGAGAGGTGGATGTTGGGAAGATGCTTCTCCCTGAGTTTGGCTCCTTTGTTAGCTCTTAAAACTTTACATGTGGAACTGCCCCTGTAGCTAACAGGTTTCCTTCTTTACATTGGCTCAAATGTTTTGCTTATGTGTGAGGAGACTGTGTTCTGAAAACTTGTCAGTAAATAAGTAATGATTTTCAGACTATCTGGACCAAAGATGATTTTTTCCTAGAACTCTGCTGTATTCAGTCCTCTGGCCTTCACCCATATTTTTGGTTTCCCATTGCCTTCCCTGGCAGTGGATTTCAAAGCTGTTGCACAAGGACATTTAATCTCACTGCACACATTTTTTTTACTTCTGTGCATTTCTCCTCCTCTGTTTGGCACTTACAAGTAGTGCTTGCTAGAGTAAGTGCATTTAGAAGTTAGGGAGCAAGAGCAATTAGCATTTAGAAATAAAAATAGACCAATAAATTTAATGTATAGTCAAGGCTTTTGAACTAAATGCAATTGGCAAGCGTATTGCTTCTAGGTGAGTGGAAAAGAAGGACAGATCAGTACTTCTGGAATTAGAACAGGTCATTGCGGATATATTACATCATTACATAGCCTTTCACTGTTCACCAACTCTGTTTCTCTGAAAACATCAGCTATGGGCAGTTCATGTTATCAATTAAATTATACACAGCTTTTATTACTCTACTTTGGTTTTCATTGTTAGTTGGGTTTGGTTTTTTGTATGTTTGCCAAATGGGGCAAGGTTTTCTTACTCTTTATTCAGTGAGCAAAACGTTCCCTGAAGAAATGTGTGTTTTCCTCTTTTCTATTGTTAAGCCTCTCTTTCTTTAAATACTCAATGTACTCAGTTGCATCTTGATTCTGATATGGTGAACAGATCAAGCTGATAAACCTTTGCTTTATGGATGGATTTGTTGGTGAAGGGCACTGGGAAGTTTTCTGCAGTTACGCAGAATAGCAGAGGAATAGGGAAAATTAAAAATTACTTAGGATGATACCCTGTTTTACATTGTGTCTGGTAGAGCTCTTTGAGGATTCTGCTGTCTCTATGGACTTTGTCCTGCAGGGTGCTGAAGCCAGGAGGGGCTGGGAAAGCTCAGCCTGTTCTAGCAGGTGCCTGTCACCTTGCAGTATCAGCATTTTCTGTGTATAGAATATGAACATCACAAACAGCAAGATACATCTGGGAATTTCATTCTGACCTCCATTTCCTTCCTCATTTAAAAACAGCTTAATATGCATCCTGACATGAAATAAAGCCAGAAAGAACAGCCAGCCTCTTGATTGGTTTTGTCTGTTGTACTATGTATGCACTAGTTATGTGTCATAAGAGATGCTTTTGCGCAATAGGGGCCAACACATCTTTCTTAAGCAGTTGCACAAGAAAAGCCACAGTATTTGGAAAGTAAAGCATGAATCAAAATTTTTACAGTACACAACCAGAGGAACTGAAATCTGCAACCAGCAAGCAAGAATTAAGTTGCAGTGGCAGCAGTTGCTGTGTTCAGGTGGTGTGTGTGGAGGCAAGGCTGTATGATGTCAGTTCTCTTTTAATGTTCTGAGTAGGCTGCTGGGACAGCGTGGTATCAAAAACCGACTTAACCCAGTGGAAAGAAAAGTTGTGGGCTGTTTGACTTTGAGAAGACAACTTTGCTTTGAAGTGCATTATGAATAAAGATACTAGTCTGAGTTTATGTAGCACTTTTTTGGCTATATTAGATCCAAATAGAAACCCAGTGTTTAGCAGCTAGAGAAACTGAGGTGCAGAGAGGCAAAATTACTTGTCCAAAGGTTGGAGAAGTAACTAGCAGAGCCAGCAACTGACGCTAACTATCTTGTCTTCACTCCTTACCTCTTCTAGGTGAAAAAGCAGAGCAAAAGATGTCACACAAGCTATATTTCTCTGTGGAAAGAGTGCAATTAGAATTCTGATTCTGTAATTCAGTCTTCTGGCAGCAGCGATACATTCTTGGCAGTTAGTGCTTGATGAATCGGTGGTCTCAGCTCAATTCCAGGGGGATTTAGGCATAACCAGAAGCAGTATTGACAGTCTCTCTGCACAGCCCAAGAATTTGTGGGGATGGGAGGCATTAACAATTTTCTGCTCTGAGAGTACCTCTGCTGGATGCAAGAGACTGGGCTAAGAGAGTTTTCCTGCTGTGGTTATATGTGAGCATATGGTGTAGGACGTAAGTCTTGGCTCTTCAGGAATTGCCAGTCTGCAGCTTCCCAGTGGTTTCAGTAAGTAATAAAAATGTAAATAAAGAAGCTGTGACATGTCTTAGAATTACTTAGTAGCAGTTGTCTGAACAGTTGTGCTTATGCTAGAAACTCAGCAAGTGCAAGTGCAAACACTCAGGCATCTGGTTGTTTCACACTTGCTTAGTCTACTTGTGTATGTCTGAGCTGCTGAAACTAACTCCTCTCAGTGCTATGCAGAAGTGCTTCTTAAAACAGTAAGTGCAAGCCCGAGTTCTGCAATCAAGCATACATTGAGCACAAAGGGTGTAAAAGAGAGAAATGAAGTGAGCTGGAACTTCAGAGATGCCACAGAAAGGAAGTTTGTCCCTCTAATTTTTAGCTCCAAGGTTCAAACTTAAAGGTTGAAGGAGAATTGAAGAAGTAGTTGAATGCTGAAATTCACTGCACAAACCAGTCCTTCAGGGCAGGAGGGTTTATTTTTGGTATGCTTTGCACCTCTCTGCTTACTTCTGGTCTTCCAAGACTTCAACTGCACTCTTTTCATTTGAAGATGTATCTTTAGTGAATACTCGTGATGGGTGTTGCACTACAGATGTCGGTTTGATTGGAACTGTTTGAGGGTAGACAAGCTCAAGCATGGCCTTGCTGTGTGACTGCTTGCATCTAAACTGAGCTTTGGTGGCTCTTCCAGCCCTTTGCTGGTCACCCAGGCCATCTGCAATGACCTGTGACTAGAAGCTTGCTGTTTGGTGTCAAGAAATGTTAAGTACAGATGATATTTGAGTGACAGTTTCAGAGGAGGAAGAGAAACGTGCTGTCTTAGTCTGCTTTTATTTTCTAGGCTTATGTTACTTTTTTGTATTTGCCATGTAAGCAAGTTTCAGCTAAGCTGGTGGAATTGGTCAGAACAGTTAAGACTTTCGGGTGAAGTGAAAACAAATTCCCTAGTTGTTTTTTTTACGTGAGGAGTAATTTGGGCTTGTGTGCTTTTTTTCTCATGAATGATACACCAGCGGTGGCATGATCTTTTTCTCTCTTAATTAGATGTATTACCTGTCCATTATAATGTACATTTAAGTGGAATTTGGCTAAATGAATAATTTCTGTCTTCACTCCTCATTATATAAGTCTTCTCTTAAGGGGCAAAAATTCTCTTTACCAGCAGTCTAAAGGCCAAAGATGTGAACTAGTAACTCATTTCCCTGTGTGTTGCATGTCTTGGTAACATGATATGCAGTTGTCCAACCTTCCAGTTTTTCTGGGGCAACCCTGCTGTCTTTAGAAGCTTTGAATAGGACACACAATGCCATCCGCTGGGAACGTGGTGCGCTAGAGACCCTCAGCATTATTTCCAGCATATGAGGTTCTGTGATGCTGTTGGGATTCTGGGATGTGTCTCGTAAGGGGTGATCTGCTTTGGAGTACCTGACAGAAAAAATGTTTATGCTCCATGCTGTGTGGATCTCCTTAACAGCATTCTGCTGAAAGTGGGGGTTCTGTTTGTGCCCATGAGGCAGTCCTTTTATCTCACTTTGTTCTTGTAGCCTGTTTGTAGGAGTGAGGGAGAAGGAAGACAAAAGAGGTATCTCAGTTTCGGAATAGTTTCAAGCATGGAGTGAAATTCTAATGTGCAGTAAAATCCTATAGCAAGTACTCTTCGCATCTTTAATCAGCACTGAAATGAGATACAAGTGAGAGGTACATGTACCAGAATTTCATATCCAATGAAGAAGTTGTAATAGGTTTCAGAAAGAATAAATTTCAGGGGAGAGAGAGAGTAACCATGAATGTCGGTGCTCCATGTGTTCTCTCTTGTAGAGATATGAGTGTGGGCAGGGGAGGGTTATTGTGAGACAGAAAGATATAAAAGTTTTTCTGTGATATAGTCAATTAGGAAAGTTTTCATGGGCCCAGAAACTGAGGAAGGTAATTGCATAAAGGTCTCCTGAATTAGGATTATGGGAGAATGCTGAAGAATTGTTAATCTAATCTTCAGAGCTGTGGGGCAAGGGGTTTTGCTTTTTTTGGTGATGCTTGCACAAACCCCTGCTTTTTACCTGGGTTTGCCTGTTCTTGCTGTTAATTTTCCAGCTGTGATTGGAGCTACCCCTATAGCAATTTTAGTATGAAAACTATTTTCAAAGAGGCTCCAGTACTTATCACCTTCAAGGTGATTAACAATGTGTGTCCTGCTGAGAATAGTGCCTTTTTTTTTCATTCCTGTAAAAGTTCTTATGTTACTTATAAAGGAAATATACCCAAAGATGTAAAGAAGGTAGAGGAGAACAGATTAGAAAAATAATGTCTGACGTATTTCAGGTTCAGCTGTATTTATAGTCCGCATCTACGTAAAAACTTAATTTTACAGGCAGTATATCAAAAGCAGAAGTGGTAATATTTCTAAAACACCTCTGAAATTGGTTTTCTGTGCAGTAAATGGTGAATACAGAACAGAAGAGAGAAGGGATTCAGTTAGGTTTGTACCTGCACAAAAAGAGGGGCTGTGAGCCTGCTCCCGCCTGTCCAGTGCCTGGGGTCTCGTGCTCTGCAGCAGGAACATTCTGCACCCTACTTACTGCCTAGGAAGAGTTAAAACATGCGGCCTGACACTATCCTCCCTAAACGTCTTGTCTGACAGTAAATTACTACTAGTTGGGAGCAGTTTCCTGATTTTTATTTTCTAAAACTCAGGCCAGGGTATTTCCTCCCACACCACGCGTACCCTTCACCCATTTATACTGTAATGTACCTTCTAGACTACAGGAGAACTATGGGGTTCTTTTTTCTTGATAGCGAGTTCTTGGTTATTACTGATTCAAGTGGGGTTTTGATGCATTTACATAGCAGTCATAACTCCAAATTCATAACCTATTGATGTGTGGTACCAACTGCTAAACCATGCATGAGCTGGAAATCTTGGCAGAGTCTGGAGTGCGTTATGGAGGGTATTCATGCATACAGAGTGTGCTGCTAAATATTAGATGCTGCTGCTATTCCTTAGCGGCTTATATCTGCTTTCCAGGTCTGGAATTCTTTAGCTGCAGTGCCCATTTCATCAACAAAATAAATCAAAACAACACAACAGAAATAAATGTTGCTAGTTTTTTGTATACTACCATGTAAACCTTTCATTAAATAAAATGTCAGGGAGGTATAGGTTTATTTTTGAGTGGTGAGAACACGGTAGAAGGTTCAATCCCTGCTGCTCTGAATGTTAAGAGGAAAAAATGGAATCTACAAATGACTGGAGGAAACTGTGGCCAGCAGTTCTTCAGAGGCAGAAGAAACTTGAACAGAAATGAGAAAATGAGCATGGTGATCATAGCATTTACTGAGTCTGGTTTTTGTTTATCTGTGTTCACAACAGATATAATCATTGTATATGAGGACAGGGAAGGAAGGCTTTGGGAGATAGTGTGGTCATGGGAAAAAGATCAATGGGCTATAAGGCAAGAATGAATAAATTCTGGAAAGCTCTTTTGGATTAGTCTGCATCTGTTAAAAATCAGGCATGAGTAAAATTCTTACACCTGTAACACTAAAAGTGAAGGCATTATTAAATTATTCATTTGATTATTGTAGTTCTTTATTCAACAGGGTAGTGCTTCTTTTGGTGTGTAAGAGTCCCAAGCTGTTGGTGTCCAGAAAAGAACAATAGGCATGTTCTAAAGCAAAACTGGAATGAATTTGGGTTGCTCAGTTTGGAAAAGGGAAGTCTAAGAGGACACAGTCTTCAAAGTATATTAAAAAAACCCTATTGCTGAGATGAAGTGAGTAAACTCTTCTCTGTATCCATTATTGACAATTCAAGAAGTAATGGCTTTAAATTGCAGCAAATGAGAAAATTAGGAGATGCTTTCAAAAAGTCTGGATAACGAAGCAGTGAAATAGAGGGAATGTTGTGAAGTGTCTGAGACCAGTTATTGTTGAGAATGAGTGAGAGAGACTGCTGACAGAAGTGTGCAAGTGCCAGTGCTCCTGCCTTGCCGTGCAGGGTGGCGTTCTGATCTCTCATAGTCCTGATTTCCTTTATTCTTCCATTTTTAGCAGTAGAGAGGAATCAGTCAAAGGCTTTTAGAATTGCTTTTAGGCAACTTTCCCGATTATTTTCTCTTACCTCACTTTTTGTATTCATAACCCTTATCCTTTTGGTGTCATTGAAATTGGCGAGGGCTCTTTCATCTGAGTAAAAAGTCAGAGTTTAGCTTGAAGCGTGTTTCTGGTGCCTTGAACTAAGCTGGTTGACTGCTGAAGCAGAGCAGTAGCTCACATGGACTGTCTGAGAGCAGGCACGGTAACTTTCAGCAGCAAAGCAGTAACCAAGTGGAAGAGAAATCACTCCAATCCTTAGTGAAGTAAATGTGATTTAACTTTTTAAACCACTTTAAACAAGTTAGGGTAACTTCTTCAAAATCCTTGCATGTTCAAAACCAGAACAAATCCCTAAAGAAATGTAAATGTGGATTCCATTCCCCCTTGTCCTATCCCTGTCCCCCCCTGCCTGTTCTGCAGCTTTCCCGCTGGCCCCATTTAAGGCTGCTGTAAGGTCTCCTCAGAGCCTTCCTTCTCTTCTCTAGGCTGAACAAGCATTCCTTCTCAGCCTGTCCTCATAGAAGGGGTGCTCCTAACTTCATTAAGAATTTTCCCCTTCTAATTGGGACAATGTGCAACTCCCTCTCATTCTGGCTAGTGACTGGAGTCAAAAGAATAACAGCATCTTTTGTCTGCCTGGATTCTCAAAGGTATAAATCACTGGATCATTTTCAATTGTACATGGAAATCCTTTTTTCAGGTTCTCGTGGGGGAACTGGATGCTGCCTGTCAGCTTTCTCTGCATGCCTGGCTCTGTCTCCATACAGAGGAGCACCATAGTAGAATGGAGGTTTACTGTGTGTCCCTTGGTCATAAGTTACAGTTTAGCTCCAGAACCTGGCTGGTTTCACCATTTTTAAGTGTGTTTTTGCCTTCCAGCTGCCTCATTTCCAGTCATCTTTGCCTGACCAGTTTCATTTTGCTGTGAAGTGGCCTCTTCACACCACTTCCTTAGTTTTACAGCTGCATTTTTCACTCCTGTAGGCATTTTCACCTTCGCACTCTTGCCTCTCAACCCAATATTCCCACACTTTATAAATACGCTTGCAGTGGTGCCATAATCTCTGCCTCCTTATTTATGGATAGAATTGCAAATCTGATCCAGATGGTGCTGTTTTCCAGGTCTGCTTCGGAAATCTGTTTGCAAGATATGATCTGCCTGAGCATATGCCTGATGGGCTGTTTTCAGGAGATCTCCTTTCAGGACTCCTGGTTATTTTGGCTGTGTCAAAGATGTGCTTCCTTAAATGCCTTGAGTCAGTGGGATTGGATCCTTTTGTTTACCACAGCAGCACAGGCAATGTCTAAAAGCTGCTTAGACTTAATTGTTATTTTGTCATAATTGTTTCCGAGAGACTTTGTGCTCTTCCGGCTTAATGAGAACAAAATACTGTTTTATGATATGTAGTAAAATGACAATTAATGATACCATTAGTAATAATTACTAGCTTTGTATCGAGAGACATTTGCCGGTAGCTGTAGCTGTAATAGGGGATGTGATTTTGCAGAAGGCACAGCTGCACATGGCCACTCCCAGCTTGCACACTATCCTTAGTTTCTCTTGTGGAGTTAATCTGGTACAATTTGTGTTGCCTCTTTGTCTTTTCTCTCCCTCTGGTATCTCTTTACATTCCCTTGTTTTAAAGACTGAAAAAAAAAATCATCTTTGGAGTGTAGTGTGTGTTAGGGGTTTTGTTTTTTCTTTCTTTTTGTAAGCATGCAGATTATCAGAGAAGGTGTTGAGGAGGTCTCAGACACCTTCAATTTTACAAGTTATAAAAGCAGAAAAGTTGGACAGCGGAACAAAAAATCTGCAGTTGTAGAGCAAAGGTGTGTAATGAAGTATTGTGAAATCTCTGCTTCAGTCAAATTGAGACCAGCTTGCGTCATAAAAGCGTAGCAGCACTGAAAGTCTCGGAACCCACAAGCCCAAGAATTAAAATGACACTCTTGCCACTCCCTACTCCCCCAAAACCCTCTACCAAAAAACCTTTTGATTTTCAAGATGGCTAGACTCTCTTAGGTCGGTAGGCCTCTGTTCTGTATCATTTGCCGTGTGGTTCCTTTGTTGGTCTGTAATTGTCAGTTTACACTGCTTGTTCTAGGTAGAAATCATGCTGGCAGTTCAGCTGGAGGAGGGTGGGTGGCATCGTCTTCTTCCATGGAAAGCCTGAGCTGTGCCACTTCCCGGGACAGATCTCTAGTTTTTCCATACATTTAAATCCATTAGTAGCTGGCTTTGAGGAGAATGAATAACTAAAGGGGGGATATTCTTCAAATGGCTTTTGTCCTGAGCTTGCAAATCACAGTGGATGTGTTGCAAACAAGACTTGTAGAACTCGCATGTTTTGTCATCCCCTTCCACACAATTGGACTCGATGGAAGTTAGCAAAACCTGCTTTTGAGTTTAGTACCACACTGCACAAAACATTTAGGACACAGATCCAAAGCCTCTTTTAAGTGACCTCCAGCTGCTGTTGACAATTGCTGAACAGATACATGCTTTGATGTGTAGAATTGTTGAGGCAATTTGAGTTCTCTGTTTCACTGGATATAAAATCTCAACAGTGTGTTAAGTGCTTGGTAAAAGAGAGGCTGGAGCTCCCTTCTGCAGCAGAAGGGGGGTGGTTCTGTTATCTTGCATTGGTGTTGCAGCCTTTTGATAGTCCTGTTTCTACAACCTTCCAATGCAGAAGCAACGCATGTATTTCCAGACAAACTGTTAGTAAATACAGCCTGTGGAAGAAGTTGTGACACCAGAAATGAGTTATGAACCAGCGAGCGAACCAATTAGGCTGTGTGCTGGTGTTACCTTGTTGATCTTACAGCTCTGCATGGAGATGACTTTACTGCTCCAGGTTGTCGTCATGTTAATGAAGCACTGGGGCAGTTTATTTAGAATACAGACTTGTCCTTTCTTTTTATCTTGTGCAGTGTACTGCAGAACAAACTCTGTAAATGTTTGTTTAAAATCACATAGATCTCCAAAATTGGAGATCCATGTCAATATTAGCTCAAACAGCTGCATTAAAAACATAGATAACTGTTTTCTCACAGCAGAACACTCAGTGTTGTTCTGACCCTTGCTGAGAAGGCCTCCTCCCTAGTGCACTGCCTTTTAACTGATTGAAATAAAATGTAACAATATTTTTTGATGTCCTCAAATCAGATTGTTAACCAGATTTGCTTATAGTTTTTGTTTTAGCAGGAATGTCGTGACTAGTTTCTGCATGCTGTGTCGTCTCTCACTGAGATGCTGGGGCAAGGGCTGAGATGGTCGGGGTCTTGAGGTTGGGGAAGAAAAAGGGAAGTCTGAGATGCTTGGTTTGTCCAGTTTTAGCTGATTTGAAGGAATAAATTGTCTTGATTTCATTAATAGTTTTGGAAATCTGAAAGTTCTCAAAGAAACAAGGAATGGATTTTCTCCAATTTCCCTTCCTGCTCCTTAGATTTTTCTTTCAGGCAAATATTCATCCACATTCTCGTGAAGTAGATTCTTCAATTGCTTCTTCCAAGTAAGGTATTTCAAATGACGGGTCCTGTCGTCAAATGTATAGCTTAGTTGAAAATTAAGATGTTCATGATTTATTTTATTTTAATTTAGTTTTTCTTCCTGCAGATTATAACATTCCTTTCTTTATATGAAAATTTCTAGCCAAACCCCAGGAATTTCCTACAGCACAATTAGTTTAATTTCAGACTGTTGTTTCAAAGCTTTGGGGTTTTTTACATTTTCGTGTTGGCAGAATGTGAGTGTAGAGGACAGCATTTTCCTTCAGCAAATACGATGTTTTTCATGGGGAAATTATTTAATTCCAAATTTGGGAGGTAACTCATGTCAAGTGGCTGTATCTTGACCCTGGCAGGTGGTGAGTTAAGAATCCTTTGTAGTAGCTGATCACAATTGAATGTCCTCTCAACAGTGGCTGAGGCAGGAGACTCCTGTTTCAAATGCTGGGTGGAAGGGCTGTACATCCTTTCCTTAGAGAAGTTAAAAGCGGTTTTGTCATTGACTTAAGACTGAGTTTCGTGACTGGATTCTCTTCCTGCACTCACGGTGGTTCAGTAGATGCATCAGGCTTGGCAGCTTGATCCTCTGAGCCTGCTGCTGTCATACAGGACAATAATGTTACGCAGAGTGGTTATGAACCCTGCTTAATTATTGTCTGTGTATCTGGAAGTCCTGCAGGATGGTAAGTTTTAACATTGGTGTTAGTTTTGTGAGCTGGAAACACAGTGAACAAGGATCATTGTGAGTACAATGTTAAAAGTTGGTAGGCCGTGAATTTGCCTTTAATCATGTTTTTGGGTGGATATTTTAGTAAGGGTTTACTTTTTTTTTAATAATAAAACTCATTGTAAGTGTCTGGAGAGCCTGAAAAGATAAGATATAGAAGAAACGTGAAGTTTTGGTTAACATGGCACAGTACTGTCTGGGGGTTTGTGTCTCGGGTCCCCTGGGCAGTGGTTGTTTTAGTGGCGCTTGGTTTTGCTGCCAGATTTTCCACTTTTTTGATACAGCAGCTGTCAAGAGCCCAGCCTGGACTCCAGGTCTTTTCAGGCTGACACGTTTGGCCATGTTTATTTCCTGTTTTTGTTTTCTTCCACTGCAGACGGTGTTGGTAAACACCCAGTAGGCGAGAGCAGAAAGTGACACCACTGCCCTGCCTTGAAATCCATGTCGCAATGGGGAAATTGCAGTGCCTTCTTTATCCAATTGGAGTGTGTTGTTTACTGCTTCTTCTCCCTAGTTAGGTATTGCAGAAGTTATGGCATGGCCTACGTGTTTGCCTTTGAAACTTGCTGTACAACACAAGGATATCCCACCTTTGTAAAGGGTTAATGACGAGTGGGCTGCTGGTGAGGTGTGCTAACAGGGAGCAGCCTGCCCACACGTTTGGCTGGAGGGATAGCAGTGGGTGGTTGTGTTATGTTCTGCTACACTCATTGATGCAGACTAGAAATTTCTGTGGAAGCCTAAAAGCCATTTTAAGAACAGGTGCCAGCATTTGAGAGCTTTGCTGTTCCTTTCCTGCATGCATCAACATCTCTAGAAGTGTGAATTTGATTTATAGGGAGACAGGGAAAGAGAACAGGAAAGAGAAAAATTGTAGAGGAGGGAGGGGGGAGGGGACAAATGACCTAGGAAAGGGAAATGGAGACTCAGACAGAGAAAGAACTGTTTCCCCTTCTTTGAGGAAAGGGAGCCTTCAAACAGGATGACTTGGTTCAGCTGTGCAGGCCACTTAAGACCCATGAACTTGCAATTAAATGCGGAAGCGGCAGACAAGAGGCAAGCTAAAAGAAGATATTGTTAAATACTCGCATTGGAGGATGCAGGAGGAAACTCAGAAAATGGACAGAGCCCAAATAATACGCACTCAGTTTCCTGGGATTCTGCTGCTGGTGGGAGGAGTGCTGGAGGTGCTGGAGGCCTCTGTCATTCAGAAACGCCACAGTGGCAGAGCCCTTTGTCCTTCTCCCTTGGATGCTGCCACAAAGAGAGGTTTTATTCAATTTCATGGTGCTGAGTCGACAAGCCTCTTTCTACTCAGCGGAGGGTTTCTTCCCCAGGCCAAGCTCTCAGAGCTTTACAGAGAGGCTCTATGAACCTTGATTGTTGTTTGAGTTGGAAGTACATTGTTTACTGCCTGGATTTTTCTTGATCTTTTGCCTAGATAATTTAAACCGGTTCCTATTTTGCTTTGGGAAAATTACATGTCCCTGGTCAGTTTTTCCTGGATTATTTTACAGTATGGAGACGCCCAAAAGGAGTCAGGACTGTTACTTTGTGGGCTGGGCAGAAGGTTCTGAAGTGTTTTTGTTTTCTTTTGAGTTACAGGGTAAAAATTTACCTACTCTCCTAATGACAGTTTGCACATAATTATGTGTTTCCAGTAGCCTTTGCAGGCTGCTGAGAGGTAATCCCCACTTATTTGTCCAAGTCTGTTTTGCCTCTTGCTTCTGGGCAGAATTTAAACTCTTAAAGTTGAAGCAGCTAAAGCTTTGCAAGCACTTAGAAATTCTTCAGGTTGGAAGATGCTCTGTGTGAGAGGTTCCTGGGGACCAGGGACACAGTGATCTGACAGTATAGGATAAAGCTGTCACGTTTATTCCCCTGTCACAGAGCTTTTAAGTATTGGAATGGGAAAATATTTGCTTAATTTTTATGAAGACCTTAGAGGAACACAAAGGATGCTTTGCTGACTTTAATAACATTTTATCTACAAAATTCATAACCTGTGAGAGCAGAATGGGGGGATCTCATGCCGTAATCTGAAGTAAAGGAGATGAAACTTCAGTAAGGACTCAACAAAAAGTGAATGCATTCTGTGGGATCAAACTTTCTCATGAATCTGTGGCAAGCATCTGAAATGCTCATGTATTAAAGATGTTTCTGTAAACTAGGTTTTTGGTTTTTTATTACTCTAAGGACTAAAGCAATATTCAGATTACAGCACATGATTTAAACTGAAGTGTGTATATTATTAATGGGGACTAGGATGAGTCCCAGCTTCTAGAGAGTGAAAGTAGGTCATTCTGACTCCTGTAGCACTGCAACTCCAATGCCAAATTGCCTCAGCACAGAAATTGGGCTGAGGGAAGCCCTTGAATGGGGTGGTTATTGCGATAGCCTCTGTGACTGGTACTGTCATAACATTCTGCCAGTTCCTTTTAATTTGGTTGTCTTCTCAAGGTTGTGTCTCTTTCATTGGTTGGAATTGTTTAGAGGGTTGTTTTATTTCCTTCACATAGGTGGGGTTGGATTTGAGAGGCTGACCTGTTTTGGTGCTGCTGTGGAAGGGACAACAAGCATTTTTTCCTGCTATCGTTGGGCAGGGAAGAGATCCAGAAAGCTGATGCAAAGCTAGTAGTTCCTTTTGTTACTAGCACTGTGTGGATTAGGCATTGTTGTAAAGGAGACATTTGGCTGACTGATAGCAGTTGTCTGCACATTGTCTCTACAATGCAAATGTAGCTGTTAACTAACTCTGCATTTATAGCTTTTCACAGTAAAGCACAGGGCACTGGATAACATCCTGCACTACTCATTATCACATATAGACTCCTGGTGTTTACAGACACATGGTGGGAGCAGCTTTGTGTGAATTTCTGATTGAGCCCAACACACCTTGCTATCCCATGTGCTCTCACACCAGCAAGGTGCACCCAGGCGTGACTGGGGAAACTTATGGAAAATTTCACCTCTTGTATCAATATAAGGAAATGCTTTGATCAGAAGCCATGAAATGATTGGAAGTCTGGGAATGGTGTGCAATCTTAAGCATGTTATGACATTTTCTTTAGGAGCCCCCTAAAAGTTTTATGGAACATTTCAGGTCTGCAGAAAAACTGGGTTGGTAATATAGAATGGGATGTGTCTTAAATGCCTGATACCAATAAATGCCTACTGTTTGTAATCAACACTGTCAGACTTGGATGGAATGTGAAATAAAGCAGCTCTCCAAACTGAGACTGCTTGTGTCTCCCAGGCTTTTGTTTGTGGTTAGGGAAAGCGAGTAGTTCATTTTTCCCATAATTTCCAACCCTCCATACTCCTGGCTAATTTGGTGATGTGGCTCTTGTACAAAAATTCCTGTCTAAGGGAAGCAGTGTCTGTTTATAATTTTTATTTCGTTCATCTCTGTATGGAAAAAGTGTCAAATAAACAATGTTTAATAAATTTAATCTGCACTGTCATCTCCATGACTTAATCCCAAACCACTGGGGCTGCATTGTGCTCTGCAGCATGAACATCTATCTCATGAGACCTTTCAGATTGCTTGCGTGAGTTGCCTTTGCTGCCTAAACCAAATCCCTGGAAAGGGTTATTGGCCCATGGCAGGCAGCTGTTTGACTCTTTCTTGAAACTCTCAATTCCAGTGGCTAATTCCAGTTCTGCTTCTGTGATCGACTGGCCAGTGTGTAACCTGTGGTTCTTCACAGAGACTGGTGGAAATGGACAGTGGATTCATGGGAGGACAGGGTGCACAATGGAAAAAGGATAAGACTTTAGATTCAGGTGGGAATCAAAGTCAGGTAGAAAAAAAAAAACATTTTTGTTCCTAGCAAGTTTGATTGCACGTTGGCGGCTAGAATTGACATGTGTCACAGATCTCTTGTTGCAGTTCCACACCAACAGCCATATGGTAGCACTGTAAACGGGTCATACGACAAACTCCAGCTGTCCCTACCTTCCCATAATCTTTTGCTCCCATGTAAGCAGGTGCCCCTTTGTATTTTGATTCGTGTTTCACTGGGATTTCAAAATAAAGACAGGAATTATTTTCTAGATTTGGGTAATATTTCTTTTTCTCTGTAGACCGTAAAGCTGGTAAGAGCCTAGTGTAAAGAAGTAGTACGACAGTAACAACTTGTATGTTAGCAGGACTCTGAGTAATGTAGCATAGAATAAAAACAGATACAGCAGCAAAAATGCTGTTGGTAACAGCACCAGCATTTTAAAAATGTGTACGTGTGTGTGTTTAAGTTGAAAGTAAGAAAAACTGGTTAGGAAGGCTGATGAGTATCAGCCAGCCTCTTGGTAGAGGCTAGGGTGAGCTCTCGGTGTTTTATTGGGCAGTGATGGATAGATTGTTCTCTACTGTAAACTGGCTGAATTCTTGGTTGGATTCAGTGCACACAGAAGATTTTTGGCCTGTGCTTTTCAGGAAGGAACTTTCTGTAGGAGGCCAAAGCACAGTCATGTTATGCAGGGAGAGATCCAGCACTGTGGGTTCACATGACTGAGTATTCCGTAGCCAGGAATGGGCAGCGTTAAAGAGGAAATGTCATCTGTTCATGGAACACTGAGTAAAGGACACATCTGCATCCTAACTCAGAATATCTGAGGTGGAATAAGTTACGTGATGGACTTCGTGTATAGTGCAAGTGCAGGTTCAGTGGAGCTTGGTAATATCGCACCATGATGTGCATTGTGCCTTTCCTGTGCACTCTGCCTTTCACGACTCTTGTGACTCCCTCGTTTTCTTTTGGGAGTTTGCATCCTTTTGCATATGTAGACCTGACCAATATGAAATGTGTGAATAAAGTCTTCCAGTTCGAACACCTTAACCCTATTCTCCCTAGAAAGGTTCAGTGTTCCCTCAAAAAGGTACTGAGCAAGGGTCCTGTTGGCATTTGTACCAAATGTTCAGGCTGCTGTAAGAACAAATACACCTGTCTCTGCCTGAGGAGTGGCAGGCAGCTGTGCATTGGTTGGACAGTTGGGAGATCTCAGGTGTGAGTGGAATGAATTTTGTGCTCCCCTTCTGATGGATTTAATTTTTTAAAGTGTGTATCCAGCATTTTTATCAACAGTTTTGAAGCCTCTTTCAAAAAAAGACGAAAAGAAATCTAAAAAATGACAAAATCTGCTGCCAGTTTTCTCTAAGGATGAAGTAACCAAGGGCAGTAGAGTTGGGATATAAAGAGTCAACAAAACAAACTTTTCACTCAGTAAGGTCTGATACGAGTTCTGGAGCCACCTGTGTTTTAGCTGGGAAAACTGAAGAGAACGGATTTGGCAATTTTATTCCAGTTCTGAGTATCAGTTTTTCTTTGTTCTTGCACACATGTATTTTTTAATGATCTGAACCTTTGTTGAGTAACTCTGTTGTTCCAATACCCTTAAAATGCTTTTGAAAGCTGAAGCAGAGCGATGGGCTCACTTAGCTGCCGTTGGCTGGGGCTCCCTTGGCGCTCGCTGTCGCTCATCTGTTGTTGTACATTATTCAGAGGCAGCTGAGTGGAGACAGTTTTATACAAGTTCACAGGAAGAAAATGAGGGCAAATCTCCAGGAGATGGTTCTGGCTGATAGTACGTTCTCCCAGATGAGACCACTGCAGAGAGGAGCTGCTCAAAATGATTGCATTTCCTTCTCCCAAGTTACATGTTATGGATACCAAATCGAAGTGAGCTCAGGAATAATGCAGAGGACTTTTAAAATCCTCATGTATTCCTTGTATCTTAAAGACCTTTTGTAGTTATTTAATGCAGCATTTATAAGGTTTAAAGCTGTGTCTGCAAAGATAATGATAAATAACAAAAATACTTAGCAAGACCCCAGAGTTTGGAATTTAATCACTGTTGCTGACAGGATTTATTTATCTAAAGTCTGAAGAAGTATCTAAGAGAAAACTAAAGAGTTAACCCTGAGTACTACCCGAGATCACCAGGAAGTTTTGGCTTTGATGCCAAGAGCAGCTATAGGAAGTCTGAAGGTGATGTGGATGTTACATCTCGGCCTAAGAGCATCACAGGTGGGATGTGTATTGTTGTGGAACCGGCTGACCAAGGAAGTGGTTGAGTCACAATCCCTGGAGGGATTTAACAGATTTGTAGATGTGGTGCTTAGGGACTGGTCTAATAGTGGAGTTGGCAGTGCTGGGTTAAGAGTTGGACTCGATGGCCTTAAAGGTCTTTTCCAGCCTAAATGATCCTGTGATTCTATGACTGAGTTCCACTTGTTTCAGTGTTTTTTTAATGTATTGTTTTTGCTACTACATATTTTGGTTTGGTGTGGTACCACACTATTGCCTGGAACTGTTTTGGTGGTGGTGGAGGGAATTCGCATAGTAGTCTTCCTGAAGAAGCTTTTTAAGCTCTTGAATTAAATGTAATTTCATAATTAACCCTTTCTATGAAATGAATGTGACATCTGAGTCCAGTTAGTGACCTAAAGATCTAACAGCCATTAAATACTAGGGGAGATATTTTGTGTAATGGACTGGCTGTGGCCTCTAACTGATGTTCCCAGGTGTGCTGTTCTCTCTTGTAGTCACTGGGGTGAGAGGAGGGTTTCATATCTGCAGCCTTGTTCTGCATCCAAGACAGCACAGGAGCTAAATATTTACTGTAGCAATAACATTTGTGTATGCAAACAGAGTTAACCTGTATTGTTGCCATTTTATTACATAGCCCCTATATTTTACATTTTTATTGTTTGCAATTGAATGAACTCCAGTGAACATCATTTCACTGGGTCAGATGAAATCAAACAAATAGGATGCTGCCCACAGAAATTTTGGAATCTTCATTTGTCTTCCCTTGTCCCTTTTCCATGTATTTATGTACCTTACTGGAATAATTTGTTTCAATTGTGTGTTTCCAAGGGCAGAATTAAAAAAGGTGTTTTGAATTCTAAATCATATTGTGGCCTGCAGGCTGCTTTTGTAGGTAGCTTTGATTTCACTGTGTTGATGTTCAGCAGTTGCTTTGACTGCTCTGTGTTGCTGCTAGAGGTGAATAAGATGTGTTCTTTACAGCCTGGTAGGCAGGAGAGGGGGAGACAGACACAGGCTCTTCTCATCCGTGTTCTTTAGCAGAGAACTGAGTTACTGGAAAGGGGATGTGGTCTTGTAGCTACTGCAACAAGCGAAGAAACTGCCCTTCATGTGCTCTGTAGCTCAGCAGAGAGTTATGCTGTAGTTCAGATCACTTTTCTGCACAGAAAGATCTTTTCGCACCTCTTGGGGTTTTGTAATTTCTCTGTGTTTGAAATTATTCACAGCCTGGCCAGACTCTGCATGCAGAGACCAGCACTATCTCTGAATTGGTGTCTAGGCAGTGCCTAGCAGTCTGCTCTCTCTCTGTTGCCTCTGCCGACAGATCCAAATACCCTTGTAGATACTCATCGCTTCATTGACATTGTGGATTTGCTCCTGAGGCTTCTCCATCACTTCAGCGGGGGGTGGAGTAGGTTGGATTGGGGGATGTGTGTGCGCAGGGGTTGCACAAGGACGGCCCATCAGACAGCTCGGTACCTTTGCCCCCTTTTTCTTCTGTTGTCTTGTAGAACATATCACTAATTGCTGAAGCAGATGACTGGGTGGAACAGGCCTCAGAGTGCCAGTGTTTTAGATCTATGTGCGTATGTTTAGTGCCACATCATAGGCACTGGTATAAATAGAAGGGTTGTGATGCTGGAGTATCCGGAGAAGCTAACCCTAGATTAGATGTGTGGTTCTGAAGCTGTTCCTGTGAGTGCAAAGAATAGGGAAAGAAGGGACCCATAACATGTACTTTTCCTGTTTAACCCCTGCAGTACTGCGTAATGTGTTACACTGGAGAAAATGAAATGAAGCGTAAAGTAACTTAGCAGTTTGAGGGAGAAGGAAAAGAGGAATATTTAAATGACGTTGGTTGTAGATCACAGGTATCTATGATCTCCTCTCATGAGAGTGAAAGGAACAGCATAGCACTAACTCCTGGGGCATACTGCACAACTTAGGTGTCTTTGAAAGGAGTCAGACTCAAGCAGAGCTGACCTCTGAAGAACTTGGATCAGTTCCTTTAGTGTGTTGTGGAAGAAGTTATACAGACCAGGTAGAAATTATCCTCAGTGAAGTCAAGAAGAGAAGTTAGCTCAGAATGTTTTGCTCAGATATTTGATCTTTACTTTGTTGGGGCCAATTGAGGTGATTATTCTGTTCTATACCAGAACAAAAGAGAAGCTGCCAGTTCTTTGTATCTGTGCTAGCAGATGTGCACACAGTGGGCTAGACACACCACACTTTTTTTCCTGTGTAATTCCCCTGGGATCCTTGAAGATCCCATGAGTGTAATGGAGTGATAGAGAAGAATGACATCTAGTGACTTTCTGAATATTATGTGAGGATTGAAATACTCCCCATTTTGCTTGGTTCAGAGTGGTCACAGTGAAGAAAGTTGAGGTGTGTTGCGATGAGTTCATGAATGTTACTCATTTTGGGAAGCCTTTAGCCTCTCTGTTCCCTGCTAATGCATTTAGGGCTGGGATGCATTACGGGCTGAACATCTGGCTTGGTTTTTACAGGCATCACTAGTGTCATCTTCTCCTGAAGTGTTAAATTCCACAAAGTGCTGTAATTCTAGCCAAGCTGAGAAATTAACCTCTACAGCATCATGAAGCTTTAGCTTCATATGGCTGCTTGCAGAGGGCTGAGAAGCAAACACAGCACTGATTGTGATGCCACTAGGAATGGTGGAGGACTTGGCAAGTCAGGTAGATAGTAACTCTTCCTCACTTCCTTCCATATTGTCTTAGATGTGTCTGAAATACATATCCCCAGTCAGACATTGCTGTTCGCTCTTATTTGTTTCACTTCTATGTAGTTTTGGTGAGGCTGATGGGCTTCACACTTTGAGGATCCAGTGGGAGGTGTCCCTGACCATGGCAGGGGATGTTGGAACTGGATGATCTTTAAGGTCCCTTCCAACCTAAACCATTCTGTGATTCTGAGTTGCTGCCTGAGTTTCAGAGCAGTTTGTTGTCCAGCAGGTATCGCTGGTGTCACTGAGCCAATGGATGCTCAGGATGCTGGAAAACTAGATAGATTTATGATGTTGATTGGAACGAGTGAAAGTTAGTTTTCTGTTTTGGAAACTGTTGGCCTGAACCCTTGTTTCTGTTCTTTTTTTTCTCTATTAGTACAACTTTGAGTATGAGAGAATAAAATAAAATTTAAAGGTCGTCACTACTATTGACGTTCAGTCTTTTTGTTATCATGGAAACCAAGTTTGCATCTTGAAAACAGACTTCACTTTCTAGGTAAATGGTGACTACGTTCATATATATATATTTATGTGTGTGTGTGTTTGTATATATGACATCTCATCATTGTCCAGGGAAGACACTTTCAGAGTGAATAAATGTGTAATGAAAAAGTTTGTACTAGTTTAATATTTATCACAAAATATATCTTCTTCTGAAACATGTATGCATTAGGGCCCGACAGTGTTTTTAATTATGAAAGCATTCTATAGCATTTACTGAGAGATGAAAGACTGTATGTGCTTTCATGGAGATCCTCTACAAAATGCTGTGTCCCTCACTGTTTGTTTTACCAAATTCATGTTTCATTCTATGCTAACCTCATTAACTTCATTATGCAATCCTCATCTCTTCCCCAGAGACTTGTACATTGTCAAGGGCAGCTGCATTTGTCTATTACAAGATCCTCGGTCATTAGTAGCATCAATACAAAGCAAAGCTCTTAATAGAACCCCAGTTTACATTTATAAATCAACCCAAATTTGAAGTGCAGCAGCAACATATAGCTTTGGATGCACTCACCTAAAGGGCTGCTACTTATGTATTTTTAAATTGTTTCTCCCCTAAGATTGTCTTCTCTACTGAGTGGAAGGATAGAGTAGAGGTTTGTGCCTTGACAAGTCAGATTGTGCTTACTTTCAAGATTAATGGGTGAAACAGAGAATCCTATTCAGTGGAAACTGGTGTCTCAGACGTGTTCTGGTGCATTGCTGTGAGGCACAGTGAGTATCCTAAAAGACAGAGCTGGTTCTGATTTAGATCCTGCAATTCAGCTCAATCCTCTTGTATATTAACTTCTAATATTTCAGAAAGCACTTTTATCCAAATTCGGAGTAATTGGTTAGCTGTCATTATGAGAATAGTGGGCTCTAACATGAGAGATGAATCAATGTTTTCTTTTGCTCATTGTGGAGAAGGGTTACGAGTCGGGGCTATCAGGGCTACAACTCTTAAGGACAGACTGGCTTTTGCAACATGATTCCATATCTGTTCAGGCCATAGTTTCTTTTTTAGTCATGGTATTTATATTTTGCAAAACCAGTTATTGCTACAGATAATTGATGCACAGAACTAATGCATTGTAATGCTTATGTAGTAACTAGGACAACAGAGTGTGAGGAGCCAGCAATGCAATGTGAGCTCTTGGTCTCGGTCCAGGATAGTGAATTGTTGTGTTAAGGGGAAAGCCTAATGTGCCTCACTATTACACCATCCTGGGTCAAAGGAACTTTGCTGCTTGCCCACTGTGGAGAGAGGTGATAAAATTTCACCAATCCTCTCCTTCTGGTACAATCTACTAGCAGTGCACTGGAATTTCTTATATACAAGCGAATCTAAAATCTCGGGCGGGGGGGGGGACCCCTTACAGCAGAACTGGATTCAACTTTCTAGGCATGTTTCCAGGATTCAAGTGTTACTGAATGCTTTGGGAAGAACTCTGAGCTGACATTTCTCTGGGAGGTGTTAATGAAAGGAAAAGGGTGAGAGGCGGTTGGTTTCCTTAGGAACGCAAAGACTTAAATCATTCCAGTTCTGCATTCTTATATTATTGGTTGCCTGTTATGTTTTATATTGATTTTGGTGTTCTTTTACATTCACTGTACTGCAATAATTAAGAGATTTGTGAGCATTTGACTAGCATTGTGTTATCTAATGTACATGGTGATTAAAGTCTCTGGGTTGTTTTGCATGTCTCAGTTTTATTATCAAAGCTGTTTATAACACTGCTTCTTGAAAATAGAATTGATTTTCTAGGGACATCTGTGCTAATCAGTTGCTCATCTTATTTATAACAACACTTAAAAAGCATGCACACTTCTCCTTTTAAGTACTCTGAGCACTATTAATTTTGCTTACATTTAATAGTCAGATTTCCTGTGGCTTCTTTTGTGGGTGCTGAAGATCTAAGTGTGTTTTTGTTGATAAGACTTCAGAAACAAAGACATGCAGGCCATTAATGGAAGTCTGCTGCTAGGAACATTGCTTGCAATGAGAGACTTGCCTCAGTCTTTGCTGCTGCTGTAAAATTGATGCTTCTGGGTCAGTGACAGCTTATATTGCCATGTGACACTTGGTAACTGAGCCTATCTTTCTTTGTGAGGGAGGCTTTCAGCTCCTCATATTTCTTCTTAGTGGGTGAATACTGAAAAGAGCACTGAGGAAGTAACTTTTCATCGCACTGTTTGGTGTGGCAACAACTTCAGAGGCTCTTGAAGTTGCAGTCTAGTCATGTCATCATTCCTTTAGCTCCCACAAGGGAGAGTTGCTACCAGGCACACTGATGAGACCTTAACTCTGTACATTCTGCTTCCAGATCAATGTCCAAAGCCAATCAGGCATGTCTGATGCTTTCATTTTGTCAATTAAATGCCCCGAATCTTTGGAATGCTGGAGTGAGAGCTTCATGAACTTCATGAATCCTCAGATTTTAAAAATAGAACAACATCCTTTTTTTCACCATCTGAGTATGTGATGCTTAATGAATAACAAAAGAGCTTTGGAACAAAGAGGAAGCAGCCGTATTTTTTATGAGGGGGTTTGTAGGTAGTGTCAATCATAATGGTTGCTATGTGCGAGTGAGGGCTGGAATCCATCTCTATGTTGCTGAGTGACATCAGAGTCACACTTTATACCTGAGCAGTCAAATCCTACATCCTAGTCAGAATGACTTTTTCCAGATTTCGTCCCTTTATGGGGCTCCTCAGGAGGCAGCATCATTGCAATCAGCACACACATAGGTTGCTTCAAGCTATGAAACTGGGCCTGAGCAGAATCTCCAATCAAAGGAGCTGTTGGCAATGTTATGCAAATATCAGTCTGACAAAGACTCACACTTTTTTGGTGCTCTCATTGTGATTTGAAACAGACATTGAAAGGATGGGTAGAGCTGGACTGTGACTTCTTTTATTATTTTCACATGACTGTATATGAACAAATGTTCACTTCTTCCCTGAATTGTTTCCTTCCAGCCTCTGATGGCTACTTTCTCCTTTTGTGCAGACTGTCACTTTATTCCTTGTTTACACGAGCAGATGTGCTCATGTAACCTGAGAAGTAATTCTAAATCACCACTCTTAGGCAGACCTCTTTTAGCAGTGATTGTTTGCAGTTTAGCTTAAATCAACTGGGAACAGTTTAAAACTAACCTGATGGTAAGGGTCTTCCCCAGGAATCAAAGCGTCTAAGTAGGGGTTTGCACCTGCTGAACTACATCCCTTTAAATCTTCAAGGTCAAA
Organism: Piaya cayana; assembly: GCA_013389865.1. Lineage (NCBI taxonomy): Eukaryota > Metazoa > Chordata > Aves > Cuculiformes > Coccyzidae > Piaya > Piaya cayana. The sequence goes on from WAAB01012591.1 coordinate 131,187, forward strand.
ATGCTGTTCTTTCCCTTCACTGGAGAAATACAATACTACTTAATTGTCATTTGAAGTCTGGATATGAGGGATTGCTCCAGCTCAGTTCTTGTAATTGCCTCACGTCCAGCCGCAGTGGTAACTGTGTAGTTTCTGCCAGTTATCCAGTATTTGCCAAAGACAGATCAGTGCATGGGGAAACCTAAACACTTGCAAACCATCGGCCTTAGCTTCCTCTGCAACCCAAGCAGTGATAGTTTTCTATTGGTAAGAATTTTTGCTAATTTAATTAAACCAGTGTACACTTGTGTACAAATAATTCTTTATGTTCACTGGGTGAGCTATGGAGGTTTGGGATTTTGATCAGCACATGGATTCCGTGGCATCTAGATAAAGCCTCTCTGGATTTATCTTACTTGCAAATTTGACTAGAAATTATCTGAGTTACTATTTGGGGTTTTGTCTAGTTACAATTCAGCACTGAAGCTCCCAGAGATGTGAACTTGAGCAAAGAGGGGAAAAGAAAATGACAAAACATCTTGCAACCAAAAATGTTGAACACAGGCTCCATCTGTTAATTTTGGGAGATTGTTTTAACTTCAGTACCTTATTTGAAGAGCAACATGTGTCTATTGTTATTAATTTTATTATTGTGTTTGTGCTTTAAAATCTGTAAAAACATGATTGCTGCTCTCAAAAATGCTTTGAGAATCTCTGATAACAAATTTTTTTTGCATTGTCACGGAATCTAAGTCATTCCCCAAGTGTCAATATAAAGCACAGCATCATTCCAGCAGCTGTATTACCTCTGAGGAAGAATACGTGCTCTTATCTCTTCTGTTCTCCATCTAGATCATAGATAAGATATTTCCGTCTTCATTACAGTGGAACAAGATGTGAATGGAGTTCAATACTGCATTATCCTACCACTGGTACGCTTCATGGAGAGAGGAATATCATTGCCTCATGGTTTTAGCAGCCAGTATGTTGATGGCATCAGTAAGAGCCCAGGAATATTGTAGAATCAGTAATTTTAAGAGCATTTGCTTTCTACAAAGAAGTTTTAAGTGTCTGTGAGAGGCCTGTCGTTTCTGATGTACTTTACGTGGGGAGTTTGGGTGTTTTGCAGGAAAAAAAAATGCTGCTTCCTTGTCCACACAGCCAGTTCAGAACAAATCTGTAAATCCTGTAAGATGATTTACAAGAGACGATTGTAAGTGCATGTCCTACAAAAACTATCAGAACCGTAATATGATAGAGTGCAGGACAAGGAAAGAATAAGCTGTGAGGTACTCAGTCCCAGAATTGTCTCTGGAACATGCATAGATAGGACAAGAGGTTCTGTGAAGGCTAAAGTTTTGTCTGGTGAGTCCCAGTATTTAAAATGTCTTTGCATGACTCCCTGGTATTACCTGGCATAAACCTTCCCGTAGTTAAAAGTTGCCATACTGAACCTTTGAACAACAGAATATGCCTTTTAACTGTGTATTGTATGGCTTATGTGGTAGAGGCTTACCTACACTAGTATGTGTGAATGAATCTTTGAAAATCTGTTAACATGAAAGTTTTTTTAAGGAAAACAGTTCCTCCATTTTTTCTGAGTCTGAAGGGTGTCAGTGACTGGTGTCCTAACTCAAAAGGAAGTGGTTGTACTAGAGGCTTTTTAACCGTCTGTGCTCTTAGTTCTGGAATGGCAGATGGGAGTCAGCGAAGAAGGGTTCCCTTAGGGGAAGCAGTATTGCCGTGCAGGTTTTAGGCAGATAGATTCCATTGCCTTGCAGTTCAGCTGTATTGGCTTCTATCGCTGCACAGTTCAGTCATGTAATGTTTATCTCCAAGAGCTTTGCTTTCCAGCCCCAAGATACTAGAATGGAAAAAATACTACAAGTTAGACTTAATTTTTCTTGGTGAGTGGAATGGTAAGGGGAAAGGATTTAAGTGTATTTGCAGGTGCCTGGAGGTGTTTCTGTGGTGTATACCTCAGTTGTACATCACAAAGTATATGCCGGTTAACTTAATCTTTGGCCGGTTATGGAATAGTTTTGAGGAGTTCAACTGCCACGTTGTGATCAAGCAGCTCTCCGGTACCTGCTTTCATAAGGACTAAAGTTTCTCCATGAAAAAATGATGGGAGCTGTCATGGATAGGAGATACTGCACGTGCAAGACGGCTCTGTTAGCAGATGTATATTTTTGTCTCCATTTGTGAAGTTAAGACTAGCTCTGTGTTGTCCTTTAATTTGGTTCCCTTATCCCAGGGCAATATGGGAAACCTCGTAAGGAAAAGGTGGCCATCTGTTCACCTTCCTCCCTTCTTTACAGGCCTGTGTTTATCCTTCCCCGATATTGTCTATTGTTCCTTCTGCTGTTTCTGGAAAAGGCTGAAGGAAAGAAGTTTGAATTCTGGGAAGGAAATTGCCACTTGGGCTGTACGTCTTAGCAGGACCTTCTGGATAACTGTGATTTCAACGTGGAACCTTTACATGGGTTACAGGCAGCTATTTTGATGAGAACTGTGGGCTTCAGTATTTCTAACATGTCTTTGTCCATGCCTAGCTGTACTATCATTATTTTTACTTTGTTAGCCAGTTTCTAATCAAAGTTCTTCTCATAATTACCTAAAAAGTAGTTCTATTTGTTTTACAGATGGGTTTGAAATATTCTAATTCTTGCATAGAGGTTGCTTGAACCACACCATTCCTTCCTTGCAAATTGATAGTGGTTTCTTAAGCTATTGTAAGGAAGATAAAACCGAGGAGCACTTAAAATGGATTTTCCTGTAGTAGGAATCTTGTGGTTATTTTGTGGCTTTGGCGTTCAGATCTCAAATATTAATTCTTTGAATTAAACCAAAATTATTATTAAATAAAATACTTAGAAGATGCTGATATTTTTATTTTCTATGACAGACAAAAGGAATTTTGCTTTTGTCCTAGAAATTGCTCTGCTTCATTTGAGGAATAAGGTTTAATATTATTTGTGATAGTAGTACAATTATAATGCTATGCAATTAAAACAGAGGATTTTGAAGAGAATGTTAGGGTAATGGCAAGGTTTTGTAAGTATGGGACAGTAATTAATTGTCTAGATTCTGAACAGTCATTGCCATTAGCTTCCAGTGTCCTGTGTAAAGTGCTAGCAGCCCTATAATGCGCTGGAAGACCTTGGATCCAGGGCCATGGGTTACATCTCGGAAGATTTCTGATATCCTGTTTAATTCCTTTAAGAGTTCTGCCCTAAAGATAAAGTTTGGTTTGTGACAGTTCTTCTGTAATTAGAAGCATTGCTGGCAGCTCCAGGGCAAGGGGTGAGATAAAGATGAGGTACCAGCCTGCCTCTAGGTTCAGTAATTGCCAAGGCATCAGGAGCGGTATGATGAAAGCTATGTAAAATAGCTCTATGGTAACGAGACAAATCCTATCAGTGGGAAAGGAGTTGTCACCTCTAAGGCTGAGGTCAATACTTCTTAATTCCATAGAATTATGCCAGTTCAATCAGCATCTGCATTTGAAACACATTGATCATTTATTACTTGGTGCCAAGGAGGGAAGAGCAACCAATTAAGTGAGAGTCAACACAGACGGTGAGTACAGTGATCCACCTTGTCTGTGGTTTCTCATTCTGTGCAGCTGTACTGAGAACTGCCCTGCAGTGTCCTTCCGTCTGACCAGTGCAGCTTTTCAAACTAACAAATTGTGTGTATTTTGGTGAGACTTTTGCATGCCAAAATGACCTTTCAGACTTCTGTTTTTGTGCTGCTGGTGTTCAGATACAGCAGTTAGGAGAGCAGCAAACCCTTCATCAGAGCAGGGCCAGAGATCAGCATCAAACCATACCCAGGCACCAAGCTTTAATGGTGAGCTTGTGAGGCTTTTCCAGTAGAGCATGCAGGCTTGTGCATTGCCTTTGAGGAGGTCTTACATTTTTTGGAGGGAATTAAAGAATAAGTAAAATTGATACAGAGACTTCTTGTGACACCCTGTGCTTATTCTCGTACTTCCTGGTGTGGTTTCTTGATGTTTCACGCTGCTGGTTTGTATTGCCTGCTTTCTGTCTTCAGTGGGTGGCTGAAGCAAGAGCAAACGACTGATTTTGGCATGGCTGGTTTTCTGGTATTGGGAATGTTGGTGTTGGGGTGTATTGGCTTTTCAAGGTTCAGTTAAGTGCCCTGAAGATTTTTTAGGTTATTTCTTGTTTTGCTCCCCTTCTGCTTCCTATGTGACTGAGCTTTCCTCTGAAGACACCAAGCAGAAACTGTTATGCCTTTGGCCACACCAAGGCCATAACTTTTCCTGGCTCACAGCTGTTGCTGAGCAGACATGAAGCTGCTCCAGTGCAAACCTTTCCAGAGTAGCAAAAGTTCCCGTCTGTGCTGACTTCCCTTACAGAACCAGAGGTAGCTGCTTCAGTGCCAGCTGAGGCGTACGGCAGTCTGTGCTGTACACAGCAGGGTGAGAGCGAGAAAGATGGCTTGGGTCTGGCTGCTGGTGGTTGTGACTAAAAGCAATCACTCAGTGCAGGCAAGACAGAGTTACATCTCCAAGCCTTTCTTGTGCATTAGATGTAGAAAGCTGGAAGCTTGCATCAGGAGTTACTCTTTGCCCAGTACTTTGTGGTCAGATTAACAGGTACAAAGGGAGATACATCCTGGAGTTGAGAAGCCCAGTGTACTCTTTGGAAGAAAACAACAGGGAAAACGAAACAGGTGACACTGTATAAAACAAAACAGGGACATTTATTAAGTATAGGGAGAGTCCTTAGTTTGATGAGAGGCATATAGCATGTTTTGTTCGTAGCTTCATCGCTTGTTTTAGTTTGAAGAGGAAAAAAGCCATAGTCTTGAAGTGGAAGCAGGTCTCTGTACTGGAGTAGCTGGATGAGGAAGGCCTGACACTGAAGGCTCACAACTTTGCTTTTGAAAATTTTTGAGGAAAAACCCCTATGCCCTTCCCTGTCCCTGAACATGAGGCCATTCTTCTTACTCACACATACGTGCCACACAATTAACACTTCTCATGCACACACCAGCAGGGTGTTAGCCACAGGATGTTGAAGCGAAGCCCTAAGCCTCTGTTATTTACCTTAGTAGTCCAAAAGGGTGCACAATAGTAGATTAGTGCAGTGTGTTCTCCCTTTGCTTTGACCTTGTTGCATGCAGAATGGTCAACTGTCCTGCTCTGCTGGGCTGTCGCGGGCCTCAAAGACATGATGTAAATCTGAACTCTAGTTTAGACAAAGCATTGCAGCCCCATCCTTGCTGTGTCCCCAGTTTAATTTCAGTAGCTCAGTATGTCCTAGTGAGAGATGTAAGGCTAAATTTTTAGAAAGCACAAAGAGAGCTGTGGGTGCAGTAGCCTAAACGGCTCTAATTTGTGTCTAACTTGCTGATGTGTATTAGAAGTAATGCTCAGGTGAGTGGGCGGTGAGGCAGTTCAGGAAGCTAAGGCGGCTGTAAGGGTGACAGTTTTTGAGTGGTTAGTCTTTGCTGCTTGAGTTACCTCAGTCAGCTGCAATCTGACTGCAATTGCCTAATTGCCTAAGCAGCAGTGTTGGTACAAGGCAGAGGACAGGAATGTGCAGCCTGGGACTGGGTGCAGAGGGGAGTTTTGTTGGTGTAATCGCCTGTGGAATCACATGCTTATTTCCATGTCGTTTTGCTTCTTTAATACTTAGGCTGGAGAAAACCACGGGACGGCTTTCAGTGTCAATAGACTGAAACAGGATGATGGTCTCTTTCCAGGTCAGGGGAGAGCGGTTCCTCAGAACATGGAAGAGTTGCAGTCCCACTTTTACTCCTCTCTCTGCTTTATCTGCCATCTATAGTGCGTTTAAACACAGTTCTTTAGCTTGGTACATGGTTACGTGGTACAGTACCTAAAACCAAAACCAGTTTTGATGAAGGGTCCCATATTGAGGTGATAGTGGATGGAGCATTCAGAATTCTTTTCTTGGGATCTTCACTATACAAGAAGACCAAAACAAACTCTCTAGAAAAGATGTTCCTTCTATAAGCTTTCAGGGTAATTTTTATAAATGGTTATTCCTAAAAGGCTTTCATATCTGTTGTGTTTTCTGTGGGAATGACCAACACTTTAAAGCCCACATGTAAATGCAATTTTGTGTGTGCGTTTTGCCTTTAAGTTGGCTTATGCATTTGTGCTTAGGAATGCAAATTGGATGTGTATTTTCTCTGAACAGTCAGCTATTTAGGCAAAGTAACTGTGTGAAAATACATCCACAAATGGAGCCTATTTACAATCCAGGACCTCACACTTTATTTTGTATAAGTAAAATTGGTTACTGTTTTAATACAAAACTAAGTTAAAACAGACATTTATTTAATTGGCAGAACTTGAAAGTCCAGCTTTATTTATGTAGGGAATTCCGAGCATCTGAATAGATGCACCACAAGTCATTGGCAATCCGAGACTGTTGCTTTTATTAAATTCTGGGGTGTTTTTCCACTCTAAATATTTTATTACAAATAAAAGCCCTGCTATGTGAGAGCACTCAGTCACTGGCAATCAGCTGGGTTCACAGATGCAGTTAAGACTCTTGCAAAGGCTAAATTCAATCCAATGTGTAAACGTGGTGGATGAAGTGTTAAATAAGCTATTTGCTTTGGCCCAGCATGGGCCTGGGCTTTGGCAGCTTATTTAGAGGTTTGTTCTTTGCACCGGTAGAGATGGGTCACTGGGGGAAGTAGCACCAGCAGCGTCTGAGGTGGCTGGCGATGGGCTTGGATGAGGAGCTGCTGCACTGACAGATAGGATGAATGGCAGGAGTATCGGCCCCAAAGGGAACTCCTTGTGTGAATTTCTTGGCTGGACAGTAAGTGCTACTATTCAACCTCTAATGAAAAGGCAGCTGAGGGGAAAATATTTGAGAGGAGAAAATGGCAGCCCGAATGAATGGACTGCTAAATGCACCAGTGGGTGCACCAGCTCCTACGTGACGTGGTGGATGTCCTCTTAGCAGGGACAATTCCGACAGCTGGATAAAGGTGGTGGGCAAAACCATATTTGGTCCTAGTTCAAGGTCTGCATTAAAAAGTGTTGTTCCAGTTTTCAGAGGTCTCTCCTGGCGATAAGGCCCTAACTGTTTTAATCGTTCTTTTTGCAATGCGAGGCAGAAACCTGTGACATTACTAAGAAAAAGGCAGTTTACAGATCATAAGTTGAAGGGACGTGCTTCATGTCTCCTAGCAGTGTAACTCAGGTGTTTTCAGATGGAGAGCACTCAAATGTCACCTGTTAAAAACATCAGAATACTTTGAACAAACTGTTTTGATTACAAAAGCACTTCTAGTGAAATGAAAATTCTGGTAATTCCTTTTAAGATTTTCCATCTATTTACACCTCCATAAGGAAAGAACAAATGTATAGCAAAGCTACATTTTAAGCTTTGCTCTAGAATACCAATTAGTTAGAAACACAACTGCTCATTTTCAACACCATTGACCTATTAGTTCCAAACAGCTTGGAGTGAAGAGGACCTTTTATTACAGCCTGTAGTTAGGAGAGCCCCGTCCACCCTGCACATCCAGGCGCTGCTGGTGTGGCCTTGCTGAGCGTTCACAAGTCAGAGGCCATGGGAATGCTGGCAAGGGCAGTCTGCTTGCTGGAGCCGCTCAGTTCAGAGTCTGCTAGCAAGCTTCACTCTCTCTCAACTTCCCCTTTATGTTTAAAATATAATGGCCTAATTCTTTGCTCTGATTCAGAGGAAGCTGGGGTTTGAGCCTGTGTGTGATATGATTGTGTTCTGCAAGAACATGTGTGCAGAGAAGAAATGCCACAGTGAGAGGGAGCTTTTCTTTAGTCCATCACAAAATAAATGTACGTTAAGGGGAGCTATGAAACCCAGCTCTTTGGCTGGCTTGGGTCAGTAGAACAGGCGATAATTTCAGCTTGTGCTTCTGTCTGTCTCTTTGACCTGGCAGAATGGCTTAATTTTCCGCTTGTCCGAGAAGGAATGGGGTGGGTTACTGGTGAATATGGGACGCAGTGAAGAATTTAGATGTGGCCAGGCAGGCACCCCAAACTGGTGCTCTTTCTGAGTGGCCCAAATATCTTAAGTTTGTAAAACCAGGCAGGAACTCTGACATGAATAAGGCCTCTGAGGGTGTTTCTGAGATGGTCTGTGGGCTTGTGCCCCTCTAGAAGTTCGTGGTGCAGTGCTGCTTGGGAAAGAGAAGAGAAGAAAAGCAAGGCCCATAAATTACATTGTCTGCCTTCAGGGGGATTTCCAGATTGGGTAAAAATTTGGCACCATATTTTGTAATTAATTGAGAATTTTCCCCTGCCGGTTTGTCCCGTTCAGTCTCTGCTTACCATGTTATTCTAGTATAGGAACGATGACTGGGGAATGCTGTGTGCCATCACCCTGAACAGCTGCAGTCAGACTGTGAGTGCCTTAAAAGCGTGCAGGCATTGTTAGATTGGTCTCGGTTAGGAAAACCAGCTTGGATCAGCTACTGTACTTGTAGCAAGCAGCTTTCATCAGGTAAACTGTTTGTTCCTGCTCAAGGCTAGTGACGGGAGATGTGCTTCTGAGGTTAATTTTTCTAATTCCTCTTTTAAACCAACTGTGAAAAAAATTGCTATTGTTTTTTCCCCTTCTTGTGTGAAAATAGTTGCAAATATATCAAGGCAGATTTTGCAAAGTGCAGCCAAGTGCGCAACCCAACTTTCTCTGCATGCAAGCACAATCAGGATTGCGTGTTAGCACTGACGGAGGGTAAAGCCTATGCAAAGTGGCAGCTCTGAAGGGGGGGTGATGTGTCATATCACTTTGTGGCCTTTACATAGGCAAGGCAAAAATTCAGACCAGCGCCCTTGAGATTTGATTTTTTTTTTTTCCTTTCCATTTACCTGTAGAAGGTTAATCCTTTAGCTCACAAATAAATATACCCTAACTCCTGGCTATATGAGATGGGAGACTTCATAGCAGGGAGTGTTTGATGTGCTGTTCTCTTCTAGAAAGCAGCCCAAATTCCATGAAGCTCACATTATCTGGTGTGCCCGGGGAGGGGGGGAGCGAGTCGATTCCATCGGCATCAGACCATCCTGCCTTTAACAGAAAAGACTTGAGGCAGTTGAGAGTTCCCTGGTTTTTTGGTTGGGTTTTTTTTTCCTCCTCTCTCCTCCCCCTTCCGCTGCTGGTATTCTACTCTTTTCACCAAATCACATATTTTTCCATGCATTTGAAGTTCTTGGAAACCTTTCACAGGCTGCAGAGAAACAGCCGCTCTCCTTAGGGCTCCAGTGGTGAGAATCCCAGAACGTCATGGCCTTTTGTGGAGTTTGTGCTGCCTCCACGGAAAGCTGCATTCCCTATTGTCACACCACAGGCACTTAAGCAGATTTCTCCCAGCAGGAAATTTCAAGCTCCAAAGGCCAAGAATGCGAATGCTTCTGTGCTGCACCATAGCCCCGGTTGCTGGTTATGAAAGAGGGAAAGTTCCATCAGATTTTACAGCCCCAACCAGGGAGCCCATATCAACACTGCCGCTTGTAAGGAGCCTGAGGGGACCTGACTGCAGTCGCTGCACAGGTGGATAACAAGATGGGCTCCTAAACTAGAAATAACTTTGGAATTTAATTCCCTTGACACAGGTGCAGTCACAGGTCTAATATTCCTGCATGGAGATTCTCAAATGCAGTTAGTACTACCTTCTGCCTGAAATCTGGTGACCAGTGTACAAGGGCAGGTTCACTGGTTTTTCTAGTAGCTGCTGCCAGTGCTAATACTGGTGTTCTGGATGAGCCACCTACAGATTTCAGTGCTTCTCATTTTACCTCTACTATGAAGAGTCATTAATAGGAATGCATGGAATACTGTTTGTTGAACTTCTTAGCCACTGAATGATGTCAGATAGACACGTCCTTGAGAAGATACCCATAGAAGCAATCTCAACATTTAGGTCTGAAGTCAGAATGTAATCTGGCTTATGAGACAGAGTACGTACCTGCTGGGTATAGACAAAATGTTCCCAGTGAAATGGGAAACGGGGATTTTGTTACGTTTGCAATGTAGATCAAGTTTGTGGGTCACATGAGATCATGGCACCTGGGCCCAGTGTAGATTCATCAGGTAATTTAGAACAAGTATCAGGGAACCTGATGACAGTAAGATGAACTGGTCTGCTTCAGTTAGCTCAGAGATCGCATCTGAGGTTGAAAATTGATATTACACCATATCATCACAAACTCAGTCGGAAACCTAAGGGCCAGCTTGTCAGATAGGCCTATCGATGTGTGCAAATCAATGAAGTTTATGTGGATTTTCAGCCCTGCACGTTTTGGCAGTTCTGTTTGCCTGACCCTTCACTTGAACTAAAATTGTTTACTATTGTCTCTGAAGTGATCAGCTCATTACATATACTCAGAAACCAAGTATACAAGACAAGATTCAACATTTTTTTAGCTTTTTTGGTTTGTATGATCCTTTGTTTACCTGCTGAGGGGATGTCACAGCTGAAGACCTAGCCTATGTTGCAACTAATGGAAAAAACATCCATGGATTTCAGTCATGCTAGATTTCATTTTAAAGTTCTTCTTGGTCTTGTCTAGTTAGTGTTTAATCCGTTAAGACACCATCACTGGAAAGAGAACAAATAGAAAGAGAGAACTTTTCTGATATCAAAGTTCTTCAGTTTAGATTGGAATCTTGAAATATTAATTGAAGAAATTCCAGATTTTAATACGGTTACATTCAACATCTGGACTTCACAATTTTTGGGGAGGCCTTGATGTTCGTAGTTACTCTGTGATGTTCCTAGTTGCCTCTCCCTTTAGAAGGAGTAGCTGTGTAGAACCTGAAGCCTGATTAAACATTCCCTTGTACTGACAGGGTCTTAGTAGGAGAGGTCACCAATTCAGAACTTGTTGCAGTTTGCAGGCTTCTGTCTGTTATGGACTGAAAGCATTATGTAGAGTTCCAAGGTGCTATAAAGATTATCAAAATGATCTTGTGATTGTAGGACAGGGAGAAAGATATGAAGAGGCCAATAAAAGGGAGAATATTCCAAAAGCTTGAGAGAATTAGGCACATAACTTTCTTAAGCTCCTATGAAAATCCAAACAAACTTCTGTTGATATTAAAAATGGGCTGGGGTCATACAGGGATAGATGTTCAAATGTTTTAGCTGTCGATCTGCAAAGGGAAAGGGGGATGTGTTTGATTGGTTTGGGGTTTTTTTAATCTACAATAATGAGAATATTCAAAATGATTCAGGGGTAGTGTTGAAGAGGAAAAAGAACATGAGGAGACAGAGACAATAGAGGCAAAGAATGGGATGTGTGAAGAAATTGGTAGAAATGAGCCCGGGCGGATTTCAAAGGTGAAAAATGTAGCTTTTGTTTGGTCCCGGAATGAATTTGGAGCTTCTGACCTGCCTGAGGATGCAAATATTAGTGACCAGGGGGAGGAGGGGGTAGCAGAGGTCAGGGCAATGGTAGGGAAGAGACAATGGACCCCTCTGCAGCACTGGGGCACTTTCACATCTCAAAAAGTTTTTTGTAATTCAAATGATAACAAACCCTTCTTAAGAAAGGGATCTCTCTTTGGACTCAGAAACCCTGCAACATATTTCACTCTCACTTCCCTTTCGTTTCACCTTCCTGCATTAGTAAATGCATGAATGAATTTGGTCTGACCTTTTTTTTAATTGTTGCTGAATTCCAGTGTAAACATCAGCACACTGGAAACACAGATATAGTCCAGGATGTTTTTGGAGCTGTCATAGTAAATTGCTTTTTCTGGGAAGTGCAGCTAGATCAATTCACTTGTGATGAGCCCCAGAACACCACCGTGCTGTGAATGTCTGTGCACATTAATTTTGCATGTGTCAACTTGCAGTGCCCTGATGTTCATAGCATCCATGCTGAGAGATGTAGTCACTGGTTCACTTTTAGAAATGATTCAGTAACACTTATTGCCCTGGAACTTGCAAATGCTGTGAAACTGGTCCAGACGAGGAGGGTGGTCTCATCTAAACTTGTCACCCTGGCACTTTCTTGATGGAAAGAGAAAGGCGTTTCTAGAAGGCAATTGTACCTTTCTTCTTAAACTTATTACTCCTAGAGTGCAGTGGTGTGTCCTCTGCAGCTGCCTGCCCATTGCTTTATGTTGTAGAGAAAACCTGTATCACCAATTTAGGATAGGCTTCAACATTTAGGTGTGTGCAATTTGAGGAGGTGTATCCTGCAAGGTGTCGTCCCACTGGGTACAGGAGCAATAGTTCTGAAGACAGAAATCTTCATATTTGCTTTCAAAAATAGTGAAATGAGTATTGTAGAGCATAGATGATCAATGCGAATAATTCACCTCATTTCTTGTCTGGCATAGCCCAAGATTATGCAAAGACTATGACCTCTGGAAAAGAAGCATCATTATAAAAACTCTGAAGTAGTGTCTAATTAACCTTCTGCTTAGCAGTAGGCAACGATGCAAGCTTACAGCTCAGACAGCTTGAGCTGTTTGCAGAGAATGTGTTTGATATTCCATAATTTACATGACTTTTTTTTCTTTAAATCATCTTGGTTAGCTAATGGTTTAGTTCCTCTTCAGGGGATAGATAAAATAATAAATACGTACCAATAAGCTTTGAGGCTTTAAAGCCAAATTGATACACAGGAAGCCTGAAATTAGGGCAATAAAAGATACTTGTGATGCTGTTTCCTCTTACTAAACACCTCTGCCTACCAGGCAAGTCCCTGTTCAGCTGTTTGCTGATGAATTAATTTGGCTGTAGATTTGAGCTACTTTTTGCAGAGTATCATATCGGATAGAAAGCAAAAGACCATGATCAGGATGACAAGGTTCAAAGCTAACAATTGAGTATAACATGAGCAAGGATACACCTGCCTAAAACACAAACTCAGCAAATATTAATTTAAAATAATCAGACTATTTCAGCAGAGCCAGGTTCCCACAGGGCTTTTCAGCTGCTTTGCTAAAGACAATGGAGTTTTTTGGTATCGTACTTGAAGTGCAACGGCAACAAATGCTTGTCTAACAGCTATGTTTAGTGGCAACTCTTATACAAGTAATGGAAAAAAACAAATAGAAATTACACTTGCAGATTCTTGTTCATGTCTTTATGACAGATTTTACTCTGGTCAGACACAGATGGATGTGTAGGCCCTGTGCTGTGTCTGCAACGTGAGGATGCAAGTGATGGTCAAATGGTGAAATTCATTGTCCATGTCACCTCTTCATTTTTCACTGCGAGCATGTTTTCTTGTAATCAAAACATCTGCATTTGCAAGAAGCATTGAACAATAGATTGCACAAGTACTGGGCTCCTCTATGTCCTTACGTTGTTCTGAATCCATCCTGGTCACTGATGAATTTTTAAAAAATTACCTTGCTTGTCTCTTTGGAGCAGTATGAAATTCTAGTCACCTCTGCAGAAAATAGGTTTCACAGGCCTGTGCTTTCAGCTGTTTCTCCTTCTGGATATGGAAGCCAGTTGTCTCATTGTTGTTTGTTTCTGTTCTCGCTTTCGTTTCCCTCAGGGTTATGCACAGTTTGCCTCCCTTGCTGTATAATCAGAAATCTCTTGCTATTTCTGAACATTTGAGGAAGTCACTGCCTTGGACGTGAATTTTGAGCAGGGGCATGAGCACACTGCCACTGCCTCAACCCGGGCGTTTGCTGTGTGTTCCTTCAGCTACTTCAGAGGGTGATAAAAACTAATTTTCCCTAATGAAGTTAAGGCTACAAGTCAAATTTCAACACAGGCCATTTGAAAAAGACTGAGAGAAATCCCAGTTGCTTCAATATGTTTCATGTGAGAACAACTCCCCATTAGATTCTTTCTGTAGATTATGCTTCATGGTTTTCAGGTTCAAAGGGACAACAAAGACAGAGCAGCAAGGTTTCATTGCAGCTGTAGGTTGCAAGGACAGTGAGCTGAGGACCACAACACCTTTATGAAAAAAGAGGCCATTAAAAAATACGTTTTTACTGAAAGGAACTTTTATACCTAAATTGCCTAATGTGTTTGTGTTAGCGTTTATTGGAAGAAACTTACCACTGTGACATGGTGCAGGAAGGAAGCATTTCTCTCTGCTCATTCTGTCATAATTTGCTCGATTCTTGCAAGGCATTTGTGCTGTAAGACAAACTATAAACTGTGTTTATGCATGACATGAGGAGCATCGGACGTGGCCTGCTGAGTTTGGAAGCAGCAGACCTCTAGGGCAACAAGTCACAGTGCACAAATAAATGTTATGCTGATGCAGCAGCAGAATTTTAAACAAAAACAAATCCTCTGTGGGCGGTTTTCTTAATGGTTAGCGTATCCACATGGAAGACGAGACCTTCACAGACCTTTATCAGGAGAATGCAAATTCATCAGCCTGGTTTCCCATTTTTTCCTACATTGCACTGTGACCTGTTTTTGTTCTGGACCCGTGGGCTCTACTGGTCCTCTCGCCTCTTCTGTTGTGCAAGCAGAGTTCCACCATACAGCTGGAGCTGCTCAGTGACCTGGCCTGGTGTGAGCACAGCAGAACACTGCAAACACCGCACCACTCCACACACTTTCTGACCAAAGTCATGGTTGAGTTGCTGTCCCTGGAGGTGATTAAAAGATGGGTAGATGAGGTACTCAGGGATATGGTCTAGTAGTGGGCAGGCTTGGTTTGACTCAATGGTCTCAAAGGTCTTTTCAAACAAATGGTTCTATGGTTCTATGAATGGCAAGAGAGCAAATGCAGCCTCTGTGGGGACATGAAGGAAAGATGTCATGGTAGCTGCCATCTTTTTACCTCTTTTTTGTGAAATTTGTAACCTTCTATGTCTCCTGACAAGCACAAACCAAGCAGGTAGCTGAGAGCAGAGTCTACTTTTGTTGCCAGTTCATCTCTTGCAAGCTCTTCAACAGTGTGTCAGTTGAAAAGTTTGGAAAACCCTGACCTGAGTGTCTGAGCAACATCTGTGGCAACAGAGTTGCTTTTTCCAAGCTAGAAGTGGTTTGGAAGGAAAGTGGTGTTGTCATGTGAGCAGAACATACAATATTAGTGTTATGAGCTGCTATTTAATAGCCTGTGTTTATTGCACTTTTTTAATTTGCGTGACTGTGTGGCAAAAGATTCTGTTTGCACATGAGAAGATATTGAAAAGCGGGGAAGAAATAGTTCTGCACCCACTGGGTTTTGATTTTTGGAATTGCATTCTGGAAAACAGACTACAAAATTTCTAGGACCAAAATCTCTTGTAACTGTCTTGTTCTGTTATTACTGGAGAGACGGCTGTGCGCACACATCAAGGCAAATCAGAGGCTCTTGGAGATTTGACAAACTATCTACAAAGTTGACTGCCTCTTTCCCTCTCATGTCTTTCATCCTTTCTACTCTCTCCCTGCTTCTATGCCTTTCTCATTTGTTTGATTTTTCTCTCTCCTTTACTCTTTCTCACATTTACTTTGAATGATCTTTTCAGACAAGCATCACAGAAAAGCTGTTTTTTAGATTAGCAGAGACTCTGCTTTTTTATTGACTAGCCTCTAGCAGCTAATGTGATTTGCACTTCTGTTTACCAGGTTTCTATTATTAGACCCACCATACTGGGACTAATATGTAGGTAACTATTAGTCACCAGTGGAGCTGCTAATAGTGTAGATTAATTAATTGTTCCAATTGGATTTGTTGTCTCCAAACAGAGATGTGATTAAAGCAAGGAAAAGTCTCTACCTGGCTTATCTTTTGAAAATAAGTTACTTTAATATGATGTGCTACCTCATATGAATCAGATGCCTGATTATTAATGCTCAGATATCGCACCCGACAGTGAAGTGGGAGGGCAGCAGCTATTCCTGTCAATCCTCCTGCCATTAGTCACCATGCTGAACACTTCATCTCAGACAGATCCCTGCTGCCAAGGTTCTGGGCAGGACATCAACGTTGCAATAGTTCCTGGCAAGATTACTGGCAAGGTAGTGGTCGGTCCTTATGAAATGCCTCTTTAGTTGCTGGCATGTATGTCCTGTTCCCTTAACGCAGGGATCTGTTCTTCAGGCTTCTCAGTCCCCACCACCTGCTCCAGGCTCTCCATATCTCACTGGAACCTAGCCAGGTTCTTCCTGTTTAGCAGTACACGAGGAGCAATGTGGTTATAGTCCTTGCAATTTGTTCCAGAGCAGGTTGAGAATCCAGGGCCAAAACCAAATGTCGGGTCTGTGTGGCTCATTAATCTGTTTTATTATTGGTGTCTGTCCTGTAAAGTGCAAATGGCTGTCAAGTCACGGAGAGCAGAAAGAGAAACGTGTCCTTTCTAGTGCTGGAAGTCGGACAGAGGGACATGTCTTCCAACCAGAACACCAGGTGTGAAGGCATTCCATAAGCTCTAGGTTTGGTTCATTGACATTGCTTTTGATCAGGTTGTGAGCTGCTGCCAGTCCCATCTGGCAAAAGGAAAAAAGGAAAAGCTGAGTGTGCATCAGCTGACATGGGCATTGTTCAGGAGTAGTTCAACTTTTAAAAGCCTTTTATTATCAAGCTGTAACAAAGCTGCTTTATACCATAAATACAAAGTAATGACCCACTTCCCCCCTCTGTTTCAGGTGGGTAAGAACAGTTGGTTTCTTCTTTGTTTGCAGCACTCCCCAGGGCTCACTCCTTTGTGTGGGAGGTGGGTTAGAAGCCACTAACAAGAGCAGAGAGGGAAGCCCTCTACCCTTCTGTGTCTGGGTCATGTAGTTTATCACAGCAGATTCTGTCCTCACTGCCTTCCCTTCAGTCCTACCTGCAAGTATTTGCAACTCTCTTTTCTGATGCTCGTGGAAAGCAGAATTCCCTAGTCCCAGTTCAGAAGTGCCTTATAGCTAATAATGTTAAAACAACAGAGACCTGAGGTAGAAATCTCATGCAGGGTGCTTTGCTAAATCCTTCCCGCTAGATCAAATACACTGTATGTTCAGTGGAAATTCAAGTAGGTTCCAACTTCCAGTAGCCAGAATGGTGCTTTGAAGACTGATACTCGGATTGCTTTCTGATTGCTCCTGGCCTGGAGCTTTCTGCTGACTGCTAAAGTTATGCAGAGCTGACAATGGGGAAACCTGGTCTAGGTGAAAAGTTCTAGTGTTGTTTTGTCTGGTTTTAGCCGAATGAAATACAGTGGACAGGATAGGGTGTCCCAGGCACTGTCTGGCTATTTCCATTTCAGTTCTCCAGTACTGAGTCTGTTGAACTTGTCTGTGCCTCGGCCCCAGCAGCATCAATGTCCTTTTGTCGTTCTTTGCAGTCCTTTCTGCTGACAGATGTCTGGATGTGCGTCAGACACGCTGCTTCCCAAAGTCAAAGCAGCTGCATCTTAGGGAGAGGGAAAACCTTCAAAGGAAAAACAAACAGATCCTTGCTGTGGTCTATTGGTAGTAACAGATTATTAAGTGTAAAAGTTTCAACAGAGATGCTTATGTCCAGGCAAAACCCAACAACGTTGTAGGAAATGTCCTTTGTGTTACTCTGAATGCAGTAACCGTGGTGGTGATTTGGTGAGTGTTTGCATTCTTACAGTCTTAAAGGTAATCAGCTGCACTGTGTTGATGGGAACCTAGAGGATATAAAAGAATCACAGAATCACCGGGTTGGAAGAGACCCATTGGATCATCGAGTCCAACCATTCCCATCAAACACTAAACCATGTCCCTCAGGACCTCGTCTACTCTTGAAGAGTGAAATCAAACTGTATCGAGCCATTTGAACATAATTTTTTTAATCTCTGCAGGCATTTCTTCACCGGATACGCCAGAATGCTGTGGACAAAGCTGAGAAATACATAACAGAGGAGAACGTTAAGGTATTGTACATAATGAAAGGCTGGATTCAGGGATATGAATATCAAATATCCTCATGTCATATTGGTGCTTATTATTAAACTGGTTCCCTAGGGAAAAGAGGCTCACGCTGACAGTTTATCTATCTGTTTGCCCATTTGTATAGCTGTCACCTTCCAGCAATTTTTCATCCCACCAACTAATTTCAGTAAAATTTGACAACCTTGTAGTGTTGTGAGAGATACCAACTTTTGGAAGGATCTGTGAAATGGGGGGTAGAGGAGAGAGAGGCCTTTTCAGCATCTTTGAGAGGAAAGACATGGAATGCACAGCCCTTGTCTCTTTTGCTTAACAGAAGAAATGTTGTTTCTTGTGGGAGGACTAAGTAATGGGAGACCCTTGCGTGAGGGTCTGGAATGAATTTTGCATTGGAAAGAGATATGGGACATACAACACAGAGCTGTGATGTACGGGCTTCTCTAGTGCCTGTCGTCACAGAAGGCATTGTTGCTGGTTATTTTCATAAAGAAGCAACACTTTCTTGTAGTAATTTGGCTTTAAAATCCTTGTTGTACGCGTATGGATGTGAAAGCAAACCCCTCTTTGCACACGTGAGTGAAACCTATATGGTCAGTGGGACAGGGTATAGTTTGCTGTTACTTTTACTTCTTGCCCTTGCATTTCATCCTGTAGCTTGTAAATCAGCAGAAAGTGTTACCGTTGGTGCTCATGGGAGAAGGACACGGCAGTAACAGGCGTATAACAGCAGCCAGTGTTACTGCAGCTGACGTGCATTCCCACAAAGCTGATTCCTCCGTTGCACGTGCTGTTACTGCCTAAGTGTGGAGAGATCCTAGCAGGACTCTAGTCCCCTTTTTTTCATTGTACAGGCCAGCAATACTGTACTAGTGACTGACTGGCAGCAGCAGGACAGCTTGGCAGCTTTGTGGAGCTGAGCTTCTGCTTGTCTTCCAATTTGGAAGTCCCTGCTGCTGTGAAACTCACCATCTAGAGCATGAATGAAGTCTAGCGATGGCTGAAGAAGTAGGTAAGTGATTAGTGACAGTAGATCTCATGTGCAGAGAAGTGTGCAAAAAGTAAGCTCTGTATGGGAAATAAACCTGCACAACCATTTTCTAGTTTGACAAACAGCTACAGACACTGATGAAAGTTATTATCCTATCATCATTATTCATATATCATCAAAATGAATAATCAGATGCAGTGCACACAAAGCCTGTGCAGAAGAATCCATCTTCTCTGTGCTGATTTAAATGTATTTGTATTTGAAGTTTCATCACACTCCTCTAGGGAAGTAACACTTCATTTTTGTGTCATTCTTGACATGCCTAGGGGGGTCTTTTGAGGCCACCGTGAGACCTCATTTATTATTATTAATACAATACCCAGATTTGAATAACAGAGCTTCTCTTCAATAATAAAGGGCCTGTGCTCGTTGCTGGTGAAAGAGACTCGCAAAGGCACAGCTTTCCTGATCAGAGGCAATATTATCTGCCCCTCTTGTCCCCTGTCGTGTGCCCCACCCGCCTCCCATTAATTTTAATGTCTTCCCTGCAGCTGAAAGGTTTGTTCTTTCTTTCCCTCTCCTTTCTGTCTCCTAGCTGGTAGAGGCAGGACAAGCAAGGTGGGATGAGAACTTCTAATTACTCTGACTGCTAATATTATATATCTTGAGTCACCATGGAGCTGTGAGGTGGTTGGCGGTTGCAAGGATGGTAGCAGAGGCTACAAATAGTTTGGCAGCTTATGTAAGTCTGTTTTCTCCTCTCTTCACACAGCAGAAGTGTCTAGAGGAAAATACTGGGTATTTTGGCAGTCACAGAGAAAGTGCTTTTTAGGATACTTTGGGTTATTGCTTCCTGAATTATTTTTGCAGGTTTCTCCTACAGCTGGTGCTAAGCACTGGAGATTGCAGTAATCTTTGGCCGCTGCATCCCTTTGAGAAAAGATGCACCAAGTCCTGTGCCAGACCCAGATTCTATAAGTACTCCAGCAACTAACAGCTGCAGCAACATCATAGAAAAAAAAATTAGTTTATTTGCTGCCTCATGTGGGAGTAACTCTGTTGATATGTTAGTATTATGCTACAATCACAGCAGGGCACTGATGTCATTTTACTGATACAGTAGATTGAAGGCATGAGCGTGTGCGCAAGCTGCCAGACATAGATCCTCGCAAGAGGCTTATAAATGGTAATTGTGTATTAGATGTAGAAGCGCATGCAGTCAAAGTCTGTCTGTTGCCTTGGTTTTCAAGTAACTCTTCTTATCTATGAATTCTGCTGCAAGCTGAGCTCTGCTGACCACCATGGAATTCATTAGATTACACAGATATTCCTTGGATCAAAAAACCACCCCCTGAAGACTGCTCCCTAAAGATAAAATCATCCCTGACAGATGTTTTCCTCTTCCTTGTTAATCCCCTTTTGGCACAGCTTCTGGCAAAGCCATGCAGGCAGAGGCTACCGCGTCATCACATCAGTTTCAGCCACGTGACAGAACCATCGGATGCTCTGCTTGATTTAGCACGAGAAGTTTTCTGCAAGCAGTCAAATGTTCTTAGGTCCCTGTCCTTTGTTTTGGTTCAGAGCCCATCAGTGCCAATTCAGTGTTGGAATCTTAGTTTACTCAGAGCTAGAAAGGAGCTGTGAAGCAGGAGTATGCAATAATGATAGCGCATCCCACCATATCTCAGTATTCCCTGAGTAAGAGAGGAGCAAAGGCCAGAAAGGTGCAGCGGGCTGTGCTCGGCACATGCAGGCAGCTTGTAGGAGAGTTTGCAAGAACTGTCCATCCATGGGTAACAGAAGATATAGAATTGAGCTTGAATATATGCAGAGAGGAAGGCTTCTTGAATTCCTGATCCTTTTTACTCCTGCAAAACCAGAGAGAAGCTGATTTTAAACCAAGAATTGAGGTTTCATTCCTGTTTTAATGATTAGACTTAATTTACAGATGATTGTTTTCCTGAATTACAGCCACAGCATCAGCTACCAGAGTGAATCAGTGTCACATCTGGTGGATAAATTTCACTGCATAAGGTTGAAATGCTGAGTGTTACGATAGGTGCTTTGGGAAGTGTTGGAAGATGTTCGGCTCGGTCGCTTTCCCCACTGAATGCCGGGGAGATGGAGGCTGATTCTGTGGGGCCACATGCTTTGGGCTTCAGAGGAGTGTCGCCTACTCTGGCTTCTCCCAGTGTGAAAGCTGGGCTGAGTGCACTGCAGGTCTTCTCTTTGCAAGTGCCACAGTTAAAGCAAAGTGACAGAAAACGCTGTTTGCAATATGTGTGTCACTGCGGGCTCTGGGAATTACTCTGCCCGTTCAGGTTTTCCCGTAGGGGCTGTCAGTACTGATGGCTGTGTCACCGTGCAACAGAGCCTCTTCCCCTGGGTAGATAGCTTTCCATCTCCTGTGTGTGTCTTCACGCTTTCTTTTCATATTTTGTATGAAAATGATTAAGACGTAAAGCTTATGCATTCATAGCAGCCTTCAGCCTTGCAGTTTATTCATTTTAACGTGTGTGTATTCAGATCACTAGGGATCATTTAGCTGTGATACTGCACAACTGCATTTCAGCAGGTGTCTGAGCTAGGGCCTCTATCCCATTACATACAGCTATTGCAACCCCTGTGATCAGTGAAAGGGAGCTCTTAAAATGCTGATCATGTAGTTTGCAAGTTTTACACTGTTCTGTACTCCTGTAGGTGAAACGCAGGATCCCATATGGCAGAGATTTGATCTCTTATTTACAGGCACATTTTGTGTGTGACAGCTTCAAGTCCCTTTCATCCAGAAAGTGATTTGTGATGCATGGGAAGGAAAGGCTAATTACTTCCTGCAAAGTGAGTTTGGTCCTTGTGATTCCATTCAGTTGGTTGGTTTCATAGGAAACCTCTAGACTTGAAAGCTGTTGCTCACATCCATCACGTTCAGGTATCTGGAAAGATAATCTTGGTTTACAGCAGGTACTTCAGTAGCAGTAGAGATTTCCATAGGGGCCTATGAAAGGATTAGATACAGTGTAATTGATCCTGTACAAGTCCCTGTCTGTGCTGTCGATCCTATTCCGGCAAGTCTAGAGCCACAATATTTTGGTGTGACTACTTTAACAAAATACTTTAAGATATATTAACATCTAGCAATGGTTTTCTCTTTACATTTCAGATCTTATTTTCTAACATTGAGGACATTCTTGGTGTTCACAAGGAGTTCCTGGCTGCCCTGGAATTTTGTTTACAACCAGAACCTCAGTCTCAGCATGAACTGGGAAATGTTTTCTTAAAATTTGTAAGTACAATGACTTAGCGCTATCTGAAAATGCAGTTTCCTGTCGTGAGCTCCCATGTCCCTAATCTCTAAGGCTTGTGGCAATACTATGACAATGTGTGTCTTGTATGAAAGTTGTAGCGAGGGTGGGAAAAAAACTTGTGAATGAGAGTAGAACAATGGAAGACATATCAAACTCAGCTAACAACGAGGTATTTTTAGAAACTTCCTTTTGCCATTCATTTTTTTTTCCTTTTTTTTTTCCTTTTTTTTTCTCACCTGGATGATCCCATTTTATTGCTGAGAACTTGTCTGCTTTGGTTCCAAATGTTTCAAAAAAGCAGCGCAATTCCAAGTAAATGAGTGGGTTTTTTGTTGCGTTTAAAAATTTAAGAGAATTGAAACCCTCAAAGATCAACGATCAAAATCAAAACCAAAGAACAATACATCATTTACTGTAGTGTCTGCACTTACATTTATCCTTCAGAAAATGGAAGGTAGTGCGAGATGGCTTTTCTTGCTGAAATGTTACACAAGTTGCAACATTCATTTTACCATGGAATTAAATGAGTACCTGCATTCTATAGCTCAAAGGTGAATAAAATGTGGGGTTTGGATTCAGAATGCCAGCTCGAGAATGCCAGAGATACAAAATGGGAAGTAATTATATGATACAAACTCACTCTAAGTTCCACATTGTTTACAGCATTTTGACTAGTTATTTTATGCCTGATGGGTGTATAATTTATTCTCCTGCTACATCCCTAGTATGATCACGTGTACCAACCAGATCCAGTCGGATAGATACTGCCAGGTGATCCAGGAAAGCACAGACCTGTACTAAGGATCATGCAATTGCTGTTGCCATCCTACCATTTCTTCTGTCATTGTAATTTGTTTCTTACACTGTGAAATTCTTTTTGTGGTAGATTTTTATTTTGTTCTGTTTTTAACTTCTCACGTTTGTGTGTAATCTTCTGACTAATACAGATTATACAGAAAGCACACTCTATGTGCAAGATCAGTTATTACATACACCTAGTTACAAGACACAGTCATTTAAATGCAAAGTTATCTAATTTACATGTATAATTTGAAGTTGTACATTTTTTTTTTACTTCGAGCAGCCAGCCTGAGATGTATGAAAATTAGAAAGCACGTACATAATAGCCATTTCTTCAAATTCTTATTAACTGCATTAAGCCACAGGCCAACTTCCTATCAAAATGTGTTCTATTATGCTTTCAAATTAAAATTCATGCTTTCACAGTTCATCCGGTTTGAGCGGACAGCAATTATACAGACATTCAGTACTTACAGAGCTTTACCAACTACTTCCCCCTCCCTTTAATTTTTATTTATATTGTGACAATTATTAAAATAGTGTTGGAAAGTGTTATATTGAGACTATGCCCAAAATTGTATCAGGTGACTGTCAGCTGCTCAAAAATGTACTGGTAAAGCAGTTAAAGCCTTGAGTACCCCCTCGAATCATTGCCTACCAACAAGATGTGCTGTACTAAGACATTAGTATTCATTAGCAAGGATTTCAAAATGAGAGGGCTTTGAGTGATGCTGTCAAATTATCTGCTGTGTTTGAGTGGCACAGAATAACCAGAAATGTTAATATGCTGTCACTTCAGTGAACGCAAGCCCAGTCTATCTGCCACCTTGCTAGAGGTTTGGTGGCATAATAGCTAGAAACTTGTTTGAGGGAAACGTGTTTTCTTCTCATTTTCTAGGAGCAATGTTGCGTGAGTGATTGGTTTTACTCAGTCATCGGGGATCCTGTTTTGTTGAGAATTATGTTTTGTGTAGGTTTTTCTTGTTGGCAAAATTGTTTTCAGCCTGCTTTGAAACAAGAAAATGCCATGTCTGTTAAAAATACATCCAGATAAAATTGCTTCAGCGTCCCAAATGTTTAATTTCCTTTTTCTAGTCTAAACTGTTTTTGAATTTGCACTAGTTTGTAGGCAGTTCTAATGGAGCCAAAATAACATATTTGGAGAATAAACTGTCGGTTAAAATTTTATTTTAACCAAACTAAGAACAGTATAGACTTATTTCTGTCACCCAGATCAGAAGGATTAACTGTGTATCCAGCAGATCTGCTGAGTAAGAAGGTGCTGGGTTTGTGTGGTCGCATCTCTGGCCATACTTGCACTTTAATATAGAGTAACTGCAGGTTCAGAATTCCTGGGCTGACATCTGTAATTATGTAACTGATAATTTCCTCACCAAAGGATGGGAGAGTCCAGGACTGAATGTCACCCAAAGAGGAAATTAAACACTTCAGACACTGGGTAATTTAAAGCATAGTTCTCATATTTGTGGTCCCATGCATGAAGGACAGCTGGAAAAGACTTGATGAAAGCACTCTGGTGTGTATAATTATTGTACGGACTTCAGCTTTAGCAGAGGGATTTTGTCATGATCTAAATTTAACTTCCTAAAACTCCAGGCACTCAAAGCTGCAGTCAGAAACCTGAGCAATGACATTCTGTGTGCGTTGATGTAACGGATGCTGTTGTGTTAATGGTTACTATTTTTAGTTTCAAGCTTGCTGCTTGTGCGCATCCAGGGAGTTGAGGAGAGGTGAGAGGAGGAAGCGTAGGAGAAACTCATGTGTCTTCCCACTCCGTAACTCTCCAGTTTTTATGGTTGAAAACAATCCCATGCCTCTCAAAGGCCTTTCTTCTGTTGTCCTATGGATGCAGCCCTGCTTTTTCCTGCATCTGGTGGTCAGAAGCCTTTGTTTCTCTTCAGCTTCTTGGTATTAAACTGCAGTAGTAAAACCAACAACTATAGATGAAGGATAAAAGTCTCCAACATCTGCATTCCAGCTCTTTGCACCATACTTTCTGTGGTTGCTCTTTCATTTGCTTTGTGTCATTGTGTGCACGTATATCTATTTTTTTTCTCAGTCCTTCCTTGGGAAATACAGGGAGGGAAAAAGAGTAAAGCAGATCTTAGTACTGCCAGCTGACCTGTGTTTCTTAACAGAGGATTTCATTCCACTACACGTGCTGGTGGGTGTGACTTGTTCCAGTGTAAGTACCTTGATCTGGTTGAGAAGCTACCTTTCCCTTCTTTTAGTTTTTGTAATATGTTCTTCTGTGTGTATTTAATTAAATTCTTCCATTCAGGGAAACTGTAATGGGCAGGAGCTGCTGTTTAGTGTTGCGTTGAAATGGTGAAGTCTGCTGCTTGTTTCAGAACACAAGGTGAACCAACCCACTTGCCGTGGGTTCCCCCTCAGCCCTGAAAGGCAGGGGATTGCCAGCTAGTTGCCTTGTGTTGTAGTTCCGCTCCAGATGTCTGAGCTTCTTTCACGCTTTCGTTCTTTCCAGCCACCTCTGTTTGTTCCTCCTGCAGGAGTGGTCAGCACAGCTCAGAACTGTTAGTCCCCTTGCTCCAGGCTTTACTGTGCTCCTGCCTACTCTGCTGGAATATCCTGACATACGTACAAGTATCTGTGAGATAGAAAAATACATTATTTTGGAAAAAAAAGTATTACTTCAGTGATGCATTAAGAGGAAAAATGCTGAGTGTCTCTGTGCTCAGGAAGGCGATATTAACTTACAACAGAGTAGGTTAGGAATTACTGGAGCACTTCTATGTTTTTCTCATTGAAGTGGTATCATGCGCTTCATGTAACCTGCAGCCCTAGTGCCACTGAGTGTACATGCCTTTGTAAAGAGTTTGGGAGCAGACTGTGACACGAGACACTCCAGTTTTGTCAGAGTCAATAAGTTACTGTGTTTTTTCCTTGCAGAAAGACAAATTTTTTGTGTATGAGGAGTACTGTAGCAACCACGAGAAAGCACTCAGACTGCTGATGGAATTGAACAAGATCCCAACAGTGAGAACATTCCTCTTGGTAAGCACCTTCTCAAGCACTCTTGACTTAATGATGTGTCTTTACACTGTACTCACAATAACCCTTTGGCATCCCAGGAACTCTGGGCATTTTGCAGACATTACCCATTCCAGGTACGAAGCACCCAAGATGAGTAAGTACTGAAATCTCTTATGAGTTCAGGCACAGAACTAAGCACAGCTCTGGTGTGAGGGATTTTAGTGGATTTCTTTTTTTTTTTTTTTTGTCAAAAGCAACAGAAATTTTGAACAAAGATTGTGGAAGTAGTACTGCAATACATCAGCAGAAAGGCTGTGACTAGTTCCCAATGGATCTGATTCCCTGCTCAGTACTCCGACCAGTCCACCATCTGCAGACCTACCACAAAAATGTGGCCTGCTTCTGACACAGTTTCCCCCACGAGTCCAGTTGTGGGCAAGAAATGTAGTCGGGATTAATTGTTCTGACTGCATCATTGCTGCTTGCATCAAAACTGACTCAACTCCCCATCCAACCCATGCTGGATTAGGCTGGACATTAAGAAACAAATTATCACAGAAAGGATGCTTGGGCAGTGTCAGAGGCTGCCCAGGGAGGGGTTGAGTCACCTTCCCTGGAGGGGTTTACGGTGCAGGTGGACGAGGTGCTGAGGGACACGGGTTAGTGATTGGTGGGAATGGTTGGACTCGATGATCCAGTGGGTCTCTTCCAACCTGGTGATTCTGTGATTCTGTGATTCTGTCTGCACTGGGAGGGAACACGGCATAAAGGCTCCAAGTGCCTCTATAGAGGCTGGACTGGGAGGAGAAATGACGAGTAGACAGTGCTTTCTTCCCAACATTCCCTCTTCTTCTTTTGAATGTTTCATCTCCTAGCCTTCGCTCCAATTCTGCTTGAGTTTTGGATGTCTTGTTTTCCTGGCCATACACGCAGGTATTTGTAATGGAGTTGGCAGGTGGGTGAGGGACTAATTCAGCACATTAGCTTTTTTTCCCTTAGTGAATGCTTTGAGGCAAAAGAAAGGCTGCCTTTTTTGCAGAGGACCTGGTCTTCTTTCTGCTCCTCTTTCCTCCTTTCCTAAAGGAAGCTCTTTCCCAATATAGTACAGCAGAAGAACACTTCTGCATAAATGTCTGTCACAAGCAAGGCCAGAGCGTTCTTTTAGCCACAAAATACAGGCTTTGGAGGGAGCAGCCAGGGCAAACCCTCATACTATTGATAGTCAGAATCTTTGTCATGTCTGAGTTTTAATTAACCCTGTTAAACCATTAGTTTTAGTCACCAAATGACCCTTTCCTTGTTCCTGAGATCTTCTGGGTGCTTCTTTTGAGGGAAACTAATGAGAAAGGAGAGACTATAAAGTGCATGTAAACACCATCCTTCCCTAACGTTTAGTGCGTTCTCCACTTCCACTGAATTGGCAAAAGGCTCTTGTCTGTGTTACCGGCAGCAGCTGGCACACTGATCACGAGACACACAGAAGCTGTCACTGTCTGCAGTGGTTTGCTGCAGCACCTGAATCCAAGAGACTCTTAAAATAGCAGTAAATATGGGAGGAGAGGCTACGTGGAAGTTTCTGCTTTTCTGTGGCTGCTGTAATTTCTTCCAAGCCTCCCTTCCCTTCTCCACTGCCTCCTAAAGCCAAAGCTGTAATGCCACCACACTGAGAAAGCTGCATTAAAATACAAAGGTTTGCTTGTGAGGGTAGATTTGGCCAAATTGCCCTCTCACAGCTGCTGAAATGTAGAATGTGGGAATGTGTTTGAAAAATCAGTAAGTGTTAAGGTGCAGTTTTGAGCCGAGAACTAGAGAGAGGACTGAAAGAAGAGATGGGAAGGACTGAATCACTCGAGACTTGGAAAATTGGACAGGGAGCATTGTGAGCTGGTCGCCAACGCCACAGATCTAGAATAGCCTGGGGAAGGGTTATTTTACAGACGATTGTCTGTAAAATACCAGTTAGGACTAATGAGATTTATGTATGATGTCTGTGAACATTCCTTGAAGAGGAGGATTGTTGAACTACAGCCAAAAATCCACTAAATTTTGGAGTGTGTCTGAGCCACAGCACACATTTCACAGGGAAAATTGTTATCAGCAATGCCCCAAAGCAAGCACATCTTGGCTGAACTAAATTTAAACTTCAGCTTCTGTTGACAGAACAGATTTGCAACTGGGGTGATTTTTGGAGCAAAGTGGTCCGTAGTCATGATTGAACGTAGGAATGTAGCCTATCTGCAAGGGTTGATCAGTTGCTGCTTCTGTTCCTCAACCTACAATCTATTTGGACTTGGACTTTCTTCTTACAAGGAAGTCTTGCCTGTATGTCCCATAGCCTTTTGTGCTGAGGAGTATGTGGTGTGACTGATTGCAGGCTACACGTGTCCTGGTCAGCCAGCCAGTGCCTCCCATGCTGTTTGTCCAGCTGTGCTTAGACACAGTGCTTCACCAGAGAATTGGTGGATGTGATGCAGATGACTCATTTGTTTCAATTCCACTTTGATTTCCTCCAGGCATAAGGACTGGACTACAGTTACTTTCATGGTTGCAGTTAGTAGGCTTTATTTTAGCCTTCAAGATATTTCTGGGCCAGCGATGAGAATTCAACAATGCAAACCAACAATGCATGGTGAACAAAGGAAAACAGTCGTATCAGTTGCAGGAGGAAACTGCATTGTTTTACCTAACACTGTATCTGGGTTTGCTGATTGTCATTGTACTGTTACAACATATTTTGAGTCACCAGCTGTATAGTATTTCTCTAGGAAGATACTTTTCTATACAGGCAAATTCAAAGCGAATTTTCTTTTGCGGGAAGAACTTCATGGGCTTGATGGCAGTGGTGAATCACAGAATGGTTTGGTTTGGAAGGGACCTTAATGATTCAATCCTAATGAAAACCCGTTTACTGTATCTCTGGTGTGGCATTTCTGACCATAATACCTGTTACAAAACCATGGCAATGAGCATCTGAAACCTTTGTGTCTGAGGTAACACTTGTTTCCTTTTCGATTATAGGGTTGCATGCTTTTGGGAGGCAGAAAGACGACAGACATTCCACTGGAGGGTTATCTGCTGACTCCAATTCAGAGAATTTGCAAGTATCCACTTCTGCTTAAGGTAAACCAAAGAAAGTATTTTTCCAGGTGGTTGTTTTATTCTTGGAATGATTCTGCATTTTTTTAACCCTGGCTTTTATTGCCACCGCTACCTCCCTGGTTTGTAGCTTTCACAGTTGGAACCTCTCTGGAGAAAGTGGGATTTCATGGGTACAGCCAAAAAGCTGGCTGGTACTGACAGGCTGTTAAATAGTCTCATGATGCAGGTAGGCCAGGCAGGATAGCTTAGTAACTAATGGCTTTTGACTTCAGTTCTCTTCAGATGTTTGTTAGGGCTTGTGAGCGCTACTTTAGCCACTTCTTGAAGAGCTGTGTTCAGGTAGAATTGTACCAGCGTTCTGTGAGAGTCTGCAGGTCTCCAGGGACTCTAAATGGGATACGTCTTTCATCACGAGGCCTCTAGTTCGAGTGTATTCAGGTCAGTAATGATCACAATCCTGCTACATCTGACAGCTGTTTGGCAGCTTGTTTGAAAACTATTTGGTAGTAACAGATGAGTTCCCAGTGGACGA
Source organism: Piaya cayana (assembly GCA_013389865.1). NCBI lineage: Eukaryota > Metazoa > Chordata > Aves > Cuculiformes > Coccyzidae > Piaya > Piaya cayana. The sequence continues at coordinate 160,726 of WAAB01012591.1, forward strand.
GATGACTACTGCAATTGGCACTAATTGGCCCCCTTGCTAGTGTTCTTACCCTAGGAGCTGAAGAATAAAAGGGCTCACTTGCCTCCCATCCCTCCAGGTCAGGACAGGGTCACACACCTCCTAGGGACAAGGAGAGGGAAAAGGAGGAAGTGGTTTCTGGGAGAGCTTGTGTCACCGCTGGCCATGGAGCTACAGCCCTCAGTGTTCAGTGGTGTCAGTCTCTTTCCCAATCAGAGTAACGTAACATTTACTAAAAGAAAGCTAAGTAATAAAAAAGCCCCAAAAAACCCCAAACAAAATATTTCCTCATATTTTTAAAGGAAGGTCACTTCCCGAGTTGTCAGAGAAAGCTGGAATTCTGTGATGAGGCTGACCATGTGAATCACCACTGTGTCTGTACGGCTGCTGCAGCGCTGTGGCTGTGCAGTCTGTGTTAATGAGGTTTTTCATAGGTACAAGCTGGTTAGCACCACAGTGATCTGTTGTTCCATTTAAAATTGTTTGTTTCATCTGATAAATATTTAAATTGTTTCTTTCCATCCAATAGGAGCTTTCAGAGCCAAATGTTCCAAATGTCTCTCTCCTACAGGTGGAATTTTTCTGTTGCCTGTGCAGCTGTGCACAAACCCATCTCACAGCATTCATGCACCATTCCTTATGGACCCAGCTACTGGGATTTGTTTGTACACAGCCAGTTTATCAATCTAGCCAATCTATCCACAGCTCCACTTGCAGAAATTACAAGATTGGACATGAATGTTTAAGACACAAGAACAGCTGGGGGGAAATGCAGGCTGGTTGTTTTAGTGCTGACCAGGAAAGTGCAACTCTCCAAGAAAAAAAAAGTAGATTTAAAAATAACACAACCCTCAAATTAAGTGTTTGTTCTCCCTGTGCTACTGAACTGCAGTTACTGCTCCTGAAATAGCTGGTTTGTATTCATGGGGATTGGATCTTATTTTATCTAATTCCCTGGGCAAACAGGTACTATCGTATTACAGCTGATTAGAAAAGTCATAGACCAGAGCTATCCTACTTTCCTCTTCTACTTTATTTTTAGCAAGAGTTTGTGAACATCCAAATTTTCTGTTGACTTTGATATGACCTTGTTACAGCATCATAGTGACGATGATGGAGACAGTGTATGAACACAGTAATTCAGACTTTTCTGTATTTGAAGGTCAACCTAAATAGCAGGGTAAAGCACATACTTAAAATACTGTAACTATTTGATATAATGCTATATATGAGTATTCTTCTTCAGAATAATAGCATCTATCATGGAGTTAATTTAGGTTGCTTAATTAGGAATAATACACTGGAGTGTCTTTGGGTGCAGATGCACCTTAAACATAAATTGCCAATAATTTGTGATATAAAATATGGCTTTCTGCAACTGGTAATCTTCAGCTTTCTCATCCTCTGAGGAAACTGTTGGGTTTTTTTAACAAACAAATTATGGAAACAGAACAATGGTCCAGATGATGGTGTTGGATAAATTTCAGTTTTTGGAGAACCAAACATTACAGCTTTGGAGTAGTTTGTTTTAAATTTGGGCTGCTTTCTTTATAAGTCTGTCTAATTTGAAAGCCTTGTATGTGTTTTGAAGAGTGAGACTCAAGCCCAACCATAGTGAGACAAGGGCTTGGGCCGGGCTTGAACGAAGCAGAACTGTGCTCGCTGTGGTGAACTTGGTGATTTGGTAAGAAGAAAAGAAGCAAAGGCAAATGGATGCACAGACCTTAGAGCATGTACTGTGAGGGTGACTGAAAACTCCAGTGTGTGTGTGTGTGCACTGGAAGGCTTGCTGAGTAAATGTTCCTAGCAGAATGTTTTGGATTAGGGCAGCTCTTTCTCATTGATAATAATTGTATGACTCTATATTAATTAGCATGAACTATCCTACTTCAGAGTAGAAGCAGCTGTTGTGTAAACCAATCTCTGAACAAAAATATTCTTTTTCCCTTAATAAAGAGCATTTATGTCAGCAAGAAGAAAACCCGAGGGGAGCGGTGATCATGAGTTAATCACACCACTGGGGGCTGGGATTAGGAGCAATCTTTTCTGTCTCCTTCCCCCCAGCACACCAGGGATGTGCAGCACATGGTAGCCGCACCCCTGTGGNTAAAGGAAGGTCACTTCCCGAGTTGTCAGAGAAAGCTGGAATTCTGTGATGAGGCTGACCATGTGAATCACCACTGTGTCTGTACGGCTGCTGCAGCGCTGTGGCTGTGCAGTCTGTGTTAATGAGGTTTTTCATAGGTACAAGCTGGTTAGCACCACAGTGATCTGTTGTTCCATTTAAAATTGTTTGTTTCATCTGATAAATATTTAAATTGTTTCTTTCCATCCAATAGGAGCTTTCAGAGCCAAATGTTCCAAATGTCTCTCTCCTACAGGTGGAATTTTTCTGTTGCCTGTGCAGCTGTGCACAAACCCATCTCACAGCATTCATGCACCATTCCTTATGGACCCAGCTACTGGGATTTGTTTGTACACAGCCAGTTTATCAATCTAGCCAATCTATCCACAGCTCCACTTGCAGAAATTACAAGATTGGACATGAATGTTTCAGACACGAGAACAGCTGGGGGGAAATGCAGGCTGGTTGTGTTAGTGCTGACCAGGAAAGTGCAACTCTCCAAGAAAAAAAAAGTAGATTTAAAAATAACACCGCCCTCAAATTAAGTGTTTGTTCTCCCTGTGCTACTGAACTGCAGTTACTGCTCCTGAAATAGCTGGTTTGTATTCATGGGGATTGGATCTTATTTTATCTAATTCCCTGGGCAAACAGATACTATCATATTACAGCTGATTAGAAAAGTCATAGACCAGAGCTATCCTACTTTCCTCTTCTACTTTATTTTTAGCAAGAGTTTGTGAACATCCAGATTTTCTGTTGACTTTGATATGGCCTTGTTATAGCATCATAGTGACGATGATGGAGACAGTGTATGAACACAGTAATTCAGACTTTTCTGTATTTGAAGGTCAACCTAAATAGCAGGGTAAAGCACATACTTAAAATACTGTAACTATTTGATATAATGCTATATATGAGTATTCTTCTTCAGAATAATAGCATCTATCATGGAGTTAATTTAGGTTGCTTAATTAGGAATAATACACTGGAGTGTCTTTGGGTGCAGATGCACCTTAAACATAAATTTCCAATAATTTGTGATATAAAATATGGCTTTCTGCAACTGGTAATCTTCAGCTTTCTCATCCTCTGAGGAAACTGTTGGGTTTTTTTAACAAACAAATGATGGAAACAGAACAATGGTCCAGATGATGGTGTTGGATAAATTTCAGTTTTTGGAGAACCAAACATTACAGCTTTGGAGTAGTTTGTTTTAAATTTGGGCTGCTTTCTTTATAAGTCTGTCTAATTTGAAAGCCTTGTATGTGTTTTGAAGAGTGAGACTCAAGCCCAGCCATAGTGAGACAAGGGCTTGGGCCGGGCTTGAACGAAGCAGAACTGTGCTCGCTGTGGTGAACTTGGTGATTTGGTAAGAAGAAAAGAAGCAAAGGCAAATGGATGCACAGACCTTAGAGCATGTACTGTGAGGGTGACTGAAAACTCCAGTGTGTGTGTGTGTGCACTGGAAGGCTTGCTGAGTAAATGTTCCTAGCAGAATGTTTTGGATTAGGGCAGCTCTTTCTCACTGATAATAATTGTATGACTCTATATTAATTAGCATGAACTATCCTACTTCAGAGTAGAAGCAGCTGTTGTGTAAACCAATCTCTGAACAAAAATATTCTTTTTCCCTTAATAAAGAGCATTTATGTCAGCAAGAAGAAAACCCGAGGGGAGCGGTGATCATGAGTTAATCACACCACTGGGGGCTGGGATTAGGAGCAATCTTTTCTGTCTCCTTCCCCCCAGCACACCAGGGATGTGCAGCACATGGTAGCCGCACCCCTGTGGGCTCCTGAGAGCCCAGTGCATGTCACAGGGAGGTTGTTCCTTGTTTGATGTCTGTTCTCTCAAGGACTTACTCAGACTCCAGCCAGAAATGCACATTCCACCTCTGATCCTTTAAAAATAGCTCATAATGTACACAACTCCATGGAGCAGTAATTATGTATTGCTTCGTGGAATGGAAGACTTGTTGGTCCTAGGAGGGAAATAAAAAACCTGGATACAGAAAGCTGAGTGACTGGATTCAGAATCCCCTCGAAAGGGGAAAACCCAGCCGTGAGGCACAAACAGACCTTAATAAATGCAGCGCCCGGACTTTGAAAGGCAAAATGGGAAGACAGTGATATGGGTACCAAACTGGATGAGGAGAGGTTAACTCACTGTGTCCACTCTTCTCCCTCTCCATTCTTCTTAGAGTCGTTTAAGGAGCAGACCCTTTTAATTGGCCATAAATAAATATATTTAATCCTTCAGGTGTTGTTTTTTTGTTGTGGTTCTCCCCCCAAGAAAAGTCATGTTGATCTTTGACGTTGCCTGGTTGAAATCCAGCTCTGTGTAACAGAACATTAAAAATGATGTATAGCCTACAAAGTCATAAGGAACACTGCCAATTTATAAATCACACTTCTGTCTTCCACGCTTTTTATTTGTGATTATATATAACCGGTTAATACTTATACAACTGGAAACATGGTTTTTGTTATATTTTAATTTGACATATGTCATAGATTTGATGCCACATTGAATATCATCTGTTTTACTGACTTATAGTTGCTCATCTATATTTTTTCCATGCAGAAACATTGACATAAATGACAAATTTCAAAAAATACACAGAATAAAAAAACCTGCTGTGATTGGCAGATATACAGATAGAGACTGGTGTAACATTTGCTTTCTGGATAGTTTAAGTGGAAAATAAATTTGTATACAAACAAATATTAAAACTGTAAAATACAGATATAAAACTCCTGCAAACATTTATGTTCACTGAAAGGGAGGGTTAAGAAAAAAAAAAGCCATGCATTTTGGAGCTGAACTGTTTATTAACAAAACTTTTTGAACTGATAAGCAAAGAAATATGTTGTCTTTGTTATCTCTGTAATCCTGAGATGTTCAGTAACCATCGGATGTATCTCTGAACCCTGTTTTATGTTTCCACTGGTTTGCAGTGCAAAGCGAGACAGCCTGGCAAGCAGTGATTTGCACCAGTCAATGCACAATGTTAACATTCATCACACAATGTCAGTGTTACACCATGTCTGAGTGTCTTCAAGGGTGTTAAGATAGGGGGACGGAGTTTTTAAAATATAGAGACTTGTACATTTCTGCTGCAGAAGGTGTTTAGTTGTCAATTCGGAGTGCATGGTCGTTTCTGTGTGGCAGGGGAGGACATGGGGAAGGAAGACAGAGACTTCTTTTTTTAAAAAGGATCAGTTAGGCAGAATAACATCCTTTTTTCTAAGAAATACTAAAATTGTGTTTACATTTACCCCCCTTAGCTTCCTCTGCCAGCCTGCACTGCTCACTCATCGTCTATCCTGCCACCTCCGTGCATCTTCCTGTGTGATCTTCTTGCCACTCGTGGGTTTTGTTTGATTGTTTGTTGGGGGGTTAAGCACAATTAGAGAATAGGCAAATGAGAAGTGTGAGCAGCTGTTACAATTTTTGTGTTTTAGTTCTTATACTTAGATTCTATCACATTTAGAACTCTTATAGTCTTAAGCTATTTAAAACTGCATCCGAGACTGGAATACTTAAGTAGGAAATATTTTTACCCCATTGCATAATGAAATCCTAACATTTTTGAACAGACTGAATGTAGATGTACTTCCTTTCTCTGTGCTGTTGAGGAGGACCCTGCAGCTGGATGTAGATGTCTTGGAGTGCTCTGTTGCTCCCCTTGAAAAATAAGTTGTGTTCTGTGTGTAGTTGTTACGAGCGGCACAACCTCAATCTTTGCAGCGATGGAAGAGAAGTGAAGTAAAAGGGAAGTTCTGTGCCTAGAGGACACAGTCCCCATTTCTGTCTCAGTTCTTTAAAGAACAGAGAGATTTCTTTTTCCTTTAGCTCATGATACAAAATACCCTTGCAAGTTATTTTTTTGGTTGTTTTTGGTTTTTTTTCTTAAAAAAAGGAAGAGGGAAAAGCCAGAAGATAGTGGTGAAGATAACAGAGGCTGTCAAAAACACCAGGTTTTCTTTTCTCCATTGCTGATTGGTTTGAATGACTAACAAGTCTGTAGCTAGAAAGTAAGTTTGTTTTATAAATCATTTTAGGAAACTCGTTGCAAGAAATAGTTTTCTGCAAGTGTCAGCAACCTCGTTTCCTGGCCCTATTAGCACAAGTTGCAATAGGCAGGGTGGTGGTTCCCGACAGCGGTATATACGAGCTCTAGGACAAGACAGTCATAGCCAAGGTTTGCCATCTGCTCTGTCTCTCAGCTGCCTTTCAAAATGTTGTCAAATGCTTTCAGAGTTTACACGTCATAAATCTGTCACTAAAATAAATAAGCACCCAGAGCTGCTTGACAGTGTTTCAGAAGTGCCAGGCTCTGCTTTTTTGGGGAATGGCAGTATCCGAGGGCCACAACTCTTCCTCACACGGCTTTAGGTTGAGCAGCAGTGGGACAAGTTCTCTGTCTCTGCTGCTGATGCTGTTCAGGCAGCTGACTGCCCTTTCCAGCCTCCTTTTCTGCTCCCTGGGCAGAGCTGCAGGCAGCTAGTGGGAATGGGGAAGATGCTGTGGTTATTGCAGCAGAGAATTGTTGTGAGTGTGGGCTTCCTCTGTGTCTTGGTGATATTTCAGACAGGGATGGTTAGACAGTGCGAGTGTGTGTGCGTATCTGTTTCCAAAACAGTGTGGGTGACACTTGAGTTGCAGAACTTCATTGATTTTTAATGAGAGTCGTGTAGCAGAAATTCTGCACTCTGTTTGGAAGCGTAGGACAGAGTCTGGTGTCACCAAGGCACGACACCTCTCTCCTGCCTTTTTGAACAGTTACCCCAGTTCTGAAGATAAGGCCAAAGAAAGTAAAAACTTCCACAGGGAATTCATTTGCGATATCAACTGACATTTGTAACAGCCAGCTCTTTTTCCTGTGCATGTGTTACTCCGTAAATCATCCAAGAATTTAAGATCATTAACTCCTCTTTCTTAATGGGATTCCCAGCTGTCAGCACATTACCCATCTCCTTTGTCATCCATCTGACAAGAGAGCTGTTGTCAATCTCCATTTATAGCTTTCTGAAAAGAGAAATTGTAACTGAGTAAATTCTCAGAATACCAAATCTGTGCAAAGAACTGAATACTTATATTTCATTGGACAAACATGGACATTCCCATCCCTTCATCGGGGCCTTTCTGTCTGTGCGGGAGCAGGAGCACCTCCCTTTTGCCATTCCTCGGTTCTCATGAGACCCATTGCTCACGTTACTTACAGGAGCCTCTGTGGTAACGCAGTTTAAGCTCAAGATGTGGATTTCACTTTAAAAGGTTCTGCAAACCGAGAAGGCAATAAATAATTAATTAAAGTACTGTGTGCTTCTGTAACACTGAATCTCAAGATAATTTACAAGTGCTAGTGAATTAAGTCTTGTTCCTACCAGAGTGAGGAAGTACTGAGAGGATCTGTACAAAGGCAGAAACAACCCTGTACCACCTCTGGCTTCCTCCTTTCAAATGCACTTTCCAGTTGTGCTGGTACCTGAGCACCTCCCAGTCTCATTATTCAGTTATTCCTGCTAGCAGAAAAGTACAGCTGGGTAGGCACAAACCATTCACATGCTAAAGGTGACACCTGTCTAAAGAACTTTGTGTGAATCAACACTAGGACAGAGCAGGTTCCTTGATTTAGCAGCTCATTGTGTCTGTATTAGCAAAATGGTTGGATTAACAGCTATGATAGTTACCGTAAGTTAACACGAGCTTCAGCAGAACTTGAACTTCAGCCCACATCCCTCCGCTCTCTGACAGACCGTGTAATGTGAACCTAAAGCTACCGGTTAATTTGATCTAGAGGTTGTGTGTGGACATAAGTCAGTTTAGGAGTAGAGCTCACATTACGGGCCGTGTGACCAGCTCAGGCAGATTGAGCCCCAGCAATGCTCAGGATCATACCTGAAATCAGAGTACGTCAGCACCACACAAAACAGTGTGGCACAAAGATCGTTAAACTAATGACAATAGGGCAAAGTGATGAAGAGACAAATCAAACTACCGATGAAGTCTAGTTGGAGCCCATGCTGGATATTTGGGGACTGCAGTCACTTATTTTGGAGGAACTACTGTATCAGGCTGCCTTTGCCCTTCGCTGTGGGAAATAGGGGTTGAAGCAGTGTGTTCAGACCACAGTGCTGTGCAGGCTCCCTGGCTGCATTCAAGCTCATTCTTGTGTCTCATGCCAAATGATGCCATTTAGCAGCAGCATGCTATTTAGACACAGAACTTTAAAACAAGTAAATAACATGTTGAGGCAAAATAGAACATAGTGACAACATTAAATATTCCAGGCAATCTAAAAATGTGGGTCTTAAACACCATATTACATATCAAGATGAAATTAGCAGCCTTACTTAAGGTTTCTTTAATGTATTTTTATCCAGTTGTGGCTGACTATAAAATACTACTGGTCTTAAACATTATTAATTGTGAGTTGACAGTGGTTACCCTTTTTGCCAAACTGGTTAATGCTGGCAGGTCCCAAGTGTCCCCCCTGCTTTGGTGGGCAGCGTGTAACCAGGCTGGTGTGTGGTGAATCAAGCGAGTCTGTCTTGGGAACTTCTCCAGAGCAGAGATGTTGTTTGTCTGTTAATCGCTGCAGTCAAAACATGTGCCTTAACCTCTTAAAAGTCATCTGCAGAAGAGTCCTTGCTGAAATCCTGCTGCTCTCTTGGCCTCTCTCTCTCCTGTTCCAGCATATTTGCCTCTTGGGGAGCCCTCTCCATTCGCCATGGGGCTGTCTGGGGGGTTAAAGCACTGAAGTGAGTGCCAGAAGGTCTTGGTACTGGAAGTGAGTTGCCCTTGGACGAGTTATTTACTATTCTCTAAATGAATTTACTCCTTTATAAAATTTTTTTTATACTTGGTGGTGCATAGAAACATGAGACAGCTGTGGCCAGTGCATTTCTGTGCAGTTTCTGGGTGCACACACGGTTATCGTGCTCAGAGCTGTTGGTGCTTATCTGCATGTGATGGGTTGACCTTGGCTGGCTGCTGGCTCCCCCCTGGCCACTCTCTTGTTCTTACTGTTCAACAGGGTAGGGGAGGAAAATAAGATGAAAAAAAAAGACAGGGAGTTCACTTACTAATTACCATCATGGGCAAAACAGCCTTGACTCAATTTATTGTCAATTAAGATCTGTTTGGATGGTGAGAAACAAAACCACCAGCCCCCACTCTTTTCCCCAGGCTCAATTTCACTCTTGCATTTCCCACTCCTCTGCTTTACTCCAGCCCTGAGCAGTGTGGGGATTATGGGGAAGGGGAGATTGCAGTCAGTACGTAATATTTCTTCTCTGCTGCTCCTTCATCCACACGCTTTTCTCTGCTCCAGTGTGAGCTCTCCGTGAGCTGCTGTTCTTCAGGATAAACCTGGTTCTGCATGAGTCCTTTATGGGCTGCAGTTCCTGTCAGGAGAATTTGCTCTGCATGGGCTTCCCAACTGCTGCAGTTCCTTTAGGGAATATCCACCTGCTGCAGCGTAGGATCCTCCACAGGCTGCAGTGTGGAGATCTGCTCTTGTGGTCCTCTCCGTGGTCTGCAGGGGAGTCTTTGTTGTGGAACCTGGAGCACCTCCTCCACATCTTCCTCTCAGGCCTTGGTGCTCAGAGGGCTGCTTCTCACATTTTTTTCCTCCTTGCCCTGCTCTATTTTGCAGTTTCTTAAGCACATTTTCACAGGGGCATCCCCAGCTTCCCTGAAGGGCTCAGCTTGGTCCTGCTGTGGGTCTCTCACGGAGAGAATGCGTGTGGGTCAGCCCCTCACCTCTCCTCCCAGAGAGGCCCCTGCAGTCCCCACTGCCAGCACTGGGTACAGACACCCAATACTCCGAGATATTTGAATTGGAAGAGGTATCTCACTGGAATTCCTTTTTGGTCAGTGGAAAGAAACAGGCTTCTCAAGAGGGTGGTTCAGCTCTTGGGGTAAATCTGATCTGACTTCAGTTACTGGTTATGCATCTAAACAGCCTAGACCCTACAGCCTCATGTGGGTTGGGATTAATCTGTACCTGTCAGCACTGTGGGTGTGGTGTACACCTAACATTGTTCCTGTAAGGCCATAGTTGACAGAAAATCCTGCTTCCTTAGGTCTAGTGGTTCCTGATAATGGGAAGAACTGTTATCTAAGGGAAGGGGTCTGATCCAGCATCACTGAAATACTCGATACACGTTGCAGGGGCTGGTATAGCATCCACACCATCGCTAGGTCAGCAGTCTATCGCGTGCCTTTGAAGTGGATAATGTAATCTTTTAATTTATTTGGCCTTGGTTTGCACTAGAAGCAAACATATGTGACACAGCAAGACATGTTTGGCTTGAGCTCTCTTAATTTGGTATATTTACCACGAGTGATTGCTTTATTTATTTAGCAGCATTCCTATAAAACAACAACCCTGCACAGATGAAGAATAGCATCTGCAGTAACAGGCCTACAACTTGTCTTTACTTACACAGTGATTCTGGGACCTTCCTGTGGGATTTCACACTAATGCTTGTGCCTTTCCATGAATTGCTTCTGTTTACATTATATTATTTCTTTTTTTTTTTTTGTAGGAATTAGCTAAGAGGACTCCCTCTAAGCACCCTGATCACCCAGCTGTTCAGAATGCTTTGCAGGCAATGAAGACAGTCTGCACAAATATCAATGAAACCAAGAGACAGATGGAGAAACTGGAAGCCCTTGAACAGTTGCAGTCCCACATTGAAGGATGGGAGGTATGATGTAGGACTAGCAAGCTGCCTCGAGGCAGTTTGCTAAACAGTTTAATGGGTTGGAGTTTAGTGACTCATACTGTGTACAGGGATCTCTATTTCTTACATGGTGTGTAAATGCTTTTAAAGGTGTGGGTGGCATCAGTCTGACAGGTTTAGAATTTACTGTCTGTTTTGGGTGTGCAGGCTGTTGCTAAACTGTAACAGAACAACTGGACTATGAAGGAAAGAAAAATATTAGAGAATATACTGATATTTCAAGTGGTTAAGTCCAGAAGATAAAATCAGGACTGGTCTGCATAACAGTAGTTTCTCTTTCCACCCCGTAAGCCTTTAGGTTTTCCAGGACCTTTGAAAGTTTAGCACACTTAGCTTCGTAGAGGCTTCCTGTAGAAAAGATAAGGGTTAGATTAACAAGCATTAGATCAGAAAGCAACTGCTACATCTGTGTTTGCTCCAGTTAAGTTGCTCGTGGATGTGTTTCTAATGATGTGTTGATCAGTAGGTGGATCTGTGTAGGTAAAAGCATTTATAACAGAAGGGAGGAAAATAAGATATGGAGGAAACTAGAATATGAACCTAGAAGGAAGAGGAAATCTGGAAAAACAGCTACTCGGTAGAAACACTGGCGAGTCAGGGTGGCATGCAAAGGGTTGGCAATCTTATCTTGTGATGACTTTAGTTCAGGCGCTTGAATCAGTGGAGTTGGAAGCCTCTGGGAGGTGCACCATGGGGAGTCAGTGGTGTTAAGTAATCTCACGGAGAGATTGGCGTCGGCATTTAGCGAGACTGACATTTAAAATGTCGATGCTGATCATTGCCAGCTGAGGATTTCTTAGCTGAGGACATTTTGTTTGAGGTCATGTAAACTTCCTCATGTTCAGGCTCTTGGGTGTTCTCCATGACTCTCTTTTGGGTTGTTTTTTATCTTTCGTGTATGTTTTAAACCTTGCTCATTTTTTCCCTGAAGGATGTTCTTGGCATCCAGCTAAAGATGTGAGAACAACCCAGATATCCAGCTGTGTATTTTTTGGATAGCAAGCTCAGCAAACAAAGTCATATAATGTTCTATAAAGCAAGGTTTCTAGAAGCGCTTAAAACCGTTTCAGGTTATCTGGAACTCGTGGGTCATGTAGGCAACACAGGCATGGTTTGAACTTCAGAGGCTGAAGTGTAATAGTTAAACTGTCTGATGCCATAAATGGGGTGGTATCCAAACTTATTAACTTTCTTTTATGGATTAATTTATCTACAGCAACATTCTGGGGCTGAAAACCCTTTCAGATTGTTTATATACACACTGTTTTATAACAAAGTCATTGAGGTCAGTCAAGTCAAAATTTCAAAAAGGCAAAAGTGTTTTCCCCTCCCCGTAAGCTGTGGAAGGTTCCTACTAAAACTGGCTGGGAACGTTAGCTTCATACATCACAGATATAGACCAGTGCTTGCTATGATGGAGGTTTTTTCCTTCTGTGCAAGTTTGAGGCTGATTGACAGTTTCCTGTCTTCACAGTGCTAGGGGTCTTGTAAATTGTGACTCTACAGCCAAGTGCTATTTTTGTGAGTAACTGGATTTGATTCTTTCTGATGTATTTCACATCTTATTGCTAATGAGAAGGACTCCTAACTTCTGTCTGTGGAAAACTGCAATTGCTGAACAAACTTTTAGCGTAACAACGCAGTGATAGAAGCCACAGAGCTGACTGTGGGAGGAAGTCTGTAAGGCAAGTTTATGCCTATTTTTAGTTTATCTGATGGGAATCTCTTCTATGACATAGAAAATTTCCCTTTTCTGTTAGCATGAATATAGATTCTGAAACTCTGGTGCCCTGTGTATACGGTTATGCACCATGCCTACTAATCCAACAAGGCTTAAGGCTTCCAGCTGTTTTAATCCAGGGCATCAAACAGAAGTGAAGATCAGCTTACTTATGACCAAAAGTTTTATAGTTGTAAGGGATGTAGCCTCCACCTGGGAAGTGTGCAAGCAGCTCAGTGTGAGGTTTGATGTTAATTTGCACGTCCTTTCAGCCGTCCCAGTGGACCATCCCTGGTCTGATCTTCATCCTATTGCCATCAGTGCTGCTCTCAGTATTTCCAACATGAAGAACAACGTAACATCATTTTGCCTGCTGCACAGTCTCTTCTTGCTCTCCACCCCTCAGTCTGCATCTCCCTCTCCACCGCAGCCACCACTGAGCATAAACCGGCGTCCCTCTGTCAGTCTCTCTGAGACAGATTGTAGTGAGGGGACGTGTTAAAGTAGGCCAAGTCTGGGAAGATGCTGAAGGCTTTTGGCTTAATCAGAGGTCTTTTCATCTGAATGAACTCTGCTCAGATTCATTCTTTTGGGATGCACAGAATCCTTGTCGATGTATGTTGTGGATTACTCTCAGGCAGGTCAATTTGATTCTGGTTAATCCTTCTGGGAAACAAAGATTAGTTTAATAAAAGAGGAAGGAAAAGTAGAGGACGCATGAGAAAACCAACTTTTGTATACTGTGGTTTTGTTTGCTTAGTGAAGAACAAGTTGATATGCTGTTTCTATGTACAATATATATTGATTTTTGAAGGGAGAGGTTTCTCCTCATGAGTCCTTGTGAATTTTTTTTACTGAGTAATTGCTACATATCCCCAAATTCTCCCAATCTGGAATGCATAGGGAAGCAAAACCCCCACCGCAGAGCAGTGTGAGTTGTAAGGTGCGTGCTGGTGCTCGGGCAGATCAGTCAGTTTATAATTGGCTGTAATTTGCAATTCCACCAGCTATCGTGTTTTGTTTTTCTCCCCCACCCTCCCCACGGCTTAGTCCCACTTAGAAAGGTGAGAAATCCTGTGTTGTCACTGAAAACATCAAATAAATCTTCTTACTCTATTTCTTAGTATTGAAAAGCCTCTCAGATCATTATAAATGGCAAGTAGCAAAGTCAGCAGCGAGCAGGAAATTAAATAGTGTTTAGATACCACCACGATGGGTCTGATGGAAAAATAAAGATTCTTAGATTTTAAGGCAAGAAGCGACTGTTGCTGCCATTTGCTTTTACTTCCTGTACAAAATAGGCCAGATAATTCTGCCCACTGATTCCTGTGTTGGTAAAATTCTAGATTGACTCCAGCTACCAGTGTCTCTGTGCTTGTTGCTCTTGGTGGTTTTGTGTCTCTTTCAGAAAATGAGGTACTTGATATTGAGGTGCTCTGAAGCCTTGAATTCTGAATTGGCAAACCACATGGGGAGCATGATTTTATATTGTACAGTCAGTTGATTTCTGTTCCTGTATGTGTGTTTTTAGCAGGCTTTTGGGGTCATAACTCTGAAATGTAGTGATTTCTCCAGGGACAATAATGGTGAACAGGTCATTTTCAAAAAATAACTCATATCTAGGCATTTATTAACTCTTTCTATAGAATGATTAAGAAAATAGAAGCACATCAGAACAGCAGGTGGAACTATTGCATCCAGCTAGTTCCTGAATTGTCACATCCAGAACGTATGGAAACACGTGTGTGGAATGCACAGATTGGTGTTGTGTACTCGGCAGTCTTTACAGAAGAGCTGCTTCCTTGTTAACAAAAACACCTGGCAAGCACAGCTAGCAGGGTTTGATTTAGAAAACTATATAATTACAGCTTCATTCACACCTTTAGAGTGAGTGCATTGCATGTAGAAAGGCTGATTTTAATTTGGTGATTTCCCCTGAATAGCTTGATGGCAGCAGACTGTGCTTTCCTCAAAAAACCCACCTCATGCAACGTCTGAAATCATCCAAAGCGATGTTTCTGGGGTGTCTTTCTAGATGGAGCTGGATTCCCTGCCTGTGCACGGAGTTGTTTTCAGTTTCTCTAAGTGGGATGAATTGTGTTATACAATATTTTTCTATTATTTGTGAACAGAGGTTTAAGGGACTTTGAAAATCAAGCAGTTTTTTTCATAACGAATGTCTTGCAATCCACAGTCAGTTCTCTTTTCCAGTAAGACTTGAGGCAGTTGGTCATACCAGCTAGGCTACTTCCTTATCTGCATGCTGACCATGGAAGGAAGTTACCGTTAGCCTTAGTTACTCTTTCTTCCAACTCAAACTAAAATGCAAAAAATTAGTAACTGAACCAGAACTGGGTGGTAGATCCTTCCAAGGCCACCAGGTGGGTTTTTTCTCAAAAAGATCCTTTATTGATAGGATCCTCTTGTACCCTCAGTAGCACTAGATCAGTGAGTTTAAGGCTGGAGACTAAGGTTTGGCCAGGCCTTGTGTGTTCAGCTGGAGCTGGTGAGCACATTCCCAGCTGTGGGCATTCAGGCTGTGGAGACACTTGAAGTTTTCCTGTCCTGAAAGCAACCTGGGACAGTCCTATAGCTGTTTCTCATTTGGACACAAGTGCTTGATCCTAAATGACCCCATTAACTGGACCATATGATGACTTTTTCTAGGATTATTTGAGTAAAAGTTCAAGGAGTGAACGGTTTAGAGTGATCTACTGTGATTTTCAGCTTCTGGGCATCCTCAAAGGCTAAAATGTCTTGAGCACCAAGCTCAGTCTTCTCTATGGCTGACCAGCACGTACACTGGCTTGCACACAGCAGCTAGCACAGAGACCAGGACCCAACCTCTAATTTTGGTGGCTACATTTCTAGCTTGCATGTGTTTATTAGACCTCCAGAAAGGAAAGCATCTGCATATACTGCTAACAAAAGAGTTGGAGACTCCTACCACCTCGGGGAAGGTCTTACCGAGAGGTGTTTAATAGTAACTTATGTCAGTATCAGAGCTGTAATGTTAGGAAAATAGCATTATTCCTTCATAAAGCATTCCTGAAGCCATCACTTGTGATATTTGCAGTGATAGCTCAGAGTATGAAGGGAAGACTAATGGTCTTGAGAGACTCACAATACAGCTGCTTTGAGAGTGAGAGATTTCTTCAGGACAAGTCTCCTGGAATTTAATAAGGAAGATTTATGTTGTAATGTACAAGGTCTAAAAAAAATCTTGCAATCCAGAGAAAACATGATGTGTTTAGCCACATTAAGAAGTTGTGGGCTTCCTCCTTATAAGTGTACCAGTTATTTCTCAGTTTAAGGACATGCAGATAAAATAACAGTGCTTTAGTAAAATTTCTTAATTGCACACACACACAAACACTCACTAAGTTAAAAATAAGCAATATCTCTTTTTTATGTTTCAGGGGTCAAATATGACAGATATCTGCACACAGCTCTTACTCCAAGGGACTTTGTTAAAAATCTCAGCAGGAAACATTCAGGAGAGAATGTTCTTTCTCTTTGATAATCTACTGGTCTATTGCAAGAGGAAATCCAGGTGAGTCCCTCTCTCTTTATCGTTTTATAAAGGGACTACTCAGAAGTTTTGTAAGTGCGCTCAGTTACTGATCACTCACTGATTCCCTGTTCGTCTGGAAGGCTCAGTCACGGATGCAACTTTCCTCTCTTCTTGACTACTGCTATTACATGGGCTCTATGGGAAATAAGTCACTATATGGTAGGATCAATATGCTGGGCAGTAATGGGGTCCTCACCCTAGGAAGTGTGCAATCCAAAGACAGAAGTTAATACAGTGTGGGAAAAAAACACAGAGTGAGTTCTCACAGCTGGAAATCTTTGCAGAGCAGATGGATCTCTAGGAGCGATGTGAAGAAGGAGGCCTTGCCACCCTTCATTGTGAAGTTAGTCCAAGGAGAAGAGGGTAGCGTGAAAAATGACATAAAGCCAAGGAAGGGAAGAGTGGAAGACTAAGAAAGCATTAAATAGATGCAGGGCAGCATTCTGAGTCTGCTGAAATGAAGCAAGAAAGATGAAACATTTCATTTTGACATTTGACCAGATTTGTCTAAATTCAGTTCAGGAATTTGTGTGTTATCTAATGGAAAACTGTTGCTTAAAAAAGAAAAAAGGTATCTAGTCAGAGCTCTTGGAAACTGCTTTTCTAGTTCTGTTTGCAGTTCAGGTTAGCCTAGCTCCCCCCTGCACTGTCCAGGCATTTTTCCCGGAATACTAAGATGTAGAAAACAAAATGTTCTACTGCCTTTTAAGCAACTCTCTGTTTTTGTGCAGGAGGTATTGCTGAGCTACTCTGTAGTTTATCTTGATTTTGGAGGAGGCTGCTGTAACGCTTTGATTTTCCCAAAGGATTGATATTGTTTGTGTTTGTCTGATAATGTAGCTTGAACTGGTGAAATATCCAGAATCTGATTTCCATTAAAAAGTCAAATATTTTATTAAGTCTTATGGGAATTGCCTGATGTAAAGGATATATTTAGGGATTGCTGAGTGACTTTAATTTTGGGTATTTCTCCTGTGTAGCTGCTATTTATAATTAGTCCAGGATGGAAAGTGATGTCTCTCCAGTGGCGCTGGTGCGATCACTTGGCCAGCTGCTTGACAGCTCACATGTCACTGGGACACAGATTTGGAAAAAAACCCACCAAAAACTGTCTCTGTCTGTTCCTAATTTGAACTGAATGACTTAGTTCTCATCTCACTTGTGCCGTGCTTCTCTTGTAGAAATCACTGGAGTTTTTCTTGATTGCAAACTGCAGTCAGAATTCAGTCCTTGATAAGCAGTCGGCAGTGCAGCCCTTTGAATTTAGGCTCCATATCTTTTCACAATAGCGTGAATTAGGAGTAGTGTTGCTGAGACCAACTTAACATGTGTTTAGAATCAGAATCAGATCTGTGATTTTGGATCTAAGACTGCAGTCTCATCTCTCGCAGAAGCTTAGGGAAGACTGACAAGCTGATGACACAGATCTTCAGGGCGAATATTGGTTTGTGTTTTTAGCAGAATCATAGATGCTGTTTAAATTGAATCCTGATGTCAGGAACAATATGTTTCATGTGAGGAAATAGGCTGAGTATTTAAAGGGTTTCACTAAGGCTGCCAGGACAGCTTTTCTTTTGACTCCAACAGTCACCTTTAGGAAGTGATCTAATAGCTCCGAGGTCTCAGTCCTTGTCAGTCTGATTGGGTGTAAGTGTATGGCCATCGCTGAGTGTCTATTTGTCACTAAAGCTAGGTATAAAAGGAAAAATGGTTCAGAAAAACTGAAGTGACTCCTCTGACCTCAGTTTATCATAGGTATTTCACTTTGACAGAGATTTTCTTCCCAGCTGTTTTTTATTGCAATATTCTTCAAATTTTATGAGCTGCTGGCAAGTTGCCACAGCAGTCCCTGCGCTGTGCAGCGTCTGGACACCTGCCATCTCAAATGGGGATTGTTTGACCACTGCTGGTTTGGTTCACATAGAAGGGTTGTTCTTCGATATTAAAGCTCAGCAGGTGTCAGTTCAATAGTTTTGAACATCATCTAGGCATTAAAGTCCAAACAGAGCTCTCAGTGAAAAGTGCTTTCCTGACGTTTTTGTAAGACGCTACAACAAAGACACTGTAAAGCTTATGGATAAGGATGTTAACTTGAGTGCAAAATCACCCTGACAGGGCTTTTACCAGCGCCACAAACAATAACATTTAGCACACGTATGGCAGAGACGGGACATCAGCCTCTTTACATATTTCATATGTGAAACTTGGTGCACAAATTTATGGAAGCTTTAGGCAAACAAATGTAGTGTTGCATCAGGTGATGGTGCAGCTTTCACCCCAGAGCTGTGTGCAGCTCAGCTGTGCTGCCTTTTCAGTCAGTCAGTCATCAAGGGTGGAACCACCCAGTCTTCACATGGTCTTGTAAAATAGGCTCTTTATTGCTCTATTGACACTGTTGTATGCTTATCTTTGTGAGCCAATTGAGTAATCCAATCATTTAGAACCAGAAATGTGGTCAAATACCACAAAACATCATATTGGAATCCTTTCTTCATAGGCGTATCTCAGACTGATTTGTGCATATACGAGCTGTGCTGTTTGCTTATGTGCTAACAGTCTAAATCCTGATTGCAGAGTTACTGGGAAAAAACCATCTAAGCGGACAAAGTCCATCAACGGGTCCCTTTATATCTTCAGGGGCCGAATAAATACAGAAGTCATGGAGGTGGAGAACGTGGAAGATGGAACAGGTAAGAGACCGAATACTGTCTTTTAACAACACAACAGGTCTAGATCTTATGTTGGAAAGTTCTTATCCATCTCCTTTAATGAAATGTAAAGTCAGCTGTGTAACTTGTGGTGCCTGCGTTATTAGATCAACTCATATAGTTGAAAGACTGGACAGGCTTTTGGGCACTGGTCCTTCATTCTGAAATGACCTTATGTAGAGTTTGTGTACCCAGAAGCTTGTCTATTTTTTATCCTAATCCAAGTTAATTTAGGAAAAGATACTTCATATTCTTTCCATCCTTTCTTTGTTACATCTTAAGCCACTACAGCTATAAAAACAGAACTTCTGGATCTTCCTCCCATTTAGAGCACTACCAAATATTAGTCTTAGCGTCAGATCAGTAGCATGGAATGTGGCCACGAACAAAATATGGGAATGGCAGTTGTCTTTTAATTCTTTTGTTCTGACACAGACCGGAAGACTGGATGAGTTTTTGATTTCATCCAGAAAGGAGCAGGGAGCGGTGTGACCTCTTCTAATAAACCAGGAATTAATATTCTGTCCTTTAAACATTTGACATTTGAAGAGTTCCCATGTCCTGTGGGCAAAACTCTATAGTGTGCAAGAAGTTAGCGTTTCCCCAGAAAGTTTAGAACAGATAACCTGAGCAAACATGGACTTTTGCACTGATGTCGTTGTATTTAAAATATTTTAGCTCTTCTTCTGAGGTGAAATTGTACACGGTGTCACTCTTAGAACAGACTAGGCTTGGATATTGTGTTGGTGTTTGGACATCCAGACTGGTGAGTAACAACCAGTCACGTGGATGATCAGTAAGACAGAGGCGTGAGGAACACTCCAGAAATCAAGCTTTTCAAAGGAGTTTGCTCTTTAAGGTGTCCCACACCTATCTGGTTAAGGTAACCAGCCTTCTCTTCACGCCGTGGTTTGTGTTTTGGGTTCTTGCAGCAGATTACCACAGCAACGGCTACACCGTGACCAACGGCTGGAAGATTCACAACACCGCCAAGAACAAATGGTTTGTCTGTATGGCCAAGACTGCAGAGGATAAACAGAAATGGCTGGATGCTATAATCAAGGAAAGGGAGCAGAGAGAGAGTAAGTGGATAATGTATTTTCTAGAGCATTGAATGAACTCGCTTACAAAGGAAAAACGTATGTGCGTGCATAAATATCTGAGAGGAAAAGAAAAGGTTGCAGTTTCTCCTTGATGGGCAGAATTAAAACCTATCCTTAATTACAAAGAAAATAAAGTGATGGAAAACAAGTATTTCTGAGTGTTTAGCTTGGGGATTTTTATGGACCTGTGTCAGTTTATTTATGAAATATTTTTATGTATCAGAATAAGTTTCTTTGTGAAAAAAAGGCACTTAATTAAAAGGCACTTAATTAACTTTTTGGTCTTTTATTTGTAAATGAGATAAAACGATACTGTATTTATCAGTAAAAGGAAAGAAGAAAGACCAGCTGAGCCTTCTTCCAGAAGCAGTGACACAAGTGTTCTCACAGAGTTCTACTCCATTATCTAGAAATAAAGTGAACAGTTCATAGAGAAAAACTCTAGAAATATTACATTTAGACTGAGAATAGTGACAAATGTATGCAGATGCTTGTCAGTTTTATCTTTTCATGTGTAACGAAGCAAAAACTAAGCTTACCTTGAAATGTTGGACGAGTGAGCTCATAAAGCCAGGAATCAGGTTGGCTGATAAAAGTTGTGAGTTCCTTTAAGTCAGCTGTGTCTCTCAACTGAACTTGTTTCCCTGTTTGCTAAATGGGAAAAATAATAGCTCATTGCCAGAGGAAATGACACTTTAAACATTCTGTGCTTGACTTTCAGAAGTGCTTCCGCTCTCTGCACACGCAACTTCTTCAGTGATGTAATCGCTCGTCTGTGCTCATATTGAGTGAAATCAGTCTGAAACTGTTTTAGTAGTGTGTTTTCAGAACTTGTACCTGCTAAACAATAATGCTTTAGGTTTTTAAATATTTTGAGAAAGATACGGAGCTGTCACTGAAGTTGGATGAAAGCAGGAAATCTAAATCCTTTTTGTCCTTTGAAATCCAAACCTCAGTCGTTATGTTACAATACTTTGCATCTCGTCTGCTAAACACAACGCACATTGTGGTGTTATTTGTTACCATAAAACATTCCTAAGATGCTTTATCATAATAGCAAGGATACTACCTTTGAAATGTTTATCAGGCATGGTGTAAATTCGAAAGAATTACTTTGAAGGCAAAAAAGAGAATCAGCTTTCATTTTTAGAGTTTTTTTAATTATTATTTTTTTATTAAAAGGCAGTGTTTTACCATTCTGAGCTGGCAATCTGTGCTCACTGGTCAGTTCTGCGTGTCACTGCTGTAAGGATCCTGATATTCCACATGATGTATTTCTTTAATAAAATACTTTTCTTGGCTCTTACTTTTACTCTCACAGTGCTAAATCATATCTAAAAGATCCAGGGAGTCTCCATTTGATAATGAGTTTTGACTTTGGACATCACTAGCACTCTGCAGCATTCCCTGTGCATCAGGTACAATGTGTGAGGAAACAGAAGGTTCAATAAGGAGTAAGGAGACAGGACTAGAAAAACAGATCATATATATGTATAGGCCAGCCTGATTTAGTGACATGTCCCTACCCATGGCAGGGGGCTTGGAACTAGATGATCTTTAAGGTCCCTTCCAACTCAAATTATTCTATGATTTTATAAACAGGGAGGTTGAGAATATGGGAGGTGACTGAAATCAGTACTAGGAAGGGAAAAAGGCTATTCCTTAATAGCAAGTTTCTCAAAATTTTCCTTGCAGCATTAGCTGATAAGCATGTTCTTTCCTGATGCTTTTTGTTATCTAGTTTTATGATGTGGCAGCTGATGACAGGCTCTCTGGATAAGCACAGATATTCTGGCAGACATTCCAGGCCTTATTGGAAAATCTCCTATGGATCAGAATCCTTGCAAAGTCACAGAGATATCAGTGTTTGGATTAGAAAGCTTGGTGAGATTCCCAATTCTGTAGGATGAGTTGAATAGAACGTGCATTCCAGTCTGCCATTTATTTCAGAGCCTGGGGAATTCAGTGATGTAAGATGAGCATGAAGCATGTACACGGCTCTACAGGCTGTTTTCTATCACGAGTTCACGCTGCAAATTAGCCTCAGCTACATGTGTCAGCATTCGTATTGAATTGGATCACAGTATTGGGGGAAGAAGAGGATTGAAGAGGAACGGCAGTAAGCCAAGGGATTTGTGGAGCTGAAACCAGATATTGGACACATGAAAGAAATATTGTATTTGAAGACAAAATGTTGTGCAAGTCTAATTTCTGGAACGTGCATTTCAAGCCTCCAAAACATGCATTAAGAGTTTTCAGAAAACTAGAAGGCGGCTCTGATATCACAGAAGACTATTGATTCATTTTGAAATCTTAACATAAAGCAGCAGGATTTATGTCCAGTTAGAACTGCTCTTCCCAGAGAATGTGCGGTTTTCACTTTCTAGCCTTATGCCAATCACTTACATTCTGCCTAATGTCATTCTCTGTAAAACTTCAGTGTGTGAGTCCAGGACCAGTTCAGGCTGCCTGTTCTCAGGCTAATCTCAAAGAAGTCTGAAGGCCGCGCCTCTGTTTTGGACTCCGGAGTTGCCTAGATTTGCAGGTTCTAGAATAACGTAGCCAGAAAACAAAATGATTTGTTCAGATTAGAAGAGACAAAACAGCTACAGTAGTAAAACGTCTTTTGCCATGTCTGTCGTCCTAAAGCAATTTGCAAATCTAAAGGGAAGATTGCCAGAAAATGCCATTTATGTGGTGGTTGTAACAGGCACCTATTGTTTTCAGAGTTCATCCTCCTGACTGTAGCAGTTTCCCAGTTAAGAAGAGCTATGTGGAAACTCAGATAAAATAGATGTGAAATTGCCTCTATATTCAATTATCTATTATTCCTTAAATTATTCAATATTTCTTTCATTCGCTGAATAATGTGATTGTCAAACTGTATTAGTAGCCTGGGGTATTGGTAAATAGGCTAATTGAGAAAGAATGAGAAAATGATATTCCTGTCTAGCTTTGATTTATTTAAGGATGCGAATTTGATGTTTTGTGGGTTTTTTGCTACAAATAATAGGACACTCAAAAAGTCATCTGCTCTATCAAGCATTTAATCTGCTTCAAACAAGTCCTATGCTGGCAGCAGCGTAATTTCAGGGTCAAAAATAAAATTACAACCGGAAATCAATTTTAGAAAGTGTATGTTTTGTCTTCCTTTGTTTGGAGCTTCTCCATGTTCTGTAAACCATTCTACTCCATGATGTGATGTAACTGTAAGTTTAAAGCTTCTTTTTAAAATGGAGAAAAAAAGGTGCGAGCACCTTGTTGGTGCCAAACTCATCAAAGACAGTTTTATACTGAGATAAATATAGGACTCAATTTCCCCCTTATTTGCAAAATAAGTCAGGTAATTTTTGTGTTTCTGTTGCTTTGTCTGTTTCACTTTAGCTTTTGACTTTAAGGATCCACTTTATCTAATGTTAAGGATCTGAAGGAATTTCTGCTTTGTGTTCCAGGTTTGAAACTGGGAATGGAGAGGGATGCATACGTCATGATTGCAGAGAAGGGAGAGAAGCTGTACCAAATGATGATGAACAAGAAAGTGAACCTTATCAAAGACAGGAGGAGAAAATTAAGTACTGTTCCCAAGTGCTTTCTTGGCAAGTAGGTGGCATTTGAATTCAAAAGGCCTTTTCATACCAATTAAAAGAATGGACTCTGGGTTTTCTGGGGATGGCATTGTGAGGTCAGATCAGATTTGCTTTGATGCAGCTTAATTGAAAAAGCCATAACCCCCATTACAGTTGTGATTTATTAAAATTAATCATTGATTTCTATTCCATGCCATATGAGGCTGTGACAGCTCATTCTGTTGTACAGTAACTCAGAACAGCTGTTTCGAATTGGCAACAGTGTTTGTAAAAACACCTTAACTCTTGCATGCTCAAGGCTGCTGGTGGCCTAACCTGTATCCTGGTTTCTCTACAAGGAAATGCTTACCAGGTGATGTTTAAATCCAACAGAACCATCCAAGTCTCAGGATTGAATTTGGGAGTTGTCTGTTTGTCAGTGTTACAGACACAAACCAAATCTTGTGCATCAGGAGGCCTGAAGCCTTCAAACAAATGATTACTGATTTTGTTCATAAACCAGATGCCACAGAAGTCTTAAAGGAGCTCTTTAGAGGCCTGTCCTATAGTTCTGAAGCTTTGGGGCTGTGAGATAGTGTTCAGATATTTTCCTTTTTCAGCTCTCAATTTCAGACTTTTAAGACCAGTACCTTACATTTAGAATCTAGATAAACAACAGGGACACAGTTCCAAATAAAAGAAGCAGGAAAGCTAACAGGGTAGCAGTGTTCTGTTTCAGTTTGGGGCAACTGTTGAAGTGCTTTAAACTGCCACAGACCCCTTTGGCTTAACTTGATGACAGTCATCAGCCAGCACGTCCATAGTGGGACACTCCACAGAGTGTGTCTTGTATTCTCAGTAATTTCTGTGGAGGGTCATTCTTACTTCTCCTCCCTCTGCAGTTTATATTCCGTTTCAGCCTTTAAATATTTCTAAAACCAGTTAAGAATTACTGGAAGGTTGAGAATGAGCTTTCCTTAGAAGCCAGAGAATCAGACTTATCACTGCAGTACTCTGGCTTTAGGAGTTTTATGAAATCTGGTTTCCGTGGGATTCCCTTGGCAGAGCTGAACAGATTCTGCTGCTTTTTCTGCACTGTGACAGTTACAGAGCAGCCCCTTGGTAAAATGAAGTTTTCGGTATTGAAGTTGTTGTTGTTATTCTAAAGGCAAAATGCAAATACTACCTACAGCTGAGATGAGTCAGCTCTGATAATCATGAAGAGATTAAAAATACTTCGTTTAGAGCCCACAAGTGGAGGCATGGAGGCTGGTTGTGATAAGCAGCAACCCTCTGCACACTGGCAAGCACCCAAGTGGTGTATTAAACTCAGATTTCCCATATGTTGCTCTACTTTCTTATATTCTTTTGTTCTTCTCTATGAATTTAACACAGTGCTAGTATAATCGCTAATTAACCTGGCAAACAACTCAGCCCCCTAGGGCTTTGGCGTCACTGTATTCATCAGGCTTGCAGTGTCTGTTTCACTGTATTTAATGTTTCTAATTGAGTAACACCCTACGTATCTATCTCTTTTTTTGGTTTGTTTTGTTTTTTGGCTGGTATTCTGCCCATATGTGCAGCTCTGCCCCTCACCAGAGAGAGGTTTTGTTTCAGACAGCATGAGCAGGCAGGCTTAGGACCTTTTGTCTATAAATTAGAAGCATCATTTACGTATCTGCCAGGCACCAACTTGAGTAAATGACCTTAAATTAACCTGTCAGTGGGGCTTGTGTTCTCTCTTGCTGCTCTGTGCTTGAATTCCATAGATTGAATCTTCTGGTCTAAGTGCTACTGTGATTCCATTAAAACCAATCCGAGTTCACCGCTGGGGGTGGCGTAGGGTGGGGGCGGGCAGAGATGGAGCTCAGTGAAGAAAGGTGAGAGTATGTAACCAAGTCAGACCATGAACGCTGTTTGGAGAGAGAGCTTGTGTAGAAATAACTGTTTTCTCTACTGTCTAACTTGTTTTTAAGTCATCAGTTAATTTTGCTTTCCTCTCCCCTCTCAAATGTCTGAATTGCTCCATAAAATAAGGATTTGCAGCATCTTTACAAGTCCAGCCAGGTTGTCTTTCCTTTTGTGTGCATGCTGATTATGATAAACTAAGGGGAATGGTGGGGAAAAGTCAAGGGTGGGAGATCTGGATCTTCTGCAGAGCATTTTCTCCAGAAGTGTAGGAAATTGAGCCACCTGTTAGAGCTATCATCACTTTCAGCAATTCTCACTCTTGCTTCAAGGAGTCTCCTGTGTTTGGCTGGTGACTTGCTTTCTTGTGTTCAAGTGAAAAAGCTGTTTCTGTTCTGCTCCCCTTTCAGTGAGTTTGTGTCATGGCTCACGGAGATTGGAGAGATAAGCAAACCAGAAGAAGGGGTCAACCTGGGACAGGCGTTGTTGGAAAATGGGATCATTCATCATGGTGAGTCCTCCATGCCATAAAGAAATGTTAGATTTCAGTAATGCCCTGGAACTGAGGGTGGAAAACTGACTGCAGCCGTTTATGTGATGTTCAAATACTTTCCTGTACCATACCCATCAAATCCTCACAATGTTTAATAGCTTTTTGAATAATGTGTGGGCAACTTTGTCATGAAAACAGGACTTGTTGGGTATCCCAGTATTTATGTCTGCGGTTGCTCGATTTCTTTGCATCATCTTTGTGGCAGAATGTATCATATATATGTGTTTAATTTGTGTGTTTGAAAATCTGTAGAGATGAAGAAATATACCTTCCCTATGAGACATTAGCGATACAGAAGATAGTTGAGCAGTGATTTTTTAGAATGAGGCACCTGTATGAACAGAGTGAGGGGCTCCAGACAATGGGTCATTCTTTCTAATGAGACTGATTTTCATAAAGTTATTGATAGATATTGATAAAATTTGAAAATTTTCTGTGCTCTCTGCATTTTTGCTAAATTAAGGTCGATCTCCAGACTATGTCCTTTAAATCCAGCTTTGCCCAGCTCTTTCCTGTTATTTTCATATTACATTATGCAGACAGAAAAGCACCTAGAGAAAGGTATGATGAGCGCTGCCGTGATCCTTCATGCACATACTCTCCTACCCCCAGGTGCCAAGACATACTTTCAGGCACATTCAGGCTTTGAAGGGCTTTAGGCATGAGCTCAAACACACCAAATGCTTTTGCATACTTGGCCCTAACTGTATCCTTGGCAAACTGAAACACTCTGGCTGCCATGGGTAGGGATCCCTCTTCAGGTGAAAAATGCTCTTTTGAGCTCACACCCCACTTGCCTGTGTTCTTAACGTCTACACCGATCCATACTTTGGCATCTCAACAGTGTCCTTTTCTTTAAACACAAATTCAGAGCTGAAAGAAAGTTATTCTGTTGTATCTACTGGCCCCTTATTCAAATGTCCTGAGTAAGATGATTCTGGTTTGGTTTTAATGTTGATTGGAGCTCCTGATGTTAGTGTCACCAGTGCCGGTTACTGCTGGACATTGGAAAGTCTTTGCAGTGTTTTGTTTACTTGAGAAAATATCACTTGGTGTTTTGGTAAATTGTTAGACATAGAAGTATCCCATTATTTTCTCCTAATGTAGCAAGAACTTAAAACTTTAGCAGCACAATGAAACTCTGAGCCCTGTTCTACATTAGCCAGTGTATTTTATCTTTTGTTTTCACTTGGCATAACATTACTGTCAGGTGAAAACTGCTGATGTCTCAGTCTTCCTGAGAAGCAGGACCATAGAAGATTGCTAAATGCTGAGCTCTGTGTATTTTATCACTCAATTTCCTCTGTATCTCCTTTAATTCTGGCTATTTTATCTGGGACTGCTGGCATGGAAGTTCTGGTACCTGTCACAGAGAGAAGTAGTGATCAGAACCTGATCTGCTGTGTGCCAGGCACAAAAGATGCTTTCTAGAGACTCAATTCTCAATTGGATTTAGAAATAAAAATCTGGAGCATGCAGACACTCAAAGAAGGCAATAGCTTGTGCAGGTTAGAGATTCCACTGCAAGCAAAGGGATTTACATCAGATCTTGCAAATTTTCTTTTACTCTGAAATTAAGAAAAAATACAAGCAAAAGCAGGAATCTTAATTAAATAGTCACAGCTCAGGATGTGTCCTGTGTAACGTGAGAAGCTCTTAAGAATTTCTGGTCTTTGCCTTCTAAACAATTACCCTGCCTGCTCTGCAACAGGCAACCTAAATCTCAGAATGACTCCTGGTACTTCTGAGTCTGCCTGAGTTTAATTGTCTTTAATCATCCAGTGCAATCAGTTTTCTCAGGTTAATCAAACTCTGTAGAAAAGACTAATTTTGTGTATTTTTCTGATGTTTTAGTTTCAGATAAGCACCAGTTTAAGAATGAGCAGGTGATGTACAGATTTCGCTACGATGATGGAACATACAAGCCGAGAAGTGAATTGGAAGACATCATGTCCAAGGCTTGTATTGTCATTCTTAGTTGGAATCTACTGATTTGTGTAATAACTATTGAAAGAGTTTGCTTTGAATGCTCTGGGAAAATTTATAGCAGCCTTCCAGTACTTAAAAGGAGCCTGCAGGAAAGCTAGGGAGGGCTTCTTTATCAGGGGGTGCAGGGATAGGATGAGGGGTTACAGTTTTAAGATACAAGAGGGGAGATTTAGATTAGAGATTAGGAAGACATTTTTTTGCTCTGTGTGTGGTTAGATACTGGCATAGGTGGTGATGCAGAGAAGCTGTGTCTGCCCCACCCCTGGAGGTGTTCAAGGCCAGGCTGGACGGGGCTTTGGGCAACTGGATCCTGTGGGAGGTGTCCCTGCCCAAGGCAGGGGGGTTGGAACTGAGTGATCTTTAAGGTCCCTTCCAACCCAAACTGTTGTAGGATTCTATGTTGTTCATCTGTTGTAAAGGAGATCCTTAATGTTGATTATTGTATTAAGCCATCTTAATGCTATAGGAGACATTCACTCTAGGGAGAGAAAGCAGAGCTTAGCAGTAAATAACACACAGTGTGACTGTGCAGCACTGCTGAGCTAAATCCTAATACAGTAACAAAAGGTCTTAAAAGAAAACAGTAACCCATAATACAGCATATCTGCTGAAAAAATGGGCATTGTGGTTCAGAGAGATAGAAAAGATCAATATTTAACTGCTGTTCCTTGTAATTGTATGTCAAATGAGTTCTGTTGATCCCATATCTACCCACGTACCTTTTAATAAATTGGATTTCTTCTTATGGACATCAGTTCATTGCTTAATTGTGAGGAAGGATTAATGGAGAATATGTTGGAATAGAGGTGATTAGAGATAAAAGAACAGATTTTTTGGCTTATGGAGGCAGGGAAAGAAGAAAGAATGTTTGACAGAGAGGATAAGGAAAATGTCTTAAAAAAAACAGTTCATCAATACATAATTCCAGCTGAGACATCAGTGTTCAGCTTCTGCGAGCTTTAGCTGGTCAGTAGTTTTTTTTTTGAAAAGGGAAAAACTGATTATAGCATGCACCTTTCCTTCTTCAGGGTGTGAGGCTGTACTGCCGACTACACTGCCTGTATACTCCAGTGGTAAAGTAAGTTCACTTCCCTGATACACTCCTCATATGTATTATCTGGCTTTCTTGAAAGGTTACTACTGAAACCTTTCTTCTTTCGTATTATAAACAGTAATTTTCTGCATTTTCTTGGCTATTTTACTACCCTTCTATCTCCAGTTCACATGCAGAGTAGGAATAATGGTAAGTGAAGCTGAAAATATTCCATTGACCTCAGGGTTCCCACAAACTGAGAGGGATGTAGTCTTATGCCTTAGGGGATAAACAAGGACAAAATAACTGACATAGGTCTGTCTTGTGGTGGTTTATCAGTGCTATTTTTGTAATAGAATCCCAGCTGGAGAATCTTCTACTATCAGGATTAATCAGTGTTAGTGACAGTATGAATGTGTGTGACCAGTGCAAAATAGATCTTCAGATGTCTTAGGATCCTTCATGATAAACAGCGTTCCCAGTATGTTAAGGCATTTCTTCCTTCTGTTCTTCTCCTTTTATCTCCCTGTTAGAAAATTGAATCTCCCTGGCTGTCATCCTTTCATGTCTTACGTCTTTTTGCCTCTGACAAGCACGATGTTAGCATAAAGGAGCTCGCTTTTAGCCAAGTTGCGCAAAGCCTTTTCCTTTCTCCTGTGCCTTTGGACCACTGTTTTTTCTGGCATCTTCAGACTGCTGATCCCTGCAGTGGTGATAGTGAGGTCGATGATGGCTACTTTTCTGGTGCCACCTTCTTTCTAGAAAATCAGCAAAACTGCTTGGAGTAGCAGGTGGATCTGGAAGAATCATGAAGTTCAAAATTCAGTTATTTTATTGACAGCCTTGGGACATAATTTTGCTTACTTGTCTTCCCTGGAAACCTGGGAGTTTCCATGTAGCCTTTGCCTTTATGGTTTTCTTTAAGCAAACTCTGACACTGATGTAGTTTGAGGAGAAGGTGATGTAGCCCACTGGAAACAAAGCATGCGACTTTGGGGGTTTTTACGTAAAAAGTAAATAATTTGCAAAATCTTAGATGTAGAGAAGGTTCTGAATATGTCTCTGATCTACTCTGTGAAGTTGAGAGGGTTGGAGGACTGGCTGTCACACATGATGGACAATATTCAGTGCGTAGATGGGCTAGACCTTGTGAAGAGCATTATATTCCTCTGGTTTCTGTGGGGCAGCAGATCGTGCCAAGATTTTAGTGGTTGTCTCTTCTGTTTGACTATACACCTGCACCTCGGGGTTCTGGGTAACACTGTGATTCAGGCTTTACTCCTGCTCAGGCGAACTTAAAATGGGGGGAAAGTCAGTGAACTGATGGTGAAATATTCATTCTGACAAGCATTTAAGCACAAGCAGTGAAAGACTGGGCCCTGGACCAAGATCCCGCTGCCAGCTTATTCAGAGCTCTAGCTCTATGTCAGCATCTGTATGAAAATGCTGGGAGTTGCTTCTTACAATCTGAAAACCCCTACTCATTAGTACTCAATATTTTAGTGCTTTCCTTTATTGTTCTGACATTTCAAAAGCACATTTTCTCAAGATAAGAGTGTGAGAGGGAAACACTGCCCAGAAAACTCCCACAGCTTTGTGGTGATTCTAGCACTTTACTGGAAGACAAGTCGAAAAATGTGTGTAAGCACTCTGAGGAAAGCTTTTGTTCTGAGGACACGTATTTCTGGAAGTGCTGTCATATTTTTTGTTGTTTTCTTTCTGAGTTCTCAAAGTCCTGCTTCCCTTTCTGATTTCTCACACCCCCCATTCTGTAAAAGCACAACAGGCATTTCTGCTGCACATATTGACAAAAGCCAGTCACAACACAATTGTGTCTGTAGATGATTCGTAAAAGCACCAGTCAGATGAATTTTAGATGGTGGTTTGATGTTAGATTTTTTTTAGAAAAAAGGAAATATCAAGAGGTTGATTTGAGAGAACCAAAGAAGAAATGCTTCTCTTGAGCTTCCATGTAGATATATCTGGGCTGTAAAACTGTCACAGTGGCTGTGAAGTTTTCCTCCACAGCCATGTCAGTGAACCTCAAGATTGAAATAGGACCACCTCCAGGGTGAGAGAGGAATTAATTCTTCACAGCCCATTCAGCATTTGGCCTCTCTACTGAGACTCTCAATAAGAGGGAGCCAATTAATGCAAATTAATTGTGGTAATGGCTTTCGTGATGTGGAACTAGGAACTGGATCAAGACCACAAAACTTATTTCACATGGGCCAGTAAACAACCTTAAAATGGAAAGAGCTTTTCATTCTTTCATGAGCTGGATTGAATCCAGTGACCTGGAGGTGAAAAGTGTTAGAGCCCAATGTCCTAAGCCACATAGTCGTCTTATATTTGTATCAAAATTCTTTAGAAGTATTTTATGAAAGACTAAAAACATCAGTTATCTCTGTGGCTTTGAGAGGAGTAATGGGAGAAAACTGCAAAAAGCAGCAAGTTACAATAGAGTTCCTTTTGCTTATTTCAGGAGCAGTGCTGCTCTCCCCAAGGGCTCTGTGGGATGGTGCAAATTGTGTTACAAGGCCTAAATACAAGTCGGGTTTTTAGTTACAATGGCTGAAATGATCTAGTGCCTTAAAAGCACACATAACAGATCCTCTGTATCTGGCTACTCTGTTATGTTCTACTAAAGAAAGTAAAATACTAACAGGTTTGGAGTATCAGGAAAATCTCTCAGTGCTTAGTTCAGTGAGCCCAGCAAAAAGGAGATGCAGGGGGAGTGTGTAGGGTCACTGTCTGTGAGCACATGGATGGGGAAACGCTAGGGAAGAGCTACAGAACCTTATAGGTGGGGCTGGCACTGAACGGGCACCTGTAACTGGGCATGAATGGAGTCAGGATGGAAGCTAGAAGGTGACTTCCAGCCAGAAGAATATGATTTTCAACAGAACCGGTGGTGACGCTATTCTAACCCGAGTTAGAGAAGCAGCTCAATATATCTGTGAGAAGGATGTCCTGGGTGCCTCTGGGAGGAATAAGAGTTCTCTGAGGATGGCTTGAAATAACATCCAGGGAAATTTGAAGTAACGCTGCTCTGTATTGATCTGAAATATCTTCCTAATTCAAGTTAGAAAAGTTTAAAAACTAGTTCTTCTAGAGAAAAGACATAACTGTTCCCTATTCTTTGTCTTATTTGTGACTGGGAGTCTTTATCTCTTGTATCTATAGTTCTTTCCTAAACTTCATGATAGTAGGTCACAATAGTAAATGTGGCTTTAGAGGGTAACTTAAACATTTACATTTTTGTCTTGATTTTTCCCTGAATTCTTTCAATTAGGGATCGTGACTACCACCTGAAGACCTACAAGTCAGTACTCCCTGCAAGTAAACTAGTGGATTGGCTTATTGCACAGGTAAGAACAGTTTAAAATACTTCTGTCTTTGATAAATAGCTTAGTATTCCATTCCATTTCACTGAAAAGTAAATAAAACATGTATTATTTAACATAATTAAACATATTCTGATTCTTTGAACTTAAAACCTTACATTATTCATTTGGTTAAAATGTATGATTTGGCAGCATAAAGAGGAAGAAAATTCTTTGTTAGCTTTAGAAGTCATGAACTGACCATTCTCAGGATTCGTTTCTTTCTTGTGATTTTCTGATGGCATTTAAAGCAATATTGATCTTGTTTAATCTCGTGTAGGTGAGGTACAATTATATTGAAAAATGAATTTAGAGTTTGACACCAACAGTGACACCATTGTCTTTAGAAATTGTAGTTGCCCCATATTTGCCCTGCAATTACGGAGAAGAGCCTGTAGTCTGGGAAATTAAAAATTTACCTTTGATAGTCTAAAGCAATCTAAAGGGAGAGTGTGCCGTGTTGTTCACCATCGTGGAGTCAAATGGAAATTCTGGTTTTGTCTTAAATGGTTGTATGATTCACAATCACATTAAGTCCTGTACTGCCAAAATAACATGAAGGGAGGCTTGTTGGAGTGAGAATCTGACCTCTGACAACCAGGGATGTTGTCTTTCAGAGAAGTTTCCTGAAATTGCGTTTGACGTCCTCCTACATTAACAAGATTGATATGATTTAATGTTGTTCTGTGCCAAATAACTAGATGGGAATGGAGTAGTCAGTTGTTCAGAGCATAGAGGAGAGCAAGGATATTAGTACTGAGGTTGTCATATCAGTTACATGTGATTTAATGGGGTCTTATTCATGGAAAGCTGAAGGGTGGAAAAACGTCTGCTTTGACCAAGGAAGAGAGATGTAATCAGGCTAATCTGGCCAGTATATTACATGATTGTAGAGCTGTAGGCAGAAGAACTCAGATAGCGAGGGAAAGCGTTAGCTCCTGGTCTGGCAGAGGTAGCTTGTTTCCTTCCCTATTTTTCTTCATTCTGGTAGGTCAGTCTGGCTGTTAGTTTTCCTGTTTGCTGAACTTCACATCAGCATTGAACCAAAATGTGCTGAAGCCAGATATGAATATATAGAAGACTTTGTGACTTATATCGTGTGTGTATGTGCATAGTGCATGCATGTAGATGGAAAGATGAAGGGAATTCTTTCTGTGCTCAGTTAAAGGGGAACATGATCAAACATGTAAATACCTGTCTATGACCTAGATGAATTCCTGTCTGTGTGGCTACATCTCTTCACTCATGAGTTTTCGTAGAAGATTGAACTGTTTTCTAGCAAGCAATCATACTTTGGCCTATTAACTAACAACAGATTTTAGTGGGAGCTAATGAATACTGAGCTTCTTGCGGAGTAGTGTATTTATTTAACTACTCGAATATCTACCTTTGAGTTTACCTTAGGCATCTGTTCTTGAAAATCTTGGTGATGGTGTCTGATCTGATAATTACCTGTTACATTAAAATGCTGGGATGTATTTCTTTCTTCTTCTGACAATCAATTTGCATCATGATTTTAGTTTAGAAAGATGTCCTGAAAAAGTGAGGACTATAGTTTCTGTTAGATTTAGTGGCATAGGGATGACTGTCTTGAAGGACAGTCTCTCATTTCTGTTTGCAATTTAGACTGTAAATGGCAGTGGGAGCTTTCCCTAATGAGAAAGCTGTTTCTCATTTCCTTGACCTTTACAAATATTTGTAAGACTGAACAGAGCAAAAGAGAAGGAACTTTTTTTTTATAATGAAAGAAACAGCGTCAACTGTATTGTGCACCCTGATCCCCCATACCTGGACACTGCTGGCTGTTACGGTGCTGACAGGAGATAAGTTGGGGTCTCAACAAGACTTGATCTCGTGTACATTTGAACCATTGTATTCAAATGGGATTTATGGTATTGTCTGAACTCAGAGTTTCGGACTGGAAAGGCGTTAGGAGCTCAGTTAGTAGATGTGCATTTTTGACTCTGTAGATATCAGGGGTCTGTAGGAGCTGAGCGTCTCTATCAGGTCGATGAATAAGTGCCCTGTGATACGCTAGCAGAGATTTGCTAGCACAGATTATTCACC
Organism: Piaya cayana; assembly: GCA_013389865.1. NCBI lineage: Eukaryota > Metazoa > Chordata > Aves > Cuculiformes > Coccyzidae > Piaya > Piaya cayana. Next base: position 195,232 of record WAAB01012591.1, read on the forward strand.
ATGAGGGAGTTTTTGCATGTGAGTGAGGGTGGTCAGGGGATTTCCTAATGACTTGGAGCTTTAATGCTGAATTTGCTTGATGTCTTTTTTATTCTTTATAGCTCTTCACAGCAGCGGGTTCCTATTTCAGTTGTCCCCATAGTAGGTCTTAGGCGGATTGTGCATCAGGCCCTAAAATAAGGCATTAAGTATTACACATAGAGAAAACTAGACATTTCTTGTATTTAGCTGAATTGTACTTGCAAAATAATGCAGCCATTCCAGGTAAATTTATGAATTGGCAGGTCACCTCAGGTACCTGTTTGGAAATGCTCCAGTCTAGGCTTTGGGCAGTGAGAAACTGAAGCCTTTGTTTGTAAGGCTGCTGTGTAAGAGAAGAACACCAGTTTAGTCAGTCTGACCTTTACAGTTCACGTACATGGGGTTGCTGCAGGTTTTTCTCCCTTTAGTTGAATACAGATAAGTTCTCTCACCTTCTCTTTCTAAGAATGAGCATTGTTGTCTGTGGCTAACGTGTCCTTAAGTCCAACACTGTGATTGCAAATAAAGTCTCTGCATTGAAATACAAACTGTGTCCGTTTGTGGGTTAAACAACTGCTCTCCAGAATCCTGGTCTTTGTCTTCATGGTTCCTGTAGGAGGCAAGAGATGCTAAATATAGGAGTGAATGGGAGTTGGGCAACGGGGTGGCTGGTTTAATTTCTTGCTATTGTTCCCTACAAAGAACATCCTGCTAATTTCAGAGCCACAAGCTATGCGTGGGGAAGAGGAATAATTTAGCTTAGAAGTCGTCTGAGATTTAATATTTATCCTCTTGTTTCTAGGGAGACTGTCAGACTCGGGAGGAAGCTGTCGCGCTGGGTGTTGGACTCTGCAATAACGGCTTCATGCATCATGGTAAAGCATTGATATTACTTCCCACAGCCAATTAAAAGAGCTCTTACTTCAGTGAGATTAGCTGACTGTCTGAAAATCCCTTTTCTATAGGCTGTGCCACCATGCTGACACGTATACAATAGCAAGCATCTCAGCGGGTCCTTCTAAGCAGCAGTCTTTGAGCTTACTCAAAGTGTCTAAGCCTAGTTTCACCTTCCCAAGTGAATCCCCTTGCTAATAGTTCTGTGAACCCTGAAGGGATTAGATGAGCTAGAAGGGGGGTGTTTTTCAGTGCATCTCGTTCAGAGCCATCAGGCAAACCAAGTACTGTCCTGAAATATCACCAAGAAATGTCAGGTACAAAGTAAAATTGTGACAAGCACAACCCTGAATCTCTGAAGCTTCCAAATCTGGAGTGCTAAATCGCCAAGTTTAGATATCGTCCATCCTCAGTGATGCTGCTGCTAAACTCGGGGAAGTAAACAAACCTCGTCTGTATCAGTATCAAACAGCACTTCAGGAGTCCTAAGAGGGAGCATGATTTGTCCAATGAAACATTCAGTTTTGGCCTTCATAGCATCCTTTGGCAATTAGTTTATTTGCATAATCACATGTTGAATGAAGTTGTTCCTCAGGTTTTAAAATCATCACTTGCTGCTTTTATATGAAGCCCACGGGTCTTGTATTTGAAAACGTGATAAAAAACTTTTTCACACCTTCCAGAACTTTATAGATCTCATTTCCCTCTCAATTCCTTTTTAGGTTTAAAAGCCTTAGTCTATATCCATCTTGCTTACCTTTAAACAGCCATTTTGCCTCTCTTTTCACCTTTTATAATTTTACTGTATTCATTTTGACATGGGAAAGGAGCATAAAGTTTCTTTCCAAGAGGATTTTTTGCAGTTTTTATACATTTGATGCGCCGAGGAGGTCAGACACGGTTTCATGAATAGCTGTGCACTGTGAAGAAAAGTATATGCATAAAATACAGTAGCAGCTTAAAAACATGGAGCTGAATAGCTGACTGACAGGGATGCATCTGGTCATTGTTCTGTAAAGATTGGGGAAATACTTAGGATTTCCTTTAACTTTCTTTTTTGTTTCTCTCTTTCTTTCTCTGTGTAAATGCATATATGTATTTTGTATATATTATTTCCAGTTCTGGAGAAAAGTGAATTTAAGGATGAATCCTTATATTTCCGCTTTTATGCTGATGAGGAGATGGAAGGCACCAGTTCCAAGAGCAAACAATTGCGTAATGACTTCAAACTTGTGGAGAACATCCTGGGAAAGAGTCTTCTGGTAAGAAATCATCCATCATGTAAACCTTGAAGCTGCGATGAAACTGTTATTGTTTTATACTAGAGAAGATCCATTAGTGGATCAGAAATCAGCTTTACTTTGTTGACAGAAACCATTTTACAAATATACTCTGCTTTGTGTTCTTGCTTTTGCGGCAGTGCTGTTACCTCTGGATTCCCTCCTCAGTAAGTGCCAGCACAGTCCTCACCGCGCTGGGATTTTCCTAACGCTGTTTGGCCTTGGGAGTTGGATTGGTGCAAACTCTTTGTTCCAAGATTCTTGTTTACTGCCAGTGGCTGCAGGCCCATCTCTTTCTGCCTTTATACAGTGGCAGAATGCAGGAACAGGATAAAAACTTTGGTCAGAAACTACAAAATCAGAATTCCTGGAAAAGATCCAGATGTCCATTATATGGGTAAATTTTTCCTATGATTCACACAAACCTCACTGTCTCACTGTTGTCTTGTCTCCCAGGAGACCAAGTTGTGTTTTGTCTGAATGGACAGGAGTAATATTGAAAGCACACGGTCCCTTAAAATTATTCCTCTGTGCAGCCAGTGCCAGACTGGAGTGTCAGGTTAATACGATTATCCTCCTGGAGAGCTGCTGGATAAAGGGGACCAGCTAGAATACGGTAACTTTGTGGGGGGAGTTAATTGTGATTTGCAAAGCACAGAGATAGATTTCATGTAAGTTGGTGGGAACTACCATTGTTCAGGTCTTTTTCATTTTCTGCCTTATTAAGACAAGACAGTTTGATGAAACAGATACACTAGAATGTCTCTTGCACCGTTTTCTGTCAGTTCCAAGCACTCCAATGCCAAACCTCACGGTGGTGGTGTGGCTGTGAAGTGAAGGAGTTGCATTTCTTCAGTTCTGTTTTCTGTTAATGTAGTAAGAGTTTATTAGGACACACTAAAGAGTGAGAGCAAACAGGCAAACCTTGCACATGGGCTGTCTACTAGTGTTCAGTCGTAATCTCTAATTGGTCCTTCCAGTCACTCTATAATTTGGTAATTGGAATATTTGCAACTGAAATATTTACTATCACTGGCACCGTAGTTCCGAAGTGCATCAGTCAGTTTCTGTCAAAACACATTCCCATCTTAAAAAGTAAATGATAGAAATGAACGGCATATGCTGAATGAGAAATCTCTTACTTAGAAAGCACATATTTTTGTCAGATGAGTAGTAGTCATACTGAAGTTATCCATCGCCCTCGTATTTACATATCAATTAGCAGTCCCCTCAATGTGTGTAAAGAAGATCCCACAAGCAGCAGTACAGGAAAAGCATTAGACTTATCCACAAAAAGATTTGTGCCTGACTTCTGTGTTTAGCAATTATGAGCAGCTGGAATCCTGAGGCTTCGCTGTCTTTGGAACATCGCTACCTTCCTCCTTACACTTGTGACAGGGCATTGATCCTTCCCGTCTGCTGATCCCATCATATGGAATTTAATGGAATTTCCTCAGCACTGGCTTTTGTAACTTGCTTTTCTACTGCCATGAAATCCTAGCTGTTTTAAGGACAGCTTCCCCACCTTCTTCATCTAAGTTTGCTTTATCACAGGAGAGCTTGCCCTTCAAAACAGAAAACAACAGCAGCTTTGGCAAATGTATTATTAGAAATGCCAGGGAAGAAAGTGCTGTCAGTCTGAAAATATGCACTTGAAAGAAAACTTAATACTTATTTATTTGTGCAGTTGTTTCTCATTGGAGGACATAAATCTTGACAAACTGAAAAAATATACAACATTCCTTGCATAGTTGAAGAGAATTTGGATTTTGGGTTGTCTCCAAGTGTTGTGCCGTGGTTACTGCAGCGTGGCTGTTAACCTCTGGTCAGCACCTCTGCTTGTTTAGCTCAAGCCAACTTCAACGCGGATTAAACCTGGTAGCTTGGAGCTGAATATCAGACGAGGATAGTTGCCTGTAGAGATGAGCCTCCATCAGAGTTGCTGAAGAGGTTTAATGCATGCACAGCGCAGAGTCCCCAGAGGACTCCAACCTATCTTATCTGACCTCAAAAGAGAAGCTTTTCTAGTGATTTCTAAAGATGATGCCTGTGTACATTTTATGTAGTATTCTCAAAACTGTCATGCTGGATTGGAGATCTGGACCGTAAGTCCAAACCTCATCACCTTTCCAGACTCCTACATTTTGCCAGCACTTCAGGTAGTTTTTAGGTAATTGGTGGTGTTATCATTTGAGTTCATGTCTTCTCACCTATTCTAATGATGAATAAATAGCAGTTGATTTGTATTACTCAAATAAAACCATACTTGATCCCTAATAAAAATCTCATCTATGTTCAGTCATTCCAGTAGAATTATTTTTCTGTGTTGTGCTAATATAAAATGACCTAATTCTGCAAAATTTCAGCAGAGAGAGAGCAAAAAAAGATATTTCCCTGTTCTCTTCATTATACTAGTGTAGCACAGTCTGTTGTAGCTTGAGAATTCAAAGCATTAGGAGCCCATCCTCGAGGGGTTTCTGATCTCCCCCGGAGACAGGCTGGCAAGTCAGTAACAAGAAGCATCCATCATCCAGGTGGTCAGATAAGGACTTTGAGTGGATTTGGATACCAAAAATTAGAGCAAACTCTGAAGTGAAAAACATCCTTTAGGCTGTAAATCTTTCACTATTCAGAACGAACAGTTCCATTTCCATGCTCAATTTCAAAGCTCGCAAACCAGAAGAAACTTTTGAGTCACTGTGTATATTAAGCCTATTGTGCTGATGTGGCAGAGCAGACCTTTAAAGATAAGAGCAGAAGGGCTGGCGTAGATTCTGGAGCTTCTCATTGGAAAGAAGCTTTATCTTTTTAGATTTTGTTTTAGTACCCCAGAGGGTACAGGCTGGGAAGGCTGGAACAGCCTGGGAGATGAAGTAGCAGGAGAACAGCTCTCTTCAAATGAATCTGCTGAGGGCAACAGAAACCTCACCAATTTTGTGAAGCACTCACACTTGACATTACCTGATAAATCACTGCTCCTTAAGAAATTCTTAGTTAAGTGGGACTGTTCGCGTGTGACCCATAGAGAAGATTTTATGCAGGGGGGCTACAGGGAAGGCTGTGAGAGGAGGGTGTGCGTCATGGAACCTCGTTTAGGAAGTAGTGGGTGATCTGCCTGTGCTGTCTGTTCTGCTGCTGGTGTCCCCTGGAGGTTAGGCTGGGTCTCTTTTCCTTCGTCTGCATGCACAGTAGGAGCAGCCTGGGCAGGCTGCCAAGAATGACATGGATCCAGTTCCTTCATCTTCTTCACTGAGGGAATCTTATTGCCCAACACAAGGACCTTCATTTGTGCGTGGTTTGAGGGATCAGCAAGTGTGGAGGGTAAACCAGACACTGTAATAGCCTCTATATTAAATCGTGCTCTCGTGACATTAGCATGATGTGATGCTGGGAGCTGGCATCAAGCTGCTTCACATCTCTGGCATTTTCATTCTTCTGGAAAACTATCAGATCTCCCTTCATAACTACTGAGCATCCCCATCCCACAGACCTTTTCTGACTCCATCACTCTCCTCATACAGGGGGAGAAATGGAGAGGCACCACAGCGGCAACACGACCCTCTGCCAAATGCTTCATGAATGTAGCAGATAAAGGTCTCATAGATCAGGGTTTTGTGTAGCTTTTTTTCTCTGCACTCCCCCAGCCCATCTGTGCCAAAGCTCTCTTTGAATATGTTCTGACTACATTTGCCCTCTAGTTTTGATTAAGCAAGCTTATTTTTCACATGGTGTCACTTTTTAATGTGGTTGCCTTTCAAGATTAAACAGCCACTGTCTTATGTTCAAAAAACTGATTGGATTCCAGGGGCACAGACATAATTCTTGTAGATGGCAAGTAGCTAATTGCTTTGGACTCCTGAGGGATGAATGGTGTTCAGCTGTGGAATCGCAAGGTATCACTGTTTTATAATAAAGAAGGAATCATAGCCTATTACATATTGATATTATCCATAATCTGACTTTTCATAAGAGAGTGTCCCCAGCACAGGAGTGACAATACAGAATGTGAGACTTCTTCCCTTATGACACGGTGCTGAGGTTTCTAATGTTGATGCACTTGGATTTATTAAAAATGATAGCCTATAAAAGATTTTCATGCACCAAAGAGATAACGTAGGTTTTTGTAACCACTGGCTTCTTCAGAGCCTACTGGACACTTTCAACCTTAAGATCAACAAGGCTATGTCAGTCGTGGCTTGTAATGAAAAAGTTCAGTTTCCCATCTTTGTCCTTCAGCTTTTCAGCGAACTCCCTATTTATGAAGCGTTACCTTGTGCTCTGTTTAAGATTTTACCAGAAGAGGATGACTATGGATTTGACATGGAAGAAAAGAACAAAGCAATCGTAGTGAAGTCAGTTCGACGAGGCTCTTCTGCAGAGGTACAGCCTGAACATTCCTAAATATTTGGGGTTTGGTACCAAAGGTGCTTTGAAAAGGTACAAACCTCTCCTCTTAAGTTATATTTTGTTTTAAAGGCAGCTAATAGAAGATTTGATATCTTTGATAGTTCCTGTGATAATAAACTGTTTCTGTAAATTGCTAAGGATTTTAGCATCTTTGGGTGACTTGCTGAATATTTTTGACAAGGACAACAGGAGTGTCACTGTGTGATGGGAGCTTAACTCCGGTTCATTAGCAACTTAAGTTTGAGAAGGGAGAGAGAGTAACATTGTTTTGGGATAGTGAAGATGTTCAGTGTATTAGAATGAAGTGATTTCAGCATTTGATTCTGGTTTGTTTTATAGTCACCAAAGAAACCGATCCTGTGCTCTACCTCATGCTCAAAATCAACATAGATTGGCCAAAAATTTTATTAATCTAAACCTGCGCTGTGAACCGTTGCCTGACAGATAATCCTTCTGTCCTTTCTTTGGCTGGATGCCTGTAAATTATCCTGCAGATCTGTTGTGTTTTAAGACAACAGAAGCACACAATTTTCTAAAGAATCTTTTTCTTGATCTTCCAAGACAAACGATCTGTGACCGTGAGCCTGTCTTTTCAACTCCATCTTAAAATATTGCCGCAGACAAGAACTAAACCTGCGTCTCTCTGGACGAGAGCGCTGTCAGCTCCTTCTGGCAAGACCTGCAGCCCGGCAGTAACGCATCTCGTTACATTCTTGGGCTTTTTTACTTCCTTCATTGTACTTGTGGTTCTGTGCGGCTCAGCAGCTGTTGGCCATTTAGAGACCCTGTGCCTGCTGTCACACTCCTTAGGGACAAAAATTAAGACGTGCAGCTTTGTTTCACAGCGCATGTCACAGTGCTTTGCGTTCATTAGGACTGTCAGATTTTAGGCCAGGATAAGATTCCAGATTCACCAGTTAAGTGGGAACAAATCTATTATTTGCATGGATTTATTAAGGATAAACACATTCTGTTCAGGTTTGGGACTGTGGTCTCTTCTTACTAGTATCCCTGGAAAAGAATCATTGTGCGCAGGTTACGGCTGCACGCAGCATCAATCTGCCTGTTTGTGCAACAAGGGTCTTTGAGGTTTTTATTCAAAATCAGAGTTGCCAAGCATTGTTCTTTCTATTGTTGGTGTCTTTTTTTCTTCTCAGGATTTTTTTTAGAATCTGTTTTGTGAGCTGTTAGATTTGCCTGTGCCAGAAGCGGTTCCCAATCTGTGTTTAAGAGTTGTAAAGGAAAGAACTGCTGCAACATCAAATTCATGTGCTGTGATAGGGTACCTGAACTGCAGTTTGGGAACCTTCCTTTCTAAGCCAGCTCCCTTGCATGCAGGTTAATTGTGGCTGGGCCTATTCCCACAGTTTTTAATCCCGGAACTGGTTTGTGAATGATACTTTATCCCTCCGGCAGGTGTGGTTTGCTGTCTTACTTTGAACAGCCAAGCGACAGGCAGACGTCTGGTGTTTGAACAGAACGTGTTCAGCTACAGCCCGTTGGCCAGTGGCAGACAGCAAACTGCTGGCCTCTCAGCAAAAAACAGTGGCCCAGATCCAGACAACTGCAATGAGCTGTCATGGGAGCATCCGTTACTCAGAGGCTCTGTGACACTGCGGGTTTTTACTCTTTATGATACACGCTCTCTACTCTTTAACCTTGTTAGTTTTGCCCCAGTAGAGCAGCAGATTCTTTTATTTGAAAGTCACTGGTTTGTAGGGTTTAATATGTGACTTTGTGCCTCGTACACGTGTGGATTTCCAATGATCACATGTGCAGGCAGGTGTTGTGTTAGCGCAAACAGTGAGCTAGGAATAGAAGAAGGTCTCCACAGGTGGAACGATTGCTGGTGTGAGAAGAGCTTAGTGAATTGTGAACTGCTTTTAGAAAATTAGGCCTAAACCAAAATGATTTTAGGAATGTATAGAATAATTATTACTTTAAAATAAACTCATTAATATAAGTAAATGCAAATAGCAGAAACATTTCCATTTAGTTATAAACCAAAGTTTATAGTCCATGAGTCAAACATCTGTATCTCACTGGATACTACAGCCAGTCTGTTATAGTCCTCTATTTTTTACTCTCCTTTTAAAACATAGTCTCCTTTTTCAGTACTTCCATATTAAAAATACGTAGCAGAAAAATAGAAAGTTATGTCTGTTGCAAAGTAAGATAGATCTGCAGAGTGGTGTGTTTATACAAGTTTTGGTGACATTTCTTTGTTTTCTGTAAGTGCGACAAGTGTAAGGGTGACTGACAAATCATTTGATGAACCTAGACTGTACATACAGCATTCTGTGTGACAGGAATGCTCGGAACATCCACAGGCAGAGCCTGAACATTCAGAGATGCTGCCAATGATCCAGAGTTTTCTGTGGTGTTTGTTTCATTTGCAGATGGCTGGCCTGCAGACAGGAAGAAAAATCTACTCCATCAACGAGGACTTAGTATTTCTACGCCCATTTTCAGAAGTGGAAACCATCTTAAACCAGTCCTTCTGCTCACGAAGGCCCCTTAGGCTTCTGGTAGCCACCAAATCAAAAGAGTAAGTGCCAAGATGGGCAGGGAGAGAAGATTAGTTAGAAGCGTCTATTACTAAATATTTTTTCTACAGTTCAAAGCGAAAACTGTAAACACTTTGCTATGTAGAAACTGCTCAATAGAAAACAAATGGCATAGATGAAAGAGATACAAGTATGAGTCACAGTTGCTTTCAGTGATGAACCTTTTGCTGCTAGAGCAGGTTGGGATGTTTTCTCTTTATACTGCAGTTGACTTCTGGTTTCCTTGGGCACAAACAGAACTGAATCACAAGGGTTGTCATTCTGTCTCAGGTGTGAAGCTTTGTAGATTTATCTATGTCCTAGGGAAAGCAGGTTCCACCCCATTAAAGCTTGCTTTATTTTTGGGTGACTCTGACGATATCAGCAGTTATGTTTTTTCAGTCCATTATTGTACTTTATAATGAGATTTGGCCCTGTTAATGTCCTGTGCATTATTAGATTCTGTAATCGCAGAATTTGCCATAGAGCTGAACATCTTGTTGAACACTTGATGCAAACCTTAGTCCAGGCTGCCTTGTCCGGTCTGCTTTATTTTAATGGAAAAGATCCTCAGCTGGTATAAGTCAGCAAAGCTGTGCTGTAGTTTGCCTAGAAATGAAAGAGAATATAAATAACATAGAAGGTTTCTGTCCTGTGTTACTCACTTAAAGAGGTAATAAATTTGGAAGTGCCAGATTTTAATTAACAAAGAAAATCTCTCATGTGCCTTGGAGAATGAAGATGGAGTGGATGATTTCTTCATGTCTATTTATTAATAAACTATGTGGATGCTTTCTTCAATCTAAAAGATGGTTGTGAATGCCAGAGAAAGATGCTGTTAGAACTGCCCAGAGCTCTGGCAGCGTAACCTAAAATGCTGCTCCCTCTTCTCCTTGATTTACCTACAGGATTATTAAAATCCCAGATTGTCCTGAAGCGCTTTGCTTTCAGATACGAGGAGCAGCACCACCATATGTTCATGCAGTGGGAAGAGGTGAGTGGAAAGGCTGTGGGATAGTGCAGCTTGGAGTACAGATATATATATTTGTGTGTGTGTGTGTGTGTGTATCTTAACCAAGAAAGATCCAGGTTTCATTGTCAAACTTGTTCCAAACAAGTTCTGACGACTTATTTTAATAACTGCAGTAAGCAGGAACTCCTGTCATAGGAAGGATTGCGTTTGGATATAAAACCATAGAACTATAAGATAGTTCCTGCCTCAGAGTTCTTACAGCCTAAATGCAGTCTAAGAAAATGGTGTCATTGTTATGAGCTAAGTGTTGGGTCACTAATCCCATCAACACAAGACAAGGGAATAATTAATTCCACAGTAGGAGATACCTGATGCTGCATGAGTACTTAGTAGCAAAAGCACCACAGCATCCAACCAGCTTTTCTTCTTACTCTTTTTAGCCAGAAATCCTCTGCAATCCTCTCTTCCACAGTCTGATGGATTTATTGTCTTACTCCTCTCCTGCTTTTTCAGGTTCTGAGGCTGCAGCTGCAGGTCTTCATCCAGGACAATGTATTTTGAAAGTTAATGGGAATAATGCAACACATGGAAGTTATATTGAAGTTCTGGAGCACTTTACAGTCTACAGGACCAGACAACAGGAAGCACTGGTATGAATAAAAAAACTCAAAGGAAACACTTTAATTCCTCCCCTTCTTCTGTCCTCCTCTTCTTATGAGCCTTTATGCTCAACAGTTACTCAGAAAAACATCTTAGCTGTGTCTCTTGGCATATTTACGACCACGCCAAGGTCCTCGTAGAACTGAGGGAGCTGATAACAGTTGCCCATAGTTGCAAAACATCTACAAATAGTACGTATGCCAGTTCATACACTTCGTACAGTGATAAATATTATCAACTACAGCTAAAACTAGAAGTTCACCCAAACGTTGAGCTTGATTTTTTATTCTCTGAAATACAGAAGAAAGCTGGGAGAATGTTGATATTTCAGCCAACTTGGAAGATAGAAAACTCATAGCTAGATTTGCCTTTGTAGCCCAAACACGTAGAGAATTGGCATCTTTTCTGAGCACGTAGCTGAAGCCTGTATGTTTTGAAAGGGATTGTACCAGTGGGTGTACAGAACACATGAAGATGCTGAGGAGGACAGAGTTCAGCAGGCGGCATCCACCGCGTATCTGAATGGCGGCCATCCTGGCTCCAGCAAAGACGACTCTTCCCTGGAAGGAGGTGCAGACTTGGATTCCCTTCAAAATAGCCAACAGGAGCCAGGTAAAGATTCTCTCAGGGGAAGAAAACCTAGGGAAGATTCAGGGGCTTCAGGAACGAAAACTGTGTTGGAATGGAGTTTAATAATTATTGTAGACTGTATCTTGTTTTAGAAAAACTTTTGATAGAATGAGGTCTGCCAGAGGAAGTACCCTTCTGCAGCAGTTTTTTCAGGAGAAGAAAAAATGGAGATGTAGAAATCTTACTCCTGGAATGAAAAGGCTCAGCGTTTTTAGAATAATTTCATAGCTTCTGCAGATGAGGAATTTATGGGAAGTAGCAGCTGAAGAGGGAAGGTCTGCGAGTAACTTCGCCTAGAATAATCTATGATTTAAGATTAAAGATTAAGATTTTAGATTCCTTTCATCTGCAGCAAGTTTCCAGAACATGTTACCACAGTGTCAGCAAAAGGTTGGGTGTATTTCCTCCAACTTAAAATAAACATAATACGTTAAAACCACTGCTAAACCTTCATGTTGAGAGCTTATTCAGAAAAGCAGAACAGAACTGAAAGTGTCCTGTGCTTGGATGTGTGCATGTGCACTTGGAGGAACATCAGGACATGGACTGGAGAATGTGAATTGGAGAAAGGGGGTTGTCTAAACCTCTGTCGCTGTCTCCACTGTGGCCAACAGTAAATGTCTTCCTTAGAATATTCTTCCAGCCTCCAACAGTCTGTGATTCAGAGGCTCCTTGAGCCAGAGATCGTGTCTTTAGGTCTTCGCAGTGAATAATACCTCTCAACAGATTTCTCCTCCATATGCCTGCCTGCATTCATGTGTGCCACCCAAACACCTCTCATGACTAACTTTGGTTCCAGCCCAGACACCACAGACCATCAGCTCTCCTCTGGTCGCTGGTGAAGAAACACCTCTCATCAGCCTGACTGTGGATAACACCCACCTGGAGCATGGAGTGGTGTATGAGTATGTCAGCAGTGCAGGAATCAAATCCTTTGTCTTGGAGAAAATTGTGGAACCAAAAGGTTGCTTCAATCTCACTGCAAAGGTACCGGAAAACATACATGGGCAGCTTCATTCCCAGAGAGAACAGGGAAGCCAATAATACAGGAGTTTCTCTGGTGTCTTGGCTCTTCGGGTGAGGTAGCACGTGTCCTTCTCAACCCTGCCTGGAGTTTTATTCATTAGAACGCACTCAGGTATAACAGCTCGTTTGATGTGAGCAAATACTTACAGAATTTCAGCTGTTGAGGTGGAGGGAGGGAAGCCCTCAGCCCTCATTTTTATCTGCCTGGTAACATACTCTGCTGATAATCAATATTAATCTTTTCAGGCAAGAATTTGCTTTACTTTGGAAGAAAATCAAGCCTCTTTTTCCCATCTGATAGGCTGGACAGGTCTCCAGAGGAAGCCAGTAGAACTGCTGCTGTTGGGAGGCAGTGGGGTGCTTACTCTCCTGGTTCAGCTGTGACATAATGAGCTGCCAGTACATGTTTCTGTCACATCCCAGTAATGTTATTGTTATGTCCCAGGAAGGTGTGCCAGCACAGGTAACTAACACTGCACAGGGAATATTTTGATCCATCTCAGTGATCCTAAAAATTTTTGAGGAGTGTTTTCTGACTCTGGGGATTAGACACAGCAGTCATTCTTAGGCAGTAATAAAGGCAGCTTGTTCTGGAGGCAGCTTTATTCAACCATGACAACATGGGGGCTTTGCCACTTATTCAGCAGAAGAAAACTGTATTTTCCCTCACTGTCAAGTCTCATATCATTGACATCCTGTCTTTTTGTTTAGATTTTAGAGGCTTTTGCTGCAGAGGACAATCACTTTGTGAGGAATTGCAAAAGGCTGATAGCCCTGAGCAGCGCTGTGGCCACCATGCCCCAGTATGAGTTCCGGCAAATCTGTGACACTAAGCTGGAGAACATTAGCAGGAGGCTCACGAGCTACCAGGAGGTACAACATTACTAGCTTTTGGTGAAGTCTCAAGGCAACACTTTGTTGTGATAACTTGTTTTTAGTGTTCTTTATTAATGAATTTAAACTACGTTAGAGGTGTATGTCCTTGAGGCATGAAAACAGCTCCACAAGTTATTTGAAATTCAAGTTTTGAGAGGAAAGGGCCTCATCTGTAAATCGCACCTCTCAGCTTGTTAGAGCTGTGAGTTGTAAGATGTTTCTGAAGGTTCAGTTTCATCATATCAGTGAATATATGAGAACAAGAATGGTCAGTGTCCAACTTAACATGGACATAAATACATCGTGTTATAATGTAAACAAACAATGCTCACTTTTTTGCACTGTTACCTGAGCTGTTTGAAAAGAGAATCCTAGAAGGTAGAGATAATTGCTTTCATTTGTTCTTTTATGGGCTTTTTTCTTAATGCATCATTGCAGCTGCAGCAGAAATCACATGATAGTGGAATAGGAGGCAGGAAAAGAAAAGTGTTGTCTGTATCGCATGATAACTTTGCAGATGAAGTAGCATACGCTTGCTTTATTTCTCCCAGTTTGCAGATGAACTGAAAACAAAGGTGAGCCCAGCCTTCAAACAAGCAGTCGTGGAACCACATTCCCTCAACAGCATGGACTTCTGCCCCACCAACTGCCACATTAACCTCATGGAGGTGTCGTACCCCAAGAACACTACCTCAGCGGGGAGGTCGTTCAGCATCCGCATTGGACGAAAGCCCTCTATTATCGGTCTTGATCCAGAACAAGGTGATCATTAACTTCTAAATCATACGGTGTTTATCTGCATAAAAAGTTGTGTCTTTCCACTGCTGAGCAAGGTCAGCATAAGCTCCAAAGACATACAGTCTTTATGGTAGGATGGCAGCCTCCTTCTGTTGTGAAATAGCAGTGCCTTTAGGCATAGAGAGGCTTCAGGGCAGATGTTTTCACTAGCTTGGCAGTGTGGTCATCTCATGATAGTGACTGTTCTGGAGCTCTGTTTGCACTGAGTAGAGGTGACTTACTGACTGAAAGAAAAGTGAAGGGGAGCTAACAGAGCTAGTGCTGGGAAGAGAGGCTGCATTCAGTGGGAAAACACGAGTCAATCAGATCATAGTGCTGATTTCTTTTGTTGTCACTAAATGAGTTTCATGCATTGGAGCTGAAAGTCTCTGCTTTGTCAAGGGGTCTATTTTCTGATAAACAGCTGCTACACGGTGTTTTTCCTGCAACCTGGTGATTTGAGTTCTAACATTTTTTTATTATTATCTCAATAATATCCTGATTCGTTGTCTCGAGAAGGTCAGAGTGTGGGAAAGTTTGGAAGATATACAGGAAGGTGTAGACTAGCCAGTTCTGAAATTGAGTATTCAAAATGAGGTCGATAATGAAGCCCTGCTTGCTTATAGATATTAAAATTCTGTAGTATTTTTCATGTGGCCTAAGGTGGTTACCAAAGTACCATACCAAAACTGTCAGCTTTTTTTAAAGAAAAGCAATTTTGTTTATCTTCTGTAAGGACATAATCCTGTTTCTTTTTTAAATATATATATATATATGTATGTATGTGTGTCAGTGTAAATGTTTGTAAAGCTGGAATAATAACGCAGACCAACTCCTGAGAACCTGAATGCATTAACATTTCAGCAAATGCTTTTAGATGCTGCCCATGTTGTTGTCTGTATCAGTATATGTGTGGACAGCTGCTGTCTTTACCTCCGTGATTTAACTTGTTTCTGGGCTGCTGTGAATTCAAAACATCGAGTTGGAAGGCCAGGAGAAAAATCTTTAATCTTTTGTTTTTTAAAAAGTAAGGCGTCTGTCATAGAATGTAATTATATCAAATAATTCTGTAAAAATTCTGCCCGTCTCTTAGAATTCCACCTTCCTTAAACTGTCATTTTGGGGATGGAGTGGGGGAAGTCACGAGAGCCGTACTAACTGGACTCTTCTATGTGCAGTAGGTACCTTAAATCCAGTCTCATACACTCAACATTGCATCACCACTATGGCTGCACCGTCCTGGAGGTGTCTGACCCCAGAAGACGGAGATCTTGATGGTAGCTTTGGCCAGCAGAATGGAGGAGCAATTCAGGAAGAAAGAGGACTTAGTTTTCTGCTGAAACAGGAAGATCGGGAGATACAGGACTCGTACTTGCACCTTTTTAACAAACTTGACGTTGCAGTGAAGGAAATGAAGCAATATGTCATTCAGATAAATAAGTGAGTAAAGAACCCTACACACAGCAGAGAGCAATTCTGGTAAATAACAGGGAGGCATTTCCTTCAGAAAACACGTGGTGCCTGTCGGCCCCTCCTCTTCTCCTCACCTACTGACACGTGCGCAGGCGTTACAGCTCCTTGCTGCTTGTGTCAAGCCTGTGCAGATCCACCAATGGGCCCGTTATAGTCCTTTGCTCCTAGAAGTCTATTTGAACTCAACAGCCACTCTTTTGCTGACTGTGTATTCCACTATAAGAATCTATTTGGTACCAAATTTGGTTTTGGAATCAATCTAGATGGAGTCCCTACTCTTGAGGTTTTGTTTGTCGTAAGGCAGACTAGCAAAGCTTGTGATTTCAGGCAGCTTGGCCTATGACACCTAAGTTATTTTTTCCTCTTTTTGTCTCTTTCTCATCATGGGTCTCCGAGGTGTAGTAATGAAGGATTTGAGTCGTGCGCCTGTGTTGTGCGTCACTGGCAGGGTTTTGTAGCAGGGGCTGCAGGGTGACCTGAGCAGCAGAGGCCATAAGCTGCCCTAAGTCCCTCACAGCCACTTCCAGCAATGCCAGCTCCATCGTGCACCAAAACTTCAGCTGATGGTAAATCATGTGGAGTCTTGACCCAAACATGTTGAAGAAAGGGCAGTAGGTGCTGGGTAAAGCCCGTGAGCTGAGGCACTGCGCCAGAGGAGAAACCCAGCAGCTCAGCCAGAGCAAGGGAGGCCCTTTCAGACCCCTGTTGCTGCAGTGATTTAAGATGTATCTTATGGAATTAGGATACCTGTGGTAACAGGACCTTCCATGAACTTAGAGGAAGGGATTTCAGTGAGTCCTTTTTGGAGCTCACGAGTTTACATCGCTGTCGTTATGGAAAATGCTGGCAGGGTTGCTTTTATTTCTCATAACTGAATTCTAACCTCAACCATTAAACCTCACCTGTGAGACACCCGCAGCCCCTGAGCTCTGTGAGTTTGACTTTTGCAGGCTTCTGTCCACCATAACGGAACCTACGGAAGGTGGTGCCTGTGAGCCACCATCTACTGAGGAGACGGCTCCACCTTCCCTGGGAACAGAAGAGAGCGATTCTGACAGAGCTGAGCATGGTGGAATCAAGAAGGTCTGCTTCAAAGTTTCTGAGGAGGACCAGGAAGACTCTGGACATGACACAATGAGTTTCAGAGACTCCTACAGGTTAGTCTGAACATTGTGCCACTTTTACTTTACTAATATGCTTTGATGTTCTGATCTGGATATGGATTCAGGAAACACGTTTTCTGGTCAGTCAGTTATTCTGTATTCACTGGGTAAAGAATTCACCAGCTGTAGTTCTTTCATTGCATTTATTACTGTGGAGACATACACAGCTAAAGCCTTTTTCTCATAACAATATACCAAAATATTCTACCTTATATAATGTGCCATAATAGCAGTGCTTCAATGAGATTTAATAACATGAAGTAAAAAGGTTTAATATGACTTTCTGATCTTTCTGCTTGCTCTTACAGTAACTGCTGTTGTAGGGGAATGTTGCCATTCAGTTCTGCAGTTTTCCCAAGTCTAAGACACTGGGAAACAGAAGTGGATGTTGAGTTTTTTAATTTTAATGGGTCTTTGAAACCACAAATGTAAATGTTTATTCAGATGTTTCAAAATCTTATTTTGGAGACTTGACTGACTGCTGCTTCTCCAGGAGCACTTGCTACCAAAGGAAGTCTCACGCACTCTAAATGCTCTCGCAGTGTTGAGATCTGTGGCAGCTATTTACTGTGCTAGATTTAAATCTGAACATGTGCACTGAAGTTTTTATGTTATTGAAATGTGCTGTATTTCTATCATTGTTAATAGGAATCGCTTTTATTAATTTATTGTTCCTATAATTGAGACTAATCTATTCTGGGCAACAAAGTGACATAAAAAACAATCTCTGTGGCTCCATCACTTGTTCCACAATTTTACACACAAATGTAAGATAAGAAAGATTATTCTCTCTTATCTTTATTAGACAGAAGCAGAGAATTAAGCATATATTGCTGCAGATAATAATTACTCAAAGGGGAATAAAACATATTTTGATTTTTTTTGATCTGAGAAACTACTGAGGAGCTACAAAAATAAGCAAATTGCAGATAAGATAATGCTTGCATTATCTTTCTTCCATATCATTTGGAGATGTAAGTCAAATTTCGTAAGGGTTCGTACTATGGAGTACTGCTCATAATTATTAATCTTCCTTAGAAAAAATAGATTCCTTTGATAATAGGAAAGGACAAGCGAGAGCTCTAATTAGGGTTCTTTTAATTGCTCTTATATTTTTCTCTCATCTCAATCTAAAATAAAAACAGAGGAAGAGATAACACGGAGAGTTTCCTAGGCTTTGTTGTGGGTCTGTGCCATTAAAATTACTGTGTCGCTTAATTGGACGGGGACAGACTGATGCCTGATGGGGAGTCTATTTTCATTATAGAATCCAGGCGATATATTAAGCCTTGAGTGGTCACTACAAATGGAAAAAGAGACGTCCTCTTAAAGTGCCAGCCCTAGGGGCCTTGCTTAGTTGGTGTTCTGTATGCAATTAGCTTTTTTTTTTGTTTATGCCTAACAGAATTAATGTTGGGGATTGCAGTGTTAATAACAACAGTGATGATGTATTGGAGACATATCTTTTTCATTCACCTTCTTTGTTTTTCTTTCTAGTGAGTGCAACAGTAACCGGGACTCGGTTTTGTCGTACACCAGCGTGCGGAGCAATAGCTCCTACCTGGGCAGCGACGAGATGGGATCAGGTGGGTAGAGGCAGAGCTCACACACATGTCTCATGCCGAGCCCTTAGCAGAGTAGATCTTGGCTGATTATAAGCACTTGGCATGTTTAAGTTGCAAATGTGGCTTCTTCAAAATCAAACACATAAAGATATGATTTTGTCTTTTCTAGTGTACTACAGTAAATTTGGAATATGGAGGAGGTGTTAGAGATGAATTTCTTTAGTTATTGGACATTTGCATTATATGAAGAAACATGAGTATTTTGATATGTAAATTGAGACAAAGCAGCAATTATTTTTCACCCCCTCCAATGTGAAGATACGCTTGGCCTCATTGCAGATGATGCTGGTAACACAGTTAGAAGCTTTTCGTCTTTCTTTTGTTAGGAGATGAGCTTCCCAATGATATGAGGATTCCTTTAGACAAACAAGACAAACTTCATGGCTGTCTGGAACATCTTTTTAACCAGGTATGTAAAGCGTTATTTTTATTTGGAATTGCTTTCTACCCATGTCAGTAGAAGAAACTGAAATTATAAAATTGTTCAATGAAATTGTGTTTTGAGGGAAGGCAAACTATTGAGATTTGGTGTACAGTGTAAGCAAGTGTCTGATAAGACAATTCAAAGAATCATTTTGTCAGATTCCAGTTGCTGTGTATGGTTGGCTAGTCTGAGAGGAAAAAAGCTTTCCTGAAAAAAAGGAAAAAGGGAAGCGGGTTCTAATTCCTTGTATGAACTAAGTGGATCACATTTACAGGCCTCAAGAGAATCCTTGCAAATTTATCCAACAGATGTCTTCATAGACAGATGTACAGCGCCAGAGAATTGTTTTATATTATTTTCTATCTCCTCAGCACAGAGATCATCATTGTGCAAAATGATGTACTCAGTGTGAGGCTCTTGAGGCCAGATCATGGTTAGAAACTCTTAATGCTATTTGTCAACGAGATGTTCTTCAAAAATCCAAAGAGTAATGACTTTTGCGTTTTCCTGTGAGAGTTCTGTTCAGATTTTCTTCTGCAAGTCTTACTAACACAGACTAAACCCATCCTGATTGTAGGTTGATGCGATCAATGCACTTCTCAAAGGAGCAGTAATAACCAAGGCCTTTGAAGAAACCAAGCACTTTCCAATGGACCACAGTCTGCAAGGTAAAGAGGGTTGTTTGAGTTTAGTCATGTGATTTGCTAGGGCTTAGGAGCATGAATGTACATGTTACATGGCCCCACGGAGTCACTTAACTGTGACATCTGCCCACTCATCCATTCAGGGCAGGTATGGTCTCTGACCATCAAAACTTCGCATCCTTAGAAGGTCATTTTCACATGAATTACTTCTGAAACACACAGACAGTTTTCTGATGTGCACTGCTGACTCCTCACAGCTCTTTCACAAGTCTCCAAATCTGTCCTTTGATGTGAACAGAGATACGTATCTCAAAAGGTAGATGGCAGAGATAGGTGAGATACAAGGTAAGCGAGCGCTCTGATAAGCTGATGAGGGGCTGACCACTGCAGATCTGAGTCACCGAAAGGTTCTGCCCAAGTCTGCTTAATGGCTTATTCTGCTTTTCTTCAGATGGAGAACTGCCAGAGTAAACTCATCCTCACATGACACTTATTTTGAAAACTGATTCCCATAGAGAGCAAACAAATGTTGCCGTGTTTTCTTTTTCCTCAGGGAGCATGACGAGACTTTGGTCTTAATGATTTTGGGGCCCAGGATGTGGTTTCTTCTCTGACTGAAATACACAGAACTTTATTTTCTGAACATTTGCTGCATTTCCTTTCCCACTTGAAATCTGAAATGTTTCCTACTATTCCTCCCATCTCTCAGGTGCTGCAGTCATGCCCCTCAGTCCAGCCTTTGACAAGCTCTATTTTAAAGCTGCAGTGGTGAACCCTACGTGAGGGCTGTTTCTGCTTTTCTTAATGACTCCAGAAATAGCTCTATGAAGTCTGTTAGAGGAACTCATCTCTACAAACACATTCACACGTGAAATATCTGTTAGTTTTTCCAATGTGCTGTTTGAATGAAGTGCAGAAACAGCAGATGCCCTGTGTTCACCTCCTTTATTTTATTTTGCTTAAACAGTCTCATTTATTGTAACTAGAGAGTGTTTTAGTTGACTGAAGTTAACTGAAAATCCTACATTCATCACACTAAGGAACAGACAAGCCCTGCTTACGTTCAGCTGGAATCCAGACCAAAGTGTTTGATGGCTTCTGTAGGCACCTTCCAGTGCTGGGTGTAAATTTGAACACCAGCGTATTTCTGTTCACAAGCAGTTATTTGGCAACAGGTGTTCTGTGTTTCTCTGTCTGCTTATGCATTTTATCAGCAACAGTGGGATATTGGGCTTAGCTACGTAGCCAAGTCACGGAGAATAAATCTAATACTTTGTAATTAAATAATTAGTTTCCATCAGATGAAAGGAAGCAGAATATTTCTTACCTTCTCATCAATATTATGGGATGTGACAGCTGCAGTCAAAAAGTTGATCTGATTCTGCACAGCCAAGGACCCTACATCTACCCGACAGAGCTGCCTGCACGTTACTAAAGCAGAGAAAACACCAGGGAATTGGCAGCACAGAGCCCCCTTCACTGCCCGCGTCACCCACGTGCATAACATTTAGTCCACAATCCTGAAAACAATGCTAGAAACTGTTGATCATGAGTTTATGGGAACAGTCTGTTTGGTTTTTTTTTTCTTTCTATATGAGATCTATTTACAAATGTTTATCATTCACAGTTGTTGCTATTGATACTGTATCTCTGCTTTCATCTGCGTCACATTATCACTCATAAGCCATTCTCAGCTGTGTAGTGTTTCCTTAACGGCTAAAATCTCCATTTTTTCTAGAATTTAAACAGAAGGAAGAAACCACAGTTAGGTGCCGAAATAATATCCAAGCCAGCATTCAAGAAGATCCATGGAACCTTCCACTGCGCATCAAGAACCTTGTTGAAATCATACAAAAACACGTGGAAGGTCTGTAAATGAGAAGTTTGTTATTGGCTTTAGGGAGGAGAGATCTTGATCTAATCAAGTCTAGCAGTTCATTTTATCATTTCATTATTTCATTTCTATTTGTAATAAGGCTGTACTGGGCTCTAGAGAAGAACAGGTAAAACAGGTTATTGTTTGGTAAAATCTCACCTGTGCAGCAGTTCCAAACATCTTTCTCTCCCTTATTTTTTTCCATCACCATTCACCCAGAATATCAGACTGATCTGTTTCCCTGTGCTTTTTTAGGCTCTTTGAGAAAAAGAAGATGCTTGTTATATTCCAAAATGAAATTAATGCTAATCAGATGCTACAACATCCAAAACCATCGCAGTTTTGTTGAACTGGAGCAGGAGCTGAAATTGGTATTTACAGTCCAATGCAAAGCTCTGCACAGAAATCACCTCCTTAGGGATTCATTTACACGTGCAGTTTGTTTCCAATTATTCAGGGTTATCATAGCATTTAGCCTGTAAAATTCTTTGATTTACACCTTATTTCTTTCTGAGTCATTAAAATCGCTGTAGAGTAAGGGCTACCAGAGTAAATAGAGATGGCCACACAGGGGCCAGTGATTGTAGGGAATGAGGAGACTGAACCAAATGCAATCAAATCTACTTTGGTATCATGTTGGCTACAGCATTCTTTTCCTTTGCTGTTTCAGATGGGAAGAATCAGCTGCTTTTGGCCTTGTTGAAATGCACAGGTAAGGGGGTTTGATTTGTTGCAAAACAACATCATATATGCTCAAGCCCCTAACAGCTGCAGTTTTGTGTGTGTGTGCGTGCATGAGAATGTTAAGTTTTCCTTTAGCATTCAGGGTATTCCCTGGCATTTTATGCTAACGTTTCTCATGCTCTGCATCTAAGGCAACCTTTCCGTGCATCTGAAATCTGTTCTTCAGTTTACATTATTTCAGTTTGCTGTAGGCTGCTTGTCTTACCTGGCTGGTCGCTGATGTTTCACTGTTTTTCTTTTCACTGTCTTCATTTCTTCCTTTGTACAACCCAATTCCCAGACGCCCTTTACTGTTTCCTGCTGTGGTGAGAACATGCAGCAAAAATGAGACCTATTGCACAACTTCTTGTGAGATCATGGACTCTGTCATCTTTCCAAACAGAGCAGGCGTCTCAGCAGTTAGGACTGTGTGCACTGAAATTATAGCCAGGTGCAGCCTAGGAGCCTCAGCGTGCAGGCAGCACCTAAACACGCTGTGGGCACCATTAGTCTGCTGCCCTGCACAAAACATTGTGCCTGCAGATTGAGTGACAGGCCTTTCCCTGGAGTGCACAGGCAGCGGTTTTGTACTTGAAACACCTACTTCTTACATTTGTGTGAAAATGAGGCAATGAGGTCATAACTAACTGGAACAGGCTGATCTTATTTCACTGTGCCAGGCTTGATTCTCAAGTCTTCATAGAATGAAGATGAGAGATTTCTATGGCTCTAAGTCAGCTCCTGCCAGCTCTGGTCCATGAGTCTGTCCAGACCGGCCTGTCTCTACTGTCCATAAAGGCTGTTTTTAATGACAGCAGATAACGACTCCCTAACTTTCTACCTGTGCCCCATCTCCAGCAGCATTTTCGTGAACGTCCTCTGGAAGGACACAAGGAGCAGATGGCACTGAACTGTTCCCTTGCCTTGAGGACAGTCCTGAGCTCCCTGTGCCTTACTCGCAGCAGGTCAGAGGAGCACTACTAGGAGGACTGGTTGTCCTTAAGTTGAGAATACAGCCCAGGGCCTGGTGTACATTAGATGGTCCATTGTGTTCAGTGCTTTACAAATATAATCCAGATCTTCAAAGCCTCCGGGTGATGTCTTCTGCTCGTTTCTCTGGGGAGCGCTGCCTTGACAATGCGAGACTGCTGTAGTGCAGTGCCTGCTGGAGGAGCCCAGGGTGCCTGGGAAGTAGCTTTTCACTTATTCATGTGATTCTTTGGCCTGCAGTCCCGTCAAGTGTGATGAGGTTGATTTGATCAGCATGTGGCTGCCTGGCAGGCGGACTGGACGCAAAGTTAACACAGGGGAAATTCTCCCAGGAAACATAAACCAGTCGGTACCGTATGGGCAGGCCCAGTTAATGCGTTAAGCATATGGGAAGCCTGGAAAATACAGATGGATGGGGGAAGATGAATCTCACCATGGCCCAGGAGAGAGTAATAGCAAAGACTTTCTTTCAAGAATTCTCTTGCTTCTGTAAACACAAAAAGAAGGGAATCAGTCCAGATACGACACTAGCACTTGTAGCTCTTCACAGTCAGAAGAATGAACACGCAGATGGCAGAGGTTGTAACCAGTAGTCAAGTGGAGTAGAAAATCTTCAAACCATGCATGTACTCCAGCTACGGTGTCTTTATCCGTACACCCAGGTCACACAGCAAAAAGAGGCTGGTTGTCAAGTCTTTTCAAAGCTACAACAGAAGCCAAATGTCACGCGTGCACACATGCAAACTGCTTCTTTGGCAGTGAGGATAAGGACAAGTGACTCACGACTTCCTTATGCTTCTCTCCCTTTCTCTGGCAGATACCGAGCTACAGCTGAGACGTGATTCCATCTTCTGTCAGTCCCTTGTGGCTGCTATTTGCACCTTTTCAGAGCAGTTACTGGCTGCTCTCAACTATCGATACAACAACAACGGGGAATATGAAGAGAGCAGCAGAGATGCCAGCAGAAAATGGCTAGAACAGATAGCAGCCACTGGTGTTTTACTAAACTACCAGTCTCTTCTCTCCCCCGCTGTGGTAAGATGAAGGGCACCCTTGTGTCTGCTCACACTTGCTCCCTCTGCCACTCACAGCACAGCCAGAGCCCTTCACTGTAGCAGCATGTTTAGACTGTCACTATCAATCTCTGGAGATCCCCGCTGGTGACAACTATGTGCTAGTATTCCATATCCCATCATATTCATCTTAAAAATACTGCACTCACTGTCACTCCACAACATACAGGAATCTGCCTTCCTATCTGAAGTAAAGCTCCTGCTTTTCAGGGGGTTGTACTGCTCACTTGGTGGTGACGCGTGTGTGTGTGTTGCCATCTCCTGGTGAAAACACACATTTCAACAAAGAGGTGGAAAAGTTCCGAGTACTTCAAGACAAGAAAATCTATGTATTTGTTCTTACACTGTGTAGAATAGACAGACTGTGGTCTCTCTGTCACTTCCATGCTGCTGGTGTTTGAGGCACCTCGTCTAAGGAGGAGAGGAGCTGGTGCTGCGTAGTTCATCTGCACCTAGTGAACAGCTAAGCGCCAGCGGCAGGGGATGAGTGACTCTAACTGTAAAAATGTTAAGAGGTTAGAAGAAAACAAGTAGCTCTGACGCTATTGAGAAGCAACTTTTTTTCCCTTTGTAAACACTGTAGATTGTATAGGGCTTTTTTTAAAATACAATCCGAACTATATGTGTATGTAACTACTCTTTCTTCACATGTTGTTTCACAGTACCCGATAGTCTGTCATTCACATGTGTAGGTATTGAGTAAAGTCTGGAGAAAGAGACCCATTCAAACTTATTCAGCCCTTAAAACTGTCTGCTCTCTGTAAATCACATCAAATGACATCTAAGTGAAGGGTAGCTACAGTTGTATCACAAAGTTAAAGAGCCATTAGTAATTACCTGAGTGGGGTGAAGATAAGGGAAGGCTCCACATTGTGCTCTAGGTCTCCTGAACTACTGCCTGCCCGTAACGTTTGTACCGTCCTGCCATCGATTGCTTTTTGGCTGATTAGAACCTAATTATATCTGGTTTTTTGCTGTACAGAAGGAGGAGCGTACCATGCTGGAAGACATCCAGGTCACTCTGACTGAACTGGACAAAGTTGCCTTCTATTTCAAGCAGCTGGATGAAAGTCTTGTAGCAAGTGAGTATTCTCTGTGTCTTTGAAGCTGTTTTCTTCTTGTTTGCTTTATGGGTTTGTATCCTCCCTAATTATAAACCTAACAGGCTGTGTCAGACCTCAGAGCTCTGAGCAGCTTTTCTGAAGCCCTGTTGCATTCCCTGAGCTTCCCCTGCAAACAGCATAAAAAGTGGGACTGACATCATGGGGCGCTGGTGGCACGTTCTGTGGTTTGTAACGATCTGTGCCGGTGTACCGCACCCTCGTGATTTTGCACATGGGGAGATCTGACAGATGCTGAGTGGTTCCTGACAGATGTTTGTAATTCACCACAATTACCTAAGGCAGAAGGACCGTCCCTCCTCAGCTCTTCTGTGTCCCACCCTGCCAGATCCCTCTCCATGTTTACTGACCATGAGATGCCATGAAAATGATTGTATTTTAATTATTAATCATGTTTATGGTATTAGTCTCAAACCTCATGCTAGGTCGTGCTAACTGTATCTTTTTAAGTATAATATTTCAGAGCCTGTATTCTCTCAATAAAGTCTCTCCCTTATTCATCCAATGGTGGAAATGTGAAACGCCGTTAGATAATAGAGCAAGCTCAGATAGCAATGGTTTTGCATTTCTCTGTCTGTGGTAAAGCAGCAAGTGTTTTATCTTTATTTCTCCAGATACTCATGTCTTCTACCATATTGAAGGAAGCCGTCAGGCCTTGAAGGTTATCTTTTATCTTGACAGCTACTACTTCTCCAAACTGCCTTCTCGGTTTCAGAATGGGGGAAGCTTGAAACTGCACACGGTGCTCTTTACAAAAGGTGTCTATAAAAAGCTTTCTTGAGAAACTGACAATGCTGAAAGATTCAAAACAAAGAATGACCATTAAACTCTTAATGTAATGCAGCTGAGATCCACAGACGTATTTAAGAAGCAGATGTTTCCATTCTAGGAAGACATGGGCAGAGCTAGATTTTAGAATAAGACACAGTCACGAGAACAAGATACGCCTGTTTGGGGCTTTTTTATGCCTTCCTGGAAAGATTCAGGCCATAGAAACATGATATTGGACTACACGTGCAATCTGATCTAGTACAGTATCAGGAGATGTTCCCAGGCTACAGAGACGTGTTTTTAAAAGTATGCACCACTCGGGCTGGAAAATGACTTGATAAGTAAATATTCACACCAAAATATAATACAGGAAATTTCCCTCTGGGGGAAGGAGAG
The DNA here is from genome assembly GCA_013389865.1 of Piaya cayana. Classification (NCBI taxonomy): domain Eukaryota; kingdom Metazoa; phylum Chordata; class Aves; order Cuculiformes; family Coccyzidae; genus Piaya; species Piaya cayana. Next base: position 221,601 of record WAAB01012591.1, read on the forward strand.
TAGAGTAATTACTGTTAGGTAGAACTGCTTGCTGTGACACTCACCTTTATTTTATATATATATAATATATTCCCATACTGCAATATGTGTTAAATTTATCCTGTAGCAGAATAAGCCTTGATGTGATCCAACAGTCATTTGCTGAGCAGTGAGATGATACAGAGATAAATATTTAAATGAATAGAAAGAAAAACAATAGCATAGGTTTAGTAAAATATTTTCTTCTTCAGCTCTGGAGAGTATGGAGGGGCAATCACAACCAGCTGGCTCATCTCTAGAAGAATTTCAACATCAAATTAATGGTATTTCACTTGAAAAAGTGCAGCAATACTACCGTAAACTCAGGTATTTAATGCTTCTCTTTTGCCTTAAAACAACGATAAGAGTGCTCCTTGCTAAGGACCTTAACATTGAATGAAAAATACATCGTTCCTGATGGTTTCTTGTACAAATCTGATTTTTGGAGATATTCGTTGTGTGAGAAACCTGCTGATATTCTTCCCGCGGTTAAGCTCAGTCTGAAATAGTGCCCTGTGCAGCATTAAATTCCCTTCTAACTTAACTTCAAAATTTTATGTGCAGATAAAATTACATAAAAGGGGTGTTTGGAATATGTTGGTACAAACTCCATAAATTACTTCAATCAAAATGCTTCAATAAGAAAGCAGATCTTGAAGTACAAGATTGTTAGTGTAGCCTTCTCCATTGTTTGATAGAAGCTAGTGCACATACGCTTGAAATGCGACACACTAACTCATTTAGTCCTTGCTGGCCTTTTTGCAGGACATTTTACCTCGAGAGATCAAACTTGCCCACTGATTCCAATACTACTGCAGTGAAGATTGACCAGGTATTGTTAAATCTGTGTTTATTTCTGCAACAAAACCTCTCACAGAAATTTTCCTTCTACATCTCTGTAAGCCCAGCTGTGGGATATGCCTAGGGCAGACTTCTACAAACCCAAACATCATTTAATAAATGTTCCCTAAGTAATGATTTGAATTTTTTTGAAGCTTGGCCACAGTTCCTTTGTTTAGAAAAAGATGTACAAAACTGGAGTGGATACAAACCCCTTAACTTAGGCCCTAACGAGATTCCACATCACCTTGACGGCCCCTGCTGGGTACGGTACTCAGTGTTGGACATTGTGATACACATTGTAGACAAGCTGTGTGATCTGTGATAACTGCAAGAACTGGGGATGTCACTGATGCATTTCTTATTGCTTTGTTTAGCTCATTCGCCCCATTAATGCCATGGACGAGCTTTGCAGGCTGATGAAGTCTTTCATTAGTACAAAACCAACCCAGTCGGGATGTTCTGGCAGTAACACATCAGGAGCCGGCCTGCTACCTATATCCTCTGAGCTCTGCTATCGCCTCGGAGCCTGTCAGATCACGATGTGTGGCACTGGGATGCAGAGGTGAGTTTAATGAACCTACGTGTTACTGGTGTGATGAGAACTTTTGTCTTTTCTAGAGATTGGAGCAATGTGTTTGAATTAACATACTAAGGACCTAAATCTACTGCCATCTTTATTTTAGGGTAGCTTGTGGCTTCTAATACTTTTGTTGTATACACAGTTCTTGTATTGACACACAAGCTTTTTATGTTTCAGTGCCCTTGCCAATGCAAGTGAGTGATCTCATTACATGCACCTTTCAGTCAACATCAGCTTCAGTTACACACTGAAAATGTAGGAACTTGCTCAAAAATAGCTTAGAATCTTGGTACTTGAAAAGTATTGATTCTAAATGCACCACTGCTCTTCCAGTGTCTCAAAACCACTGACTAAAGAAAAGACTCATTTATGAATAACTTTATATGAATTAATGCAGAAGAGCAGTGAAATACAGCCTTGTAGTAATGATGGTGGAGACTCCAGCTCTCACAGGACCTCGGTGTAATGAGACTGGGAAAGCAGGACTGAGGCCATTTTATAGTTCTGTAAGTTAAAAACCTAAAAAACAAATACAAGAACACTAGCTAACAGAATCATACTTAACGGGTAAGCGTCCTGTACAGACCTATTTATGCTTCTTAAAATACAGTCTGTGATTTAATATCTCTTGTTCCTGTGTTCAGAAGTACACTGAGCGTGTCCCTGGAGCAAGCGGCTATACTGGCTCGAAGTCATGGACTTCTGCCCAAGTGTATCATGCAAGCCACAGACATCATGCGGAAGCAGGTGAGCTTTTGATTCTGTCTGCTGCACACGCCGTTTTCATTCTGGTTTATTTCCACGTGACACTCTGTATTGTGCACTACAAACCTGTGTTATTGCAGCTTCTAATTACATCTGAATACGTACACGTACAGCCGCTCCAGCAGTTAAAAGATAAGCCTCAGTGTACGTTATTTCAAGTATGTATATTGATGGTTAGAAAGTAGAGACTATCCAGTATATTTAAGACAATTTCTTACATAAAAACCAGGTCTCAATTACAGTGTTAAAGAGAAGAAATTCCCTAGTGCGAGACAGCAGTGCTTGTAAAGTGCTCTGGGACTAATTCCATCTTTTAAGTAAACACAGATGACTAATGTATCCACCAAATCTTCTAAAAGTAGTTAATGGATTCTTAAATAGAAACCATACTCCTGTTATAATATTTTTCCCTTAAGGATCAGATGCTTTATCGATACTGTCAGTACCATAAATTTTCTGTTTCCTTAGGGACCAAGAGTCGAAATCTCTGCCAAGAATCTGAAAGTGATGGACCAAATGCCACAGTCTGCACCTCGGTAGGTTATTATGTATTATACATTTTATCTGAGTGCTGGTTTTATGTTTCTGTAACAGTGGTGGAGCTTCTGTTATAATCAAAGATCTCTTTAGTAACAACAGTGGAAAAAAAAAAATTCCTGTTCTGCTTTCTCACTGAACTAAACTAAGTGCCCTGTAGATCAGTCACTGCTTACAGTTTGCCGATCATTAACTTCAAGGTTTCTGCATTTTCTGAATAAGACACAACTGATCAGTGAGAAGACTCTTTTGGACTGCTGCTCTGAGCTGGAAAAGCTAGAGATCGACAGCCATGTGTGCCTTGCTTAGAAAGGCCCAGTGTTCGATATGTTTTGATCTAGAAGACAACCTTGAAAACACTGCACATTTGTGAAGAGGAGCTAGAATTGTTCATCATCTCTCTCTACAGGATAAGAATACTTCTGTTTTTAAGAGAAGTGTCTCTTTCTGGCCAGTGTCCTCCAATTGCCTGTATCAGAGATAAGAGAATGTTCCTTAATAAACTGACACTCCATTTTCTCTCTAAATCATCATCATTTAGATGACAGTATATACAGAATCAGTCTGTACAGATATCAGGGAAACTTCTGATTCTACTTTTGTTAATGGCATCATTCATGTGAAGGCAAAACAGTTCTGGCAGGCAGCAATCGGCACCAGAAAAGATCAAGTGGAGTCTGTGCCGTCCCTTCAGACAGAGCGAGGGCGTTTGCTAGTGCTCGAGACCTCCAAGGAGCCGATTAGTTCACTGTCAGGACAACTTCCTTAAAACACTGATAACTTATTCACCCATTAAGACTTCTGAGTAAATCTAAACAAACACCTACCTCTTTTTTTTCTTTCTGTCTATTCCTCAAAACATTTATAGGAAAGGATTCCAAACTGTAGAGACTGGGATGGTTCTTACTTGGAATAGCCTGCCCTTAGTTCATTTTCTCAGAGTCCTTAAAAAGAATAACGCTTTGCATGTAGAAACTTCTGTTGGATTGTAATTGCTATTTCAAAAAGGAATAAAATAATAATCTGTGTTGGCCCCTGTACCATTTCCCCAGTGACGTAAATCAGTGTTTTAGCAGCCTGGTTATTTTGCCTTATTAATGGCTGTACAGTACTTTGGTTCCATTTTTATGGCCGTAACAGCATGCCCTGTTCCAAAGAAACAGCTTTGCAAACAAATCATAAAATGAGGCATTTCTCTTCGTTCTTGTACACTCTAAATCACAATGACAAATTCCAGGACTATTTACTTGGATTGTTTCAAGGCAATAAAACTCAGATACATATGTTCCTACTGGGTTCCATCATCATAATGGGAAATAAAAGTGAGTAAAGTTAAACAGAGACCTGCTGAACTCATGTTAATTCTCAGGATTATATTTCCTAGCGTTGAGGTTTTGTCAGACTCCGTAGTAGCAGTCTTGAAAGAGGAGTTATAAAAGACTTGAGGTTATTCAAATGTAAAGTTGAAAAAGCTGCCACAGTGATGTATGAATGGAGTGGAGATGTGCTTAGGTTTAACCACTGGTCTCAATTTGCTGATCTTGTGATTGAAAACATTTATCTGGAAAAACGATTACTAATTTTAAAGTTTGTTCAGCCCTATCAACAAGCAAATATGTTCTATTTCCCAGTCTTTATAGGGGGTGAACTCTCTTGGTTTAAAACAAAAGAAATAGAGAGAAGGGACTGTTGAAGACTCAAATTGGTCAGAGTGAAAAGAGAGCGATCAAAAGTCTCAAATAATGTTTAAACAATGTTTGTAAAATACTTTAGTTAATAAATCAATGGTGACACTTTCAAATTTGCAATTATTATAATGAAAAACAGTGATGCTCTTAGAGGTCATCTGATACTAAAGCTTGCAGAACGGCACAGGAGAAATGGCCTCTCATGTACTATGCCCGTAACTTTATGGTATCGTCCTTATGGTATTTAATACTGTACTGTTCATCTGCCTTAAAGACTCTATAGGTTGTGCCAGCCACCTACAGATGGGGATTTGTAAGAGTGAGAGAGGCACCTATGTCGCAGCATCGTCGCGGCATCCAACTCGGTGCAGCCCTGAGGACCCACGCTAACTGACACTGCTGGTGCTGAATCAAGAGAGGAAGAGATATTGCTCTGGGGGAGTAGGAGGTGAACCTGGACCCAGACACCGAGAATCTGCCCTTGAACTCCTGCAGCACATGCAGGGATTCTTGTGTGGCCTGGGCTTCTTGAAGACGTTCTTGAAACGAACACCAGAGAGCTCAGGTGGATGCAGCTGCCATTCGCTGGATGCCTGGAAAAGTGACAGTTTTGTTTCAAGAGAGCGCAGTGTTACCGATGACTTGTTTGTGCTACCACCTCAGCGTTGTGGGCTTCAATGGACTTCAGCCAGTACAGACTGGTACAGAAAATCCAGAGTGACGCGTATCTCCCTCTCCCTGGACTGCATCTGGCACCCGTTTGATTGCCGGCATAATTCTGGTCAGAGCCCTTGAGCAGCAGCTTCACCAACACCACTTTCTCATGAACTGACCTGCACTTTTGAACAATGAATAGCACAATCATTGCTTATTCAAATATGAACGTAATGAATTTCTTCTGGAGTAATTTTCCACTTCAGCCCAGTGAGAACCAGTCTCTCTATGCTGCAGAGTATACATTCCATAATACTTCTTAACATCACTTCATTTTACTTACCGTAGGTTTCAGGTGTTTGATTAACTCTTTTTACTAATGCCCTGTTCTGTACTCTGGCAATACAGTGGAGTAAAGAGGAGAGAGGGGGAGTGAAGGATTTTAAAAGAAACTTTACGAAGGAAAAATACAGTCTTATAATCTGATTATTTGAACAGATATAGTTTTTAAAACAGGCCAGAACTATACTTATTTATGTGGAGTGGAATATGTGGTTTTGATCATGTAATTATATATACAAGATTTAAATAAAAATTATATTGTTTAAAATGGGACCAATATGCTGGCAATTACACAGCTACTCCCAGTTTACTGAAAAAAATCTACATTATTTAAAATCTTCCAATATTTAAGTAGTCTTTAATACAGTTATTAAGATGTATTAGGGATGCTGTTAAGTTAAAAGAAAAAAGGAATTGTGTATATAATGTACTTTATTTTTTTCTTCTTTGCAAAATTGTTCTCCGTTCTGTCAGTATTACCCTAAACACAGTAATTTTTTCCAAATTACTGGATGAAACTAACTGAAACCTGTTAGCAGCCTCAGGACAGAAATAATGTTCTTTTGGAGTGAGTGCCTTAATACAACCCCCATCCCTAAAAAATTGTAGTCATAGCACGCGTCACTAGGAGTGTCTGAAGAAACTCACCGTTCCTCTGTTTCTCCACAGCCTCATTCAAACCCGGTCAGAGTCAGGAGATCCAGAAGCGCTTTGCAGTGATGTATATTCTAGAAAATAAAGGTTTGGGGGTTTTATTTGTGACATCATTTGGGTTTTAGCTGGCTTAATTTTATTCTATTAACATCCAAACCAAATCAAAACCTAAACCCAGACTTTTTTTCCATTTGGTTATGAAGGTCTCTTGAATTTTTCAATCTACATTTCAACACAAGAAAGCTTGCGACAAGTTTGGGATGTAGATTGTTCTGAACCTGCTTCTTGATTTTTTCTTTTTTTTTTTTTTTTTTTTTCTTCACTCACAGGCTGAAATAGTTTTAAAGAAGGAACATGTTTTGTTAAATCTCTTACCTTTAACTGTTTTCTCTGACCTGCAGCAGCCCCTCGCGCTCCAGCAGTGGGAGGCTGGGGGCTGTCCCTGAGCAGCCAGAGGAACAGGCCATTATTTCAATGCACTTTCTGATTTTGTTTTGTTGTTAATTTTGGAAGAGTTACTCTTGCCATTTGCTGCTTGAAGAAGCAGCAGATGTTTCTTTACTAAATCCTCAACTTAAAATGTACTTAGTGTTATCAAAATAAGAATTGTAGGAACACCCAAAAATAAAACACAGAAGCCAAGATCCTCGCTTTGTCTGCGCTGGCTCCGTTCAAACGGCAGCAGTTACAGAGCCTGATGAGGCCCGGGCTCACACTTGTGCAGTCACTGTAACCGTTAAAGACGCGTAGGAGAGTATCCAAGGGCATTTACACTGTGCACTGTTTTACATTGAAATGTATGTGTTATTCTCCTTGAAAACGTGATAGAAGTTTTTATTATTAAAAGTTGGTTTATATTCTAAGGAAAGAAGGTATGATTTTATTTTTGTGTTACACCCTTTAGTTCCTTAGCTTTGAGTTCTGATATTTGTATGGAGTGAGGAGGAGTAGAAGTTTAAACTGTGAGGGGAAAAGTTGATTTTGGTATCAGCTCAAGCTGGCAGCGCACAGCTGAACTCTTCCTGTTTGTGCAGTGTCGGTTACAGATGTGGTTGCACTGCAGGCTTCCTATTAAAGTAGAAAAGAAAAACTGTTCTGATGCTGTAAAATCGCGAGGTTTGAATCCAGTGCTGGAAAAACACCCAGATTCAAGTGGAAAAGAAGAGGGTGATGCACAAGCCAACCTGCAAGTAAAGTGAGTAGATTAGGTCTGCAGGATTTTAACGGTTAAAAGTGAAGTGAGAATCAAGCCTGCTGCATCCAAGCAAGTGCAGGTTTCATAGACCTGGAGCATGTGATACCCTGGGAGTGTGGAAAGTATGGAAAACAGAGTCAGGATGGAGAAAATGGAAACTAGCAGCGTGATGATGGGGGGTCTAAGCAGCTGGCTAAAGGCAACACTGAACGTGGGGGTTGGGTGGCAGCTGCAGGTGGAATTTCTCCTGTGTTGGTCTTGTAACTGGATTTGCTGCACAATTACATTGATCACAGATGCACAGATACTGTGAGGCTGGGCTGATGGTAAGTTGAGGGGCACTAATCCAGAGAAGGATCAGAGTACACACAAAAAAACCCCTGGAAGGCTTTGAATACCAAGGGGGATGAAATGAATGGGATTAAATTTTACAGCACGAATATGAGGTCATGTACTTGAAAGATTTAAAAAAAGGGGGTTGCTGTATTTCATCTTAATTGATCATAACAGGACCTTGGTTATAGAGTTTGTCGCAAGCTCACCCAGATGCAATTTGGTAAAATCGTGAAAGCTCAGCCTGGACTACAAGATAAATTTCCAGTTGGGATGAAGTAGTCAAGCCACTGTGCAAAGGCCAAATAATTAAGTGAAACCACAGTAGTGAGATGTTGAGGGTAGGTACTAAACCAGTATCAATAAAGCGCTCACAGTTCTGCAAGATAAGAGCAGGAGAGCTTGATTGATTTAGCCTAAGACACGAGTGTAACTGATGTCTATAAGATGATAATAATGAGAAAGATAAAGACAGTTCAATCTAAACATAAATGCAGCCACAAGGAGAAAAGGAGAACAAGCAGTCAGGGATAAATATTGGCTGAAAAGTGTTCTGAAACCTAGAAACTCTTGGTTTTTTACCTAGTCAGAACTGAGGAACTGTTCCTTTACCTCTGGTTCTGTGGAGATTTAAAAGAGACAAATTGTGAACTAGTTTGAAAACTGTCAGTGCTTTACATAGACAACGTAGTTCTAATGACTTGAAAAAACAGAAAATAGATGGAAGAAAGGGTAATCATCACAAAGACATAAAAATCTCTTGTCTTTAATTCCCATAAATGCATTAATTGAGAGCACTGACTGAGTGTGGTTTTGATGTACTTACTCTGCCTCATTCCAGGATTCAGAGGACTAGACTAATAACATCAAGGGACCTAATTAACATGGCTGGTTTCCTTAGGGAAAATGAATAAACTTTTCTGTGTGAAGTTTCTTAAGACGCCCTTTTCTTGAACAGTTCCTACTCCTTGATTTCAAGAATATCAGAATTCAGAACATAAGTAAATGCTAGAAAACTATCTTAAAAATACAGCAACGGCAAGAGAATATTCGCTCTGGGTTTCAGACCAGCAGCTTCTCATTTGTAAAAGAATTGAGAATTCTTTCATCACAGTTTGGCATGAGGACTGAGTTAAGGCCCTTCTAAAGCGCATACGCCCTGAGAATCGAGCTGTGATGCACTGTGGCAATCAAGGGCAGCAGAAAAAAAGGTTTGTTGGTACCTGGACTCCAATCAGATGAATGGGTTACACCTTTGTATGCTGAAGCCTACCCCGGCTTCAGAGCTGAATTAAAGATGAAGGACTTGATTATCTTAGAACAATAGATTTGCTTTTCATAGTTAACCTTTCACCAATGTTTCTAGATGAGCTAAGACCACAAGATGAAAATCACTATGTTAGTAAAAGCCATAGAATAAACAAGTAACTCCTTGAAGAGGACAGAGAGCTTTTGAAAGGCCTTGATTTTTGCCCTTTTTACACAGAGTAGGAATGGCCACAGTAATCTGACCATAGCTTAGGCCAAATTTAAGAGGTTTTTTAAGAGTTCACTGATGATCCGCTATGGGATCTCAAGTAAAATTGCTACAGCGTTACTGCATTTACAGCTCATTTTGCACCTAGGATCCATTACCTTGTCTGGGTGGGGAGGCAGTGCGGAATGACACCACTTACAGAGTGCGTCTTTGCACGAAACGGAACTTTTCATGGTTTTAGGAAAATGTCCTAGAGGTGATATTTTTATATCATTTTATAGAACTGGCATTTTCAAATGTTTTGTAAAAAGAAAAACTGTACAGAATATTTGAGGGTTTTTCCAGCTAAGTTGGAGGGTTCTAGTTTACTAAGAGTGTTATATTTCTCTTCACATTTCCATATTTTTAAGTAAGCATGTGTATTCTGCATTAAGATAAAAGTCTTAATATAATTTGTTCAACTTTTGGTGTTGCATTGTCAAATCCCTGTTGTCATTTTTGTATTACTGATCCTTGTGTGTTTGGCTTGCTGTGCGCTCCATGTCCATCAGAGCTGAAATCACGCTATTCTGAAAACACTGGCCCGTTGGTCATAATGATGGGTTCTCTACCAGAGGGGATTCAGAGCACTGCTCGTGGGTGTGGAAGGTAGAAAGGTATCTGAAGAGGAGACATTTCTATTGGGTTGTTAAAAATACTTGGGCAATTGCTTTAAATTACATAGCCAAACCTCAACTTTTTGGAGATACTGTTCTGTTTCAGAGGCAGCTACCGCTGCCTAGTAGGAAGAAAATCAAATAAAAGTTAAATGAGCATAAGAAGTTCAAATTAGGAAACAGACCTCAACTAGTAAGCTTTCATTCTGAGACTAATTCAGGTGATGAAGAAGCCTTAGAGTGCATTAGCATCCTTAGCTCAGTGTTTCTCAACATTTCCCACTTTATCCTTTTCCCTAGTGAATTTGACTGGCTTTCCAACCTGCTTTCTCCTTTGATTCTAATCAATTAGTCACTAGAAAATCAATTAACTGCTTGCTTACAGGGAATCAGTTGAGACGTCTGCATTGTTTTCCTTTTACTGTTCAGGTGAGATGAGGGGCAGGGACTGTGTGCCAGTTCTTTCTCTTGCAGTCTCAACAGCACGTTCTACTGCCTGGACTCAAGAACAAACAGCACCAGCAAATCTTCAAGGTGAGAATTTGTACTCCCAGTACTAATACCATCCACGGGTTTTGCAGAAATGGTGTGAGGTACAACTCTGCTGCTGCTGCGGGTGCCAAGAGACTCTGCTGAAGACCTGCTGGCATAGTCTGTGCTGCGCTTGCTGTCTGCTCCCAGCTCACCAGCTGCTGTCACCGTCTGCAGGGAGGCGGCCACAGCCCAACCAGACTAGGACCAGGGCACCTCAGAGACCACCCGCTTCCAAATTTTCCCCACAAGGACACCTAGACTTAAATCTGCTGGGGCAGGGGCTGTCCACCACCAGTGGGCACGACTGTACAAGAGGAAGTTTTGGGAAGAAGACACAGAAAGACACGAAAGAAGACACAAAACACTGCCCAGCCTCCCCCCGGGCACTACACTATGCTGGGCAGTGTTTGTTTTGCTACAGCTGACACATGGCCTGAACTTTCTATTGTTATTTCCAGACTATTTTTTGTTGTTGATTGTTGTCCTGCACTCATTAAAAGGCAGGGAGTACTCTTCACAGTGATCATCTGTTTGTCTTACAGATAGCTTTCTATTAAAATAAATGTCTGTCTTGTACCAGTTGTTCTTTTTTACAGTGACAATTTAACCGGTACATCATGATTTCCTCCTGTTAAGCAGCAAATAACAGTAACTCCAGGCTTAATCCATTGGTACCTACACAGCTTCAATGAAATATCTTCCCCCTGTCATTTCAGGTCATTACATTTATGCTGAGAAGCGTGATGCTTGGACAAGGCATTTGCTGCACTGAACATCTCAGTTTCTGGTTTCAGCTGTGTTCTCCTTATCACAAGATCTAGTGAATGGCAGGCAGCATTTTGAGTCAATACAAAATAACAATTTCTCCATAAGAGTAAAAAGAACAAAGACTTACCTTTTTTTTTGCTGTTTTTCCCTCAGAATTTATATGGTTCCCTGTCAAAACTGTAGTTCAGTTGATATTTCAGTCATGGAAGCTGCGTCTGATTCTGCCTGTGATTAAGATGGAGTCTCTAAGGAGCAAAACAATGAGAAGGGTGAAACTGAGAAGTGTAAAAACATAGGCTGAACAGGAAATGTTCTTGAAAGTTTTGTCAATACCATGTTAGTGCAGTCCCTTAGGTAGAGTCCTGCTCACCTGGGACTTACAAAGCTCACAACTGGAGTGAACAGCCCTGAGCTATTGAATTCACTGCAGGAATGGGTTAAATCTGGCTAGCGGGAAGAGCAGAGTTCAGAATACTTTTCCGGTCAACATGGAGGAGCTGAACTGCCACTAACTGGGGCGACTTTTTCTGAGAAGTCAAAGCTCCCTGGGAGCAACTTAACAACCCCTTCCAGCAGCCATAATTCAGCACTTCAACAAAGCTTTTCCACGCTGGAATAATGACTCATTTTGTAAAATGTCAATTAATGCCCTGCAGAGTCTGCAAAAAATAAGTCTGTTTTTAATGAATTAGGATTAAAATTAGTAATTAATGTTTGCACCGAGTGATTATTTTCTTGATCCTGCTTAAAATTAAATTTGGATATAAGCACTTTGAAGGCAATGAGCTAGGAATCATTATTGTTTAATCAGCTTTAAACTACTTACATAATTACTTACATGAGTGACGTATTTTCATCTTGAGATAATTTTAAATAATTAGTATGGCTTTATCACAGTTTTAATGTGCAAAAATCAAATTCATATTATTAGTGGTGTTGGAATACTTGCTTTTTTGATGGAATTTATCTGCAAATTATTGCATGAAAGTTAATGAATCCATCACATGAATGGATTGCTTGGAAAGAGTCATTTGGAAAGGACGCATAATTTATCTCTGATCCTACATGAACTCAGCCTTATCTCAGATCCCACATGAACTCAGCTCTATTTTATTTTTCAGTTTATTAAAGTTTTCTGAAATTATAAGCAGTTTTATAGCCAGTACAACACACAATGTATCTTGCTGCAAGAGGCCTTGGGCCTTATTTCTTTTGCCTGCTCTGGCAGAAATGAAATATAGATTCCATAAATTCAGTGAAAGCACAATGTTATAGACTGTATATAACCAAAGCCCAGCAACAGCCAACAGGTTTGAGTATATAACAACCCAATAGAAGTTTTCAGCTTTAAGCAGTGTGGACCAAACACTTGCCTAATTCTTGCCTTCCTACATAGTGTTTCACGAACTGTTGTGTATCCTCTTACCAACAGCATCAGGCTTTGCTTACATAGGTAGACAAGATTAGTAAAACACGTGAAGTATTTTTGTATTTTAAACCAATCTAACTTGAAAAGACAATCAAATTTCCTTTTAAAGCAACTTAACAGATGGAGATGAAAAGGAGGAGACAGTATAATGTCATTACCAGAAGTGCTTTGTGTACTACATTTATTAATGTTTCTCATTAAAGAATTACTCTAGGGGTTTGAGATGCAGTCTGTATCTCAGCTGTGGTTTTCTTATTTTTATGAAGAGGAAATAATTACAAAGTTCAGAAGTTTGGGATATTAGGGGTTTTCACAGCTATTTCTTGTAACTAACCACCCTTATTTACCAACATACCTTTCTAGCTTTACCGTCTGTCTCAGCTGAATCTTTTGCCACCAGCTAGTCAATGTGGGGCTGTGCTTACTCCTGATCTCCTATGTTGTCTTCTGTTACACATCCTCTCAAGCCCACTACCCTTACTGCTGCCATGCCCACCTGACACTGCAGTGGAACAGACCTTCTCCTTCTTCGCTAACCAAGTCTATTAGCTGTATTCCCAGACCAAGAAGGGCCACCCAGCTTGTAGTTGGAGTGACTGCCAGCTCTGGGCTGGGATCAAGCACTCGCTGGATCTGCTTCTTTGACTGCAGTTTCTGACTAGCTTGCAATAGTCTTGGGGTGTATTTATATCCACAGCATCCCTATAAAGTAGGGAGCACTACTTTCCCACTGTACAGATGGGAAATAAGAACAAGAACTCAGAGGTTTAATTCAAACTGAAATTACCATGTCAAGACAGCAAAAGCAAGAGGTTAATCTCTTCCTCAGTCTGATTTTTTTCTCTGCTGGGCCAGGCCATCTTGCTTGTGGCTTCCAGAAAGTTGCTGGTGGTCAGCACACAGCACGTGCGGGCGTTTTCTCCTCTCAAAATAGCCAAATACTCCCTTTTTATCAGAGTTGAAAATGTACTTCTGTAGTGCTGTGTAAGGAAGGTCATAAAAGGACACATTCATTCTTCAAATCAATGGCATACGAGATACATCAGATTTTGAGAAATGGCAGGGGGTGCAGAATTAAAGCTAAAAAAACCCCAACCTGTTAAGCAAAGGAATTTCCAGTATCTCTTTGCAATTATGCTGCCTATATCTGAAGCTGAAAAGAGAATGCATTAAGAATACCAGGCTAGGCTTTCAATGCTGCCTGGAGCAGCTAGATCCCCTGAAGAGAGAGAAGCACTAAATATTCCATTAGCTTCATTGGGATAGATTGGCTGTTTCTGTCAGTAGGATATTTCAAAATAGTGATCTGTATAGCTATGCACACACATGAAATAATGAGCTTTTAAAAAACAGAGATACATACAGCCCTCAGCTTTTCTGTGGGAAAAGATTCAGCAGACCCTGTAATGACAAAGCAGGTACTAGCTGGAACTGCCTGAAACTGCTCCTCCCAGTGATATTCTTTACTGCAGCTGAATTACATTCACACAGATGTGAAATTGTTTCATACCTCTAAAAGCCAGAGGAAATGAAGGGAATCTCTCCCAGGCTCTCTCTCCAAATGAATTTTCCCACTTATTAATATGAGTAAGAAGCAAACATGCCAGCAGTCACAGGAAATTGTTTTTGGAAAGCAATCTTCGATCGATACAACTGAATGATCATTATTAAGGGTGATTATTAAAAATGAATTTTACTGTTCATATCTTTTTGCCCACGATGCCATTCCTATGATTTGTTGCATATCATCACTCCAGTTATATTACTTTTTCCCCCCTCACTTGCTCATCTGGAAAAACCACAGATGATGGACTGTTACAGAGACATCCCATAACCAGCTTCAAACGTGTTCAGCCTCATTAGTTTTAGGCAGACCAGCCCATAAAAATCTTCAAACATACTGAGAGGTTCCATGTGTGTCCCCAAACCAATATACACAGCAAAGTGCAATCTGTGTAAATGGAAAAAATCCCTCAAAATAGATTTAAAAGACAGCACAGACCTCTGCTCCCAGTCCTTTCACATTATTGTAACAGCACGACTTGAAGGTATTCAGAGTAGTACCACCCATATAATGGAAGTTGATGCTAGTAGGTGCTGAAATATAATGTCTTTTCCATACACTCCAATTACATTAAAGTGGCAGAGGTTTGGGGTTGTCAGACTGTTCAGTTATTGATCGGCCTTTAGACAGGGAACATTTGTTTCCAGTTTCTCACTTTAACCCTGTGTTCCATTAAACTCACTACACTTAGCACTCAGAATAAATTGCATTTTGGAAGATTAACTAAGTCAGATGGCAAGGCTAAGTGCACAGTCTATTCTCTCTCATACCAATCACTTACAGTTCATCAGTTCTTACAATGAAATAAAACTGAGAAAGGAAAAAGTATCAGAAAAAAGCAGGGTTAAAAGAAGACGTTATGTTTTAATCACTTGATTCTTCCCCGCCCCCCCCACCTTTGCCACAAAGCAGTGGAGAGCATGGAGCTGTCAAAGGGATGAGACAATCCTTCACTACCTGACTGAAAATGCCATATGAAAGGATTGCCTCACAAAACCATATCAGGGTGCATTTTTTTCCTGTTTAAGACAGCTTCCCTAAAGGAAGAATGATCATTTGATATTAAAATTAAAAGCATTGCTGAAGAATCAATAGCTAATCCTACAGATTAATCCCATCGCGGGTATCTAAAAAGCTTTTAGCTAATTGTTTTTAAAATATGTCTCCACTGAAAGCAGTGAGAGTATGGACAGTGTAACGGGAGAATTAGGTTCTCTGCATTCAGATCACCCTGCATACAGCTCTTTCAACCCTGCAGTAAGTGCTACAGTGAAATGCTCTGGGATGCTGTAGGACAAAGCTAACAATATGCCAGATCATAAAATAATACATTTTTTTCTATTTATAGTTTCTTCACCATTTCTACGTTATATGGGAAAGATTTTTAATAAATGTCTTTGCAGAATCACAAAACATCATCACTTTATACACACAACAGAGAGAAGAGATATACTCATGTTATTGACAAGTCCTGCAACACTGAAACCTTTAGCTCCTGCTTGGTTTTTCCCTAGACAAAATTTCTACAGAAACCAACAGATTTCTGTTCATTTAATTAAATCCTTTCCTTTGATTCTAGATGCTGCTAAGCAAACCAATTAATCTCTGCTTAAATGTAAGGTCAGGTGTGCTGGTTACCTAGGAGCAAGGGTACGTGGTGTGCACAGAGCCGTGGCTGCAGCCCAATCGAAGGGGTCCGGCTGCGTGTCCCCAGCCCTGCCCTGTGCTGCTTTTGGCACTCATCTGACTTCACTGGGAGCTGATTCAGCTTGCTAGCTCAGCAGAAATTTATTCATTCGTTTTCTGGTGTCCTCCCTGCTCAGTTAACGAGCTGAATGAGCTCACAGCAAGGTCCAATTATCAGTACAAAGTGATGGAGGAAAGCAGCAAGTGAAGAGTGGGGGAACAGGACATGCTCCTATCAACAGGGATGAGCTGGGGCGCTGCCTCCCCTGTCCTGTACAGATTAATTTTGGGCAAAATCCAGCGTTCCCCTTTCTGGAACTCTGGACATAGCTGTACCCAAGAAAAAATGTTGCCAGTAGCCAATTGAGGGGTGCGGCCGTAGGCTCTGCGGGTGCTGCAAAGCCGGCTGCTGGCACCTAGTGCTGTTTCCATTGCCAGGGGGTCACCATTGCCTCCCTGCTGCAGGACCCTCAGCTGAACAGACAGCTCATGCCAGCCCCTCACCTGCTTCACTGCGAAGCTGGAGGGCTCACTCTATCCCCCCTCGAATGCTGCTCAGTAAACCTGGGCTGCTGTTGTGACAAAACACACAGAGAGCAGGTGGCTCATCTCTGCTGCAAACCCCTGCTCCTGGGGATGGGGTGCTGGGGGGGCTCCCCAGCATGGGGACGTGTTTTAGTATTCCCTGTCGCTTGGCCAGGAGATGGCGGTGATTCCCTTTGCAGGGATAAGGAACCTCAACCCAGATACTCAGAAATGCAGACAGGGGGGTTAGGGGAGGAGAGAAGAAATTCAGAAAACAGCCTGCTACAGCTAAGCGAATAAATCTACATCGCAGATAACAGAAAGGCTATAGCGAGGCTCTGACTGTTTCTGGGACTATTTTCTCTATTTCTTTGGTGTCTGAAAGAAAGACAAATTACTGGAAACCTGTGCAGCTTCTCAGAGCATTCAGTTAGGTGCTATTTTTAGCACTAATCACATCTGCATATTGAAGAAAGAATGACAAATTTCTAGCTGGCATTCAACAGCTGCATGTTAGTGTTATTTGTGAAAATATGCTCTAAATCTCGTATATTAGAAAGAACTTTAGTATGCGGAGGAGGCCACCTTACCCCCAGGCACCTCGACAGCGACACACACACTATTCATGTTCCAGGGCTGTGACTGCAGACACAGCTCAGCAACCTCCATGCTCTTGGCCTTTGTTTCATATCCCTCTTTCCCCTTGCAACTTTATAGATCGATCCCATTGATTGTTGTGCTCCCCTTAGAGCATATTCTGGATCTGTTCTGTAAATCCTTTTCTGCCTCAGTCTCAGCCAACCCTTTCACCCCATTCACATGGCTCCTTAACTTGCCTCTGAAAGAAGCAGTAGGAATTTCATACCTACACCCCAACCGTTACTTTCTGGCCTGCAAAACGCATACGCACATAAAAAGTCATTGGAAATGGTCTATTTCCTTCATTTTGCTCAAGTTCTATGGATATTCCACAGCAGGAATATCCAAGGCAGAATGCCAAAAGATGTAGTGAATTTGGTGTGGCTATAGGAAGGTATTCATGATAACCACACTTCAAAATCATATTTATTCTGGAAATATAAGAGTTACAAATTTATTAAATTGCCATGACAGAGCCACATGTGGCATGAGTGATGCTGCCCCATTAATCCCAATCCAAAAGATACATGCTGCTTTTTACCAACGGAGAACCTGGCAGAAGGAGTGGAGGAATATAACATTCCTCTTTGACCAGTCAGAAGACTTAACATTCAGAAAGTTAATGATCAAGATTCCTGGCAAACAGCTCACAGAGCCTCCCACGAGAGATATTTTTTACATCAAATATTCATTACATCATTACAAATACACACCAGCAGTTAATCAACAATGGTATAAGTCAGTATAAGAAAAGGCAATGATCTTTCTGTAAATTAGGTCTCATGGATTTTAAAGAGACTTCTGCAGGACAGCTGGAATAGGACCTTCTCTGCGTCTTTGTCATTGTACTTTGTATAGGTCTGTCACAATTTCAGTGACTCTACTGTCACCTGCATCTCACAGAATAGGCATTTATCCCTGCCTTGTCAGCCTAAACTCCTTCTACTACCCAGACAGAACAACTTCTCATTTTGTCTTTTTGCAAGCTGGAATTAGCTATTTCCACATCACCCTGTCCTCCACCTCCCAACCGTATAAATTCCAGGCTATAGTGCCCTCCAGGCTTACACTGAAGCACTGCAGATTGTACACCCTGAGCTCAATAGCCTTATGCTGGATCACACTATGTCAAGAAGGTATTTTACAAGTAAACGTAATCATGTGGATGGGCTTCAGGCAAGATAGCTAAACTTTATTTCAAACCAAGGAGCTGAAAAACCACTTTAGCACAGACTGGAGCATTGTGGAATAAATTCACATCACCCAGAGGACGGAGGATGGATATTGTCTTTCTAGAAATAATTTTTGTGCATCTACAAAAGCCAGCCCAGTTGCAGCTAGCCATGGATGTAACCAGTCTGTACTTAGAATATCTTTTCATCTTAAAAGCAATGAATCTCTTTGTGACAGCCACAGATCAACCCCATCTCAAGAGATGGTCAATGCCTTCAAATGAACTAGACACCAAGTGGTACCAAAAGGTTTTTTTGAGGAACCAACAAGGCTATTTGCTGGAACATACCAAACAAATTGTGAGTTAACTATTTTTAGTGAGAGAGTCAGTTTGTTCCAACAAAGACAGATGCCACAGTACAATTCAAATATGTTGGAAGTAATGTGACTAGTAGGCAAAATGAAAAGGTTCAATAAGTCATCGTCCATTGTTTTTTTAATTCAAACTGATCTGCATGTGTATACAGTCTATATCACTGATGATAAGCTTGAGAAGTTGCAATTTTGCTGGATGTGATTACTGTAACTGAAGCAATGTGCATCACAATGACAGTAAATCCTATTTATTTAGCCTCAATCTAATATCTGATCATTACAAGGAACTACTAATTCACAATGATGTCTAGACAACATCTTCATATTTTCCTTTAAACACACCATGTTCCTTTTTTTTCTTATCAAAACAAACTGTGATTTAAGTTATGCCCCAGGTTTGCCATTTTCCATCGTTTTGTAATCTACTCCTCATATTCTTCTTTTACATTTGTCCCTTACAAAAGCTAAGCCTTTGTCATTTTGCCTGGATACTTGCTGTCTCTTTCCTTGACCCTAGTCAGAAATCATATTTACAGCAACTACATATTCTTAAAAGTTTAAGACAAATTAAAACAAACTCCACTGGGGTCAGCAATTCCATTTCAAACCTAGGTCAGGACAGACAGCCTCAGAAACTACTGCATAAGTCATCCAGTAAAATTACATCCAGTTCAATTGACCCAAAAGTTATAGCTCCAGGAGTACAATGGAACATGGAGTTCTCCACGTCTCGAAATCAGAGTCATGCTCACACTCAGTATCAATTTCCTTCCATCCTAACTTTCAGCTAATGTTATTCCAACCTTAGCACTGGCATCAGCAGACGTGTC
Organism: Piaya cayana; assembly: GCA_013389865.1. Taxonomy (NCBI): domain Eukaryota; kingdom Metazoa; phylum Chordata; class Aves; order Cuculiformes; family Coccyzidae; genus Piaya; species Piaya cayana. The sequence continues at coordinate 240,866 of WAAB01012591.1, forward strand.
CCTTACTTAATCATGGCAACTTTTTCCAAATGACCCATAATCTTGTTGGTTGTCAAGCTGCAGGATAAAGAAAATCTGTCAATAAACATAGCTTCAGCTTCCTAAGTCCCTCTGTAATTCTCATTCCAGTCAATGTCAGAGTAATTGCAGTTCTGTATGATCAATGCCCTAGCCCAAGTACAGTCCTCCATCTGCATAAATATTTCCTGATCTGTCATTGCACCTAGCCCTGGGAGATCAGTAATTGTTTTCTATTATAATTGTTTTACCATTTCAGTCTTTAGCCTCAAGTTCAAGGTGTCTCTGAGTTACCATCCATGTGAATGTTATTCTGCTTTCAGCATAATGTCCTTCCTCATTTATACTGTCATATCTCCTTCTCCTTTCTCAGTGAGAATTGCCTGTCCTTAAACTCTCTCTGGATAATGTAATATTACAGCCTATTTCCTGAACTGGCCACATTTCAGTTACTCCAATTACACCAGATTTGTCTTTAAGCAGCAGATGTCCTTGCTCTTCCAATCTAGTTTTCTGTTCCCTCCCCCTCACCATGCCCTCCAGCACACAGAGTTTTCACCTGCTAAACAGTAAACAGAAGCCAGTCTGCCTCATCCAAATATTTTTTTATACCTGTATAAATGGAAGAGGGGCTTGTTGTGCCATTATCTCTGTGAAATACAAATCCAGGATCTGAGATCAGATAGGGATTAGCCCTGGCTTTGACAATAGGAGATGCTCAGTAAAACCTTCTAACATAAACAAGGCAAAACAGAGTTACACAGGAAGAGCTTTCCTGTATCTGTGGCTCATGCAGCTCCTGGAGAGTCACCTCTAACTCTTCCCGACTAGAGGGAGGTCCATACATCAGTTGTAAAAGACCATCTGTATCAGTTGCTGGTCACCAGTTGCTAAAAGCTAGAACAAGTGATAAGCACCTGTGAAAAGACAGGTCCAAAACTCATAGATACCTGTGGAGATATTACTTCACTTGGGTGTTTCTGGATCTCAAAGTCAGGTTCTTTGTCACCCAGCTTACAACATAGCTTTTGTCATTTATTTCCACAGATATATCCACATTAACAAGATGGCCATAATATATCCTTCCTCTGTCCTTAGGCAGGAACAATTACAGTCCATCTGTCATTCTGCCTGTTATTCCCAAGAGGCTAGACACACAGTCTTATATTTTGTGGTTTATGTCTCCAGGAACTCTGGCTGTACTAACGCTGCAACTCTGAACACCAGAGGGCTTTCCCTCTGCTTTAGGGAAGTCCAGCTTTACACCCAAGCTCATCAACGTTAGTCATAAAGATGGCATAAGGTTTTCCAGCTCACCCACTTGCTACACATTTTCTTTCGTTTTTATTTTACTTGAATACATGTATTGCATATGCATTAAGGAGGCTATGCCAGAAGCATCATTACAGAAACATATTTAACTTGACAACCTGCTCAAGTGGAACAGCACTGTTAGTCATTACATATCGGACTGAAAGTCCTACCAGAGCAGAGACTTCAGTAGAACCTTTCCTTCCCCTCTCTGACCTACCACAAAGAGAGAAATTGCTATTCTATGCCTCATCTCCAAGTAGCACATCACTGTGTTGTCAGAGTGGATGTAGTCAGGATATGACAACCCAGATAAAGGACAACTCTATTTCTCAGAATATCCAGAGGAATAAACTTGTAATCCATTGTCTGCAAGTTCTATTAAAACAAACCAAGCTGTGTATGTTTGCTCTCACTGGTATTACCTTCTGAGCTACCATGGGTTAACTTTCTGATCTAACCACATTTAAATTACAAAGAAACAGCATGTATGAATTCATCCTCCAGTAATTTCTTTCATATGAAAAGTATGTTTTGTCTCCATTTCCTTGCATTTAAAAAAAAAATCAGAACATTTGGCATTTTAAGTGACTACAAATAGGTTGAAAGGATGCCAAAAATAATACATGTTAAAAGTGTGATTAAACAATCTGCAAGTGAAACATGTAAAGTATCAGTGGTGTGAGGTACTTACTACAAAGAATCATGGGGTTTTCATTGAGGCATCTCTGAAGAAACAATAAGATATCATTGCAAGGTGAGAGGTGCTACAGAGATGGGGCACACGGCAGCCCCACTGCGTTGGTACCATTAGTGCTAAGAGAACTCTCTTGGAACCACCACTCTATTTAGAGCAGTACAAGACCATCTTAAACAAGTATAGCTCACTACTGTCACTTTAATTTATTCCACAGGTGCTAATAGCCAGATCAGAAAGACAATTGTTCTACATCTAAAGCTTCCCTGATCCCACAGGGAACTTGCTCTGCCCTCCTAGCTCACCAGCCTGCTCAGGACAGTCCAAATCTCTGCAGTTTCCATGAAGGTCATTCATAATAAGAGGTAATTCTGTAACACTGACATACCCTGCACACTCTCAGTCTGCAAACAAAACAAAATTTCATATACAAAGCTAGCCTGCCTGCCTTTATGGATTATAATGACCATTCTTAGTCCTAACTGACAGAAAAGTGATGGCGAATGTCAGTTTTACCTCAAGCTCACAAGTATTTTGTGTTGCTAGAAAGGAGATGCGATTTCCCTCCTTAGAATTCGTGGTTTCCTTGGTTTCCTGGCAAGAAATGCATATATTTACAATACCCAGACTCTTAGTCAAGTATATGTTGCCAAACATTCGTGTCCTAGAAATACTGCTGTTTCCGATTAGTTATTACACCAATGATGTATAACGCCATATGGCCTTAATAACACGCCTGTCACTTTCAGAGAGTAATTACTTCAATTTTGGCAGCATTAATCTGCGATATTTGCTGTCTCTTTGGATGATATTGTAATGGTGCAATGTAAAAGTGATCAACATCTCCCAGGCTGTGAGAAGGGCAGTGTCTGAACAGATCATGATTTAAAGAAGGCAAGGGCATTTTTCTTGGAAAACACCACATTATTTTCACCAACTCCATTTTTAGGAATATTTGGGAAGGAAGGAAATGACCATATTACTCATACAGAATTGCTAAAATCCTCCAAGATTCAAAAATTGAAAATAAAAAAATGACTACATGCAGATAACTCCGAAAAGTGACAAATACAACAACTAAATTAGAAAAGATAATTTATGTTTATGTTCTGTGATCAGCAAACCAGGAAAGGACACTGCTCACATCTGTGGATTGGGTACAGATTTTAAATCCTCATACCAATCTAATTCTAGAGAGTTCTGTTTCTAATTGTTGGATAAAAAAAGACTGCGCTTTGTAACCGATTACAGATCCTCCAGGAGAGCCAATGAGCTGGATGTGGCTGCCTTCTAGGTATTGCAGAACTGCTTCATAAATTCAAGAAGCATTTGTTCACACATGACTAATTGTATGTATCAGTGTAGTCTCAAATGACTTATGACCTGATTCAGTCTCGTTATCCATATCGTGTAGAGATGTCTTCCACTATTTTAATTGCTTGCAAGTCTGAGGAATGGAAACAGAAGTCAGAATTTGTTAGCCCGCACAAATACCAAGTAAAATTAACATGCTGAAGGCCTGGACTTATGTTCACTTCATCCTGTGCATGCACAGACTAATATCCTGTCAAGGCCTACATGCATTCTTAGCATTATTACCATTAACATTCCTGCTGATGTGAATGGAAGAGAAGTTCACATGAGTCTGAGCAGAATAACATTACCACAAGGCAAGACAAAGCTCAGAGATATTACAGGGCTGCACTGTATCTTCCTTGTCAAATCACTCACCAGAGCCTGTCTGTGGAAACCAAATGGTGTCAATCACAGCTTTGATATATGACAGTACTTAAAGTGACTGTCCTATAATTATACATAAAATATCCATGTGCAGATCTTTTCCAGGAAGAAAAAGCCCTGCTGCTGTAAAAGGCCAGTAGAGCTCGCATCTGCCATTCTGCTGTCTTCAGAAGCCCAGCCCCAAGCACAGCACCCGACTGCATCTATCTGAGCACCTTCTGCAACTGCATTTAGCAACTACCCTGAATGCTTCCACACACATTCACAAAGTTAATATCCATACACTTATGCCTGTTTAGCATACTCCATACATCTGTCAGTTCATGGACTTATGGCAGATTTAACAATTTTTTTCTTGGATGAATGCTTTCACTTAGTCTTCTGTATTAAATTTGCATAGATCCATGTGATATGTTATATTGATGTTTTAATAAGCTGTATAGATAGTAATACAAATTATGCACATGCCACCAAAAAGGAAAGCTATTAACAGTATGTCCTGTGTTAAGTTGTCAGTTGGACATACCTGTAGAGGAAATCTCAAGGAGGGATACAATTACTGCAGTTGCACAGAATCCAAACCATAATTTGCGATATACCGGAATATGGGTGGTTACTCAGAACAACATCTCTACGTTGAAAGGAGGGGAATTCAGCTATGTAACAAAATTGTGGTTCTCCTATTGAAAGAATTCCCTTTACATTTTCAAGGATTCCACTCACTGTGTCCCTAAGAATGAGAGTCACAACAGAATTTGAAGAGCAATATCTTTGCTTTGTCTGATCATGGAGAAGACACGGGCTTATTTCTAGGCCTGGCAGTTAATTGTTATATTCATTAATTATCATTTACCATGCTCAAGAACAAGATAATCCACTTTTACCACCCACCACATATTTCATTGCAAACAAGGAACAGAGACATTCCTTCTGCGTGTTCTAGTTTTCACAAACTGCCACTCTGAACTCCAACACTGGCATTACAGACTATGTTTTTTTTGTATAGGACAGAATGATTAATTCTTTTTGTCAAATCACGTAAGCTGATAAATGAAAGGTAGAAGGAACTTTAGTACAAAAGTCTCAAGTCCAGGTGGGTGCAGGTCTACAAAATGAAAGCACTGAAGATTCTGAAAGAAGTTAAGGTGTTTCCATGACCAGTTCCAATAATAAAACAGGTCTTATTTTTATAGGATATACCATAAGTCTCCTCTTGGTGGTGGTGGTTGGTTGGTTGCTATCAACTTCAACATGAAAATTCAATTTTTTTTTTCACCAGATGAGTCCAAGTCAAAGCAAAATGCCCACACTCCTTAGACTCATTTACTGCTGCTTCATTATTCTTCTTTGAGCTCTACAAAGCACCCAAGGACACTGACTGCTTTTCATATCTTTGGATACAGTCAAGCAATTCTTCAACAGTATTTCTATGCCATATGATCTAATCCTGTGTAAAGATTTTAGGTACCTTTGAGAAAGCAATCCTGCACAGCAGAAATCACGTAATCGTATTAGTGCCGCTCTCCACAGGGGCTAAAAGCCTTGTTGAGGAGGGATTTGCTGAGCAGGGCTTTTCTAGTTGAGCTTGGAAGCTCCCTGGTGGTAATTCAGGTATCTGCTCTGTGCTGTGCATACACCCCTTGTTTATCTTTACCTGAGGTCAGGATCCCACTCAGCTTCACTTCTGCTGCTTCTTTCCCCAGTCTGACTGGTGGGAAGTTATTACGTGCCAAGAAACAAGCACCAGGCCATTTCCTTTTCTCTTCGCTTCCTTGTTTGTTGCAAATTAAGTCAGCAGCATCTACTGATGAAGAGATCTCAATAAACGGGGTTCCTCATAAGGACGTGACTTAGTGAAATGGGAGCAATGGAAACACACAATTTTCTCAGTCCTGTTCCTGTAGTTGCTGTTCATCTGAAAACTCTCCATTGGGCTCTACTGTAGCAATGAACATAAAACTGAGGGAGCAAGGTAGGTGGCTGGGGACAGGAAAACAGCATTTCCAGAGAACAAAACTAAATACAGCAGAACAAATCTAAATATTCAGAAAGCTTCAGGGATGGGGTTTAAGCTATCAAAGAAATGGAAAGGCATCCCCATGGATTTTACAAACTTTGTCACAAAGACAAAGTCATTCTGATCGAATCGATCCACTCCAGGTATGCTGGAGATAAAATGCTCCTCAGAACTGAGGATACAGAATCATTTTTGTGCAATTTACGTATTCACTATGTAAAGACATACCACTATACACATCGTAATTCTTCTGGTTCATATTTCGAATAGGCTAAAAGAATGCATGTAGTTTTATAGCTATTCAGTTGTCATGTGGCAACTTATTAGGCTACAGTAACTCAATTGTATATCAGATCTTTCACGGCTAATCTAACTGTAAATATGTTTAAATGCATAATTATCATTTCTTGCATGTTGCAACTGCACTTAACTTTTAGATTAACAGTGCTTTTATCTTTCTAAATATCCAAGTGGTAGGAACTTATAACATATTTATGTGAGAGGTTAGACTGCATCTTAATTTTTCTCATATTTTTACTGTCCAGATACAAATAATTTAAAGGAGAATTCTGCATCCAAGTAGAGAAATCCTGCCCCTAAATACCTTAGTGGTTCTCTACCCAAATTACTTTCTTCTTGCAGCAGTACTGCACAGCCTTCCTGAAGATGGATGCAGGCGCAGTGATTGTTTGTTTCAAGGTTACTATTAAGGAAAAAGATCAATCCTGTAGGTCAGCACAGGAACTGGTGGAGGAATGCAGCACCTGGATGCAGGGTGTAGTTAGAAATATTTATGTTTACCAGGCTATTCATTCTCTATGGCCTGCAGTGTATATCTATAATTTCCCAAGACAGATCTGCCATTACACACATCACCCAGTGAGTGCAAACAGAAAGATTTATCAGCACATTAGAAAATGTCTTGATGAAGAACAAACAAATATTTCCTTCAGAGAAATGAAAATTAAATGTCAGTTGTATGGCTGCTAAGCGTTCACCTGCACTCAAATTTGTTTGTACCAAGTTCAAGGATCAGATACTTTTTGAACAACTCTGAATCTCCTGTGGAAAGGGGACCCAAGGATGGATAGGTGAGTACACAGAAGAGCAAACAGAAAAGCACAAGCAAAAAAACTAAGATTAACAGCACTAGCAGAAATCTAATTGTTTTGCAGATTTTAAGATATTGGCACCACTTGCCTGATTATCAGTGACAAAAAAGTGATGAAGAGATTCAGGATTGCCCTTGTTCTGAATACAGGGAAATAAGTTCAGTTACATGTGATCTCAAAAAATTCCTTCGAACACTAGGAAGATCATGGCTACAGAGAGTTGCTCACAAAGACTGACACAGCGGCATTTGACTTAATCCCACAGTCTAACTGCTTTAGAAACACGGACATGTTCTTTAGCAGCTCCTTCTGCAAGCTTATTCTTCCACAAAACCCAGGAAGAAGTTAACATTTTCACCCTCCACAAGATTACACTGTGACTAGGAAAGAAGAAGTATCAGGTGTTCTTATCAGTCTAGGGACAATATACTCACCATAATGAACCTTACAGATTCTGTACAAAGGGACTGTGTCTCTCCAGCTTCTCTGTGTGAAAGCAAACTAACAGCTGCTTCTGCTGGAAAACTGATTTTCTTCTAAAATTGCTGTAAAGTGAAATGGTTGTTCCAAAAGCAGCAATGCACCATGGGTACAATTTAAATTACAAAATCCCAGCTTTCTTCATAGACATCTATAAATCTTTGCCCTTTAGACCAGAACTATCATGTATCCCAGCTTGCTGAGCCCTCCTAATTTAATGACACACATTTATTTGGAAATACTGTAGCGGAACAGTTTCAAAAGCATTACTTTGACATTATTACACTGTGAGAAATTATGGTGGTTTGGGGTCTTCTAGCCTAATTAGATTCCATTTTGTTCAGTCATCCTCATATGAAACTTCTAGTTTCAAAAGATTTTGTGAACAGTCTGCTAATGAAAGAGAATTTATAATATTTATGGGGCAACAGTATAAATGGAATTTAATAGCCAAGCGCCAGCAGGGAACCATCTAATCTTTCAAGTGCTGATTAGCGACCACGGATTGCTGGTGAGATAATGAGCCCTGGACTGGCTTCTATCCAGTTTTTGACACTAGCACCAATGTACATCTACTAATTGCTAGGAGAATACATATAATAACCAAAATTCAATTAATTAGTAGAGATTTAACCAAGTTATTGAAGTTTATATCTTTGAAATTCTCAAAAATTTCAAAAGTCAGATAATCACTACAGTCACTTAATGCACACCTTAGTTTACCCTATGAAAATATATTAAGAGATGAATTTCCAGAACTGGTTGACTCCACAAGAAACTTAGCACTGCAAGGTGAATGTATTACAGTAACTTCTATCAATCCAGACATAGGAACTAAAAACGTTCCCGTGACAAACTGAACAAACCCTTCACATCTACAGTGATTTCAGGTCCTTGTGACAAGATCTGCTTGTAAATTTAATTACCAGGTGTTGAAATTTCAAATGATGAAGCCAAAATCACTGAACTTTAACCTCTGGATCCATTTTTTTCTTTCTTCACTGAAAAGGCCACCACACTGACACTTGAGAGCTTAAGTTAAACACATTTGCACAGCCAAGCACATAATTTTATGCATTTCTAGAATCAAGACCCCATTTTTTCTTAAGCTTTTGTATTTGAATGGATTGTTTCCTCCATTCAGCAACACTTAAACCATCAAGTTTATTATCACCTCTAAGCGATAATACACATTTAAAAATTCCTAGCTATTTATGTAACTGCAAAAAACTATAAACTACAAATCTGAAGATCTGTTAAAATGAGAACACTGAATAAAAGGCAAAACCCCCAAAACCTCCACCAAACCCAGCCCAAACACTGCTTTCCTTTTCCTGATGCATGAGGAACAAAACCACTTCCACAAGCACAGCAGTCAGGATAAGCACAGCAGAACAGAGTTCTTACTCCCCTCTGCTTCCCATTAGAGTCTCCCGCAACTCCAAAAATATCCTCAAACTGTAGCTCACCCCATCTCTCAGTGCAAGTTCTTGTCATAGGACTAGAAGCCCTCAGCAGTTACAGACCTGAACGGCAAAGCCCAGAAATGCAGTGAAGAAACTTTGTGGCCTTTTTCCCCTTGTGCCATAAACCTTAAATATCCTCTTAAGTGAGCAGGAGGGATACAATCACTAATTAGAACCTGCTAAACAGGTGAGACTAGCAGAGTCAGTAATTTGTGGATGCCAGTGGACAGGTGTAACCAATAAGAGAAAGAACAAGCCTTCTGTCAGACCTCAGTACAATCTTGTAAGTGATATAGGTTGAGGGTAATTTCAAAACACTTACCTGACTACATGACATTGGAAATTAAAAAAGTAAAACTACAGTGTTCTAAAAAATTCACTTCCAAAAGACATGTAATTGACATTTCAGCTTGGAAAGGGGAAGTTGCAGAGACAATCAACTTACATAATATTTCAAACCTATTGTATGAATATCATAAATATTCACACCTTTAATGGGTCCCTATTGTTTGTTATTACATCTCAGTGTGTGAGAGAAACAATTACTTCAGGTTCAGCAGTACAAATGCCCAAAACTTAAAGATATATCTGAGAAATCTCTCGATATTACTGTCTACTAGAAAAGAAATTCAGGTTCTTTTGACTCAATTCAAGAGTGAAAAAAAAAAAAAAAAAGATAAAAGAAAAGAGTCTGTCTAAATGACAGTGCTGAGTGGGGACAAAGAGAAGAAATTGAGAAGACACGAGAGAACAGGGACAAGAGTACCAACATGAACTGAGAGCGCTTGAATTGCTCTGTAACAATTGCCAATATGTAAGATTTCAGTTTTTTAGTTTCAAAGTCTCTGAAGAATAAACTGCACTAAATTCACTATGGAATGATGATGGATAAGCACACACATATGGAAAATTACTGGAGGTTTGAAAATACCCTGCAGGTGTTTCTCATTTGTCTTCCCTTTTGCTTGTCTACCACTAATCCAGAAATAAAGAGGTAAGAAACTAACTAGTTAACCTTATGCAGAAGAGGAGTAAATAATTTCATGCATTTTAGCATACAGATCAACATCACAGTTTTCTGGAAAATTTTCTCTAAAATCCTTTTGGAGCTTGAAAAGCGCTGCAAAAATTGTATAGATTGGCATGAGCTGCTATGAGCATCTCCTCTAAGGAATCTTTTAAGGTCTGTCTCCTTGAAGTGCTTCAAAACAACAACAACAAAAAGAGTCTTAAAACTAGTTTTCACCTGTAGCCTGGAGATAACAGTTTTTCTAATTAATGTCTTACCCATAAGGTGTACAGTGATTAGCAGGTAGTTGTTCACCCTCCTCCAGCTGTGAGACAATGCAGACCAGGTCTATGCGAGCGATGCTGCTATTCTGGACACCCTAGAAGGACTGAACACCAGGTTGATCTGAGCTCTCCTAACTCTGTAATGAGCAGGGCTTTTCTTTCTCAGGTGAAAGGCATATTTGTCAGTGATTGTATCCTGTTGCCTCTGGGGTTTCTCCTCGCTGTAACTTTTAAAGGCACAGTCGTTACCATCATTACTTGTAAGGTTGGTGGGGCATGAAAACCTTCAAGAAAGGAAGAATATTATCCTTTGTATTTTCAGTAGCCTTTTCTCTCGTTAAGGAAAAAAAAAAAACCCAAGTCCCCCCCAACAACAAACACACATACTATGTTGTTTTGCACCAGGCAGGTGAATCAGTGTGAAATACCACTTACCGGTTCCGGAGTACTGCTTTGGTACCTTGATGTGGGATAGAACGAGCCAACTATTACGGCCAGATATAATTATTTCCTTGGATCACATTGGCACCGCTCTCTTGAATGAAGATCCCTTGAAATATTTCTCATGGTTGGAGGGTTCAAACAAAGCCCACACTTCTTTCCTCTTTATAATTGAGAATTAGACTTCAAGTGGGCATGAATATTCATCAGTAACACAGGACATCTTCTGAAAACTCTTTCAATTTATCAAGCAGCATAGGGATATCACTGGAGACAGTAGGGGGCAGAAAGTTCATAGCAGCTGATAGCTTCATGGGGTTTCTGGGTTTTATTGAACATATATGACCAGTGAGAAACACCTCTGGTGCAGAAGGATATGCATATAAGACACTGTTTCATAGACTTTTGTCTTTTTACAAAAGCAAAAAGCCAGAATGTGTCTTGAGTGTATGAAGAACGTGGATGTCCCCATTACTGAATGCCTTTCCTATCTATACCCTGTTGGATATTTGCTTAACAAGTCAAAGCTGGCAGGTTGAAAAGCTGCTGTAAAGTACCTAGTGCATGTTCAGAAAGTAATGTCAGGGATGTAAAATAAGACTATCAAAGTATTAATTTAAAGAGCTTCCAGAATAAAATGAATTTCATTTTGTGTAACAAAGTTTAAAGGCTCCATTCTGAATTAGTAGATCTAAGAGCATAGGACAAAATACACACCCTTTACACTTCTGAGGAGGTTTTCCTAATTTAGATCCAGGATTTCAGTCAGAAATAAGAATTCTCACCCTTCACTCTGTCCCATTCCACCTGTATCTGGGATATAATAAGTCCTTTTTAAAAGTTCAATTAAAGGAAACTTGGGATGTATAAAATGTTTAGGATATTACTGGATTCTTTCAGATATCAACATATGCAGCTGTTTTTCCTTCAGTCTTTCAGCAACCCTCAGCAACAGAAATAACATTAAAATCTCATCAACATTCTTTTAATATATTTTCCTATTTTTACTGAATCCTTTTCATCAAAATTGAGAGACTGTCAGAACAATGAATGCCTCCTGCATTTTCTGTGCCTGATAGAATCAGCTATATAGCAGTATGTTACCTCACAACCATATAATCACTGATATTTCCCTGTTCCTGTGGCAGGATTCTATGATTCTATATTGTTGTGCGAAGTGCAGAAAAATAGCATCAACAACATTCCATTTTCCCTCAGCACACTACAAAATACAGAATGGAAATGGAACAAAATGAGCATAGACTACTAAGGCTTCGCTATCATATTGTTCAGACATCAACATCCTCTAGTGACTGTATCAACACATCTTTTGCCGCATGCTCTATCTGCTAAGGGTTGATAGATTAACATGTTCTCAAAGGAGAACAAAAATTTACTATTTGTGTGTTGTCTGTCCTTTAGGCTGCACATAGTGATTTCCAGGTCTTCCTATCATATTTCTTTACAGGAACAGAAGGGTAAGATAAGGAGAGAAAGAATTACCAAAATACTCCAAAATAACAATTGTGAAAATTTCACTACTTCCTGACTGTTCACTTTCCGTATTAGGTCTCTTCCACGTTCATTAGAAAATTAGCTTTTAAGAAATCAAATTATTTTTAAGCTTGTTTGTATTACAAAAGGAGCAGCTGGGGGTGGGTCGAAGAGGAGGGTAAAGGCGTGTCCTTATTCCTCAAAAAGAGCAATTTTGTGCCTTGCTTACATCTGAATAGGCCTGCCACAAAGTATCCTGTTCAAAATTTACTATAGTTGATATAATTAAGAAGCTGTCATTTAAGGAATGGTCTGTCTCCTGTACGTACGTGCAAGACTTAATAACAACTAGATCTCTTAATTGACTCTCTAGTTCAAATTTTTACTTTCACCAAGTTTCATTTTAATCTTACTGTACCATTACATCATGAAAACCTCGACCCAAAGACATGAAATCTGGTCCTCCCTGCAGATGTCTCCATTACATCTGTATGCAGCAGGGATGTAACCAGCTAAGTAACTTTAACATTTATTTTGTATTCATGTAACGTTTGGTGTACTCGATACCCTTGACTTTGTTAAGCTACCAAGATGATCTGGGCAAAAGCATTATGATTGCATAAGATGGAAAACAAATGTCAAGGTAAGCTTCTTAAAACATGACTGCTTACTAGGCAGCTCCATTTCTGGCTTCTCACTCTTCCAATCTTCCTATGCCTTTAAAAATGGTTTTGATATTTTTGAAAGCACAAAGTTACATTTGTTTGCTGTAATTGAACACAGAAATAGAATATTGATTTGCACAGACTAATTGGACACTGCCCATCCATTTACATGAATAAATGTCTAACAGGCACATAAAATTAGAGCAACTATGCTTGAGTATCGGGCACTCAATTTCATTCAGCCAGGCTTCCAAAGTGATGGAAACCAAGGCTTTGGATCGTAAATTTAAGTTCCTACAATATCTTTTTTTGCCTTGCTTTATTACCATTGATAAACCATCTTTGCTTTGTTTATAATGTTCGCTGAGTAACACAAAGGCCCGATACATATTATACTTGAGATAGGTAAGTTACATGATAAATGGAGTTCATTTTTCCTCTGTTGTTAATTTAAAGACTAATAATGTATTGCTATTTCAAATAAGCTGCTGTGTTCTCCAAGTCTTTGACCATATATCCTTTGTACAGAGATTATTCATCATTTCTATTGTACCACTGGTGTACATAGTTTCTTACAATTACTGATTATATGACAGGAGAAAGATTTCAGTCAATCATGCCCAAGAAGAAAAATGTTATTTTCCCCACCTCTGCTGATAGCTTTATTAGCATCAGGCTAAATTCATTCCTAGGTAACACCATTGATTGCAATGGCAGCACAAAGGCAATGAGTTATGTGTTCACATCTTGTTTATTTATCTGCCCCTTCACAGTTACCACTGCAGCTTATCTCTTCTGTGCTCTGAAGATGGACAGTCTCATTTTTAGGGTGCCTCATTTAAGGAATGCGATACCTCAGTTCATTTCACTTTGTACTGAATTACCTCTGTCAATCCTTTCAGATTCCAGCCTTAACGTCAAAAGGGTAAAAAGCACCTCTTCTGCTCTGTGCTCACTGTGTATATTTTAGTTATTTCAGTTAGATGAAACAGCCTAAAAGGGAGGGTACCCAAAAGCCTGCTAAGCAGGATGTTCTTCTGCCACAGGGGAGACCTGTACTCAATGCCTGCTACACATCAGGTAGAGTCTCTTACATCAGAGGACAGTGATGCTTTCCACCAGGCTCTTGGGTTTGATGAAGGACAAACGTACATCAGCCTCACTAAGTGCTATACTCAGTTGCTTTCTTTGCAAAGCTCCAAGACAAAGACCTGAAACAGCCATCAGATTGACTAACAGGTGAAAAAGAAACAGTGGGTTGAACCCTCCATTATTATGGGGATTATTTGTGAATTATTTCTTCAGTAAGGTTGGCAGGTTCAGCAGTTACAAGACAGACGTTTCCTTAGTTGTGTCTAAGCACCAAAAGGCTTTTTGTTGCAGAGAAGCACACGCTTTGGGACCCCAACAGTGCTTCAGTGTTCTCCCCACACCTGAAAGTGATACCTAGATGTTTTCACAGAAATCCAGAGACTTCACTGACGTACAAGAGCAGCATTATTTGTAGACTGGAGTCATGGCTTTATTTTAGCAACTTACTACAAAGGCTCTTATTTTCCCATCCTCAAATAGCAAGCAATTTCCAGAAATTATTAAATATTAAAGGTATCTAGGAGACAAGATCTGCTGGTTTTTAGTCTGGTCAGAAGAGCAAAGGTCTTTTCCTTTCATTAATTCTAACGCCTGCTATTTTGTAGTGATTTCAGGTTAATTCCTACTTACATTTGGAATTTCTTACCTACTAAATTTGACTTGTTGATGAACTGCTTATGACAACCTTAGAGTTCTGGATCTGTCAGTGAGAGCAAAGTTGCTGCTCCTCATAGTGGCTTTTAGAATACAGAGCATTATATCTAGTTCTGTTAAGGTTTTCCTTCCAAAGGTATATTGTCCATCCAGCATCTTTTCTTGAATACCAAAGTACATCAGAATCTTTTACTTTATTTGATTAATGTAAATGATTTGCCTGCAGCAATCAGACTCTGTTTGCCAGGAAAGTCATTATACAGTGACAGAGATCAGCGAGGTACTTAATCAAAAATAGCAGTGATTGATACTCTGTCAGTTCTGGTCTTTAATCAGCGAAGCTTTCATCCAATCATCAGCCATTAAAGAGTTTCATTTGTCTGATTACTTTTGGAGTATTGGATTAAGAAAGGAATATATAAAGGTAAGCTATAGCCTTCTTGTGACATTATCCATATATATGACTACTTTTTCAACTTTTTATAATGGGGAAAAAATAACCTATTTGAACAACTGTTTATACAGGATGGCTCGCTGAGGTGGTTGGGACAAAGAAAGGGCATTTTCCAGTTTGGCTATTGAGCACCAGTAGGATTTAGTCTCTGATCAACTATGCCCAAAACTCATTTTCATTTTGCAGCTCTTTGGAGGGCTACTGTACACAAGCTGATGGTCTCTGTCCAGTTCCTAGAAAGTAGGAAAGTAGCCAATAAATTTGTCACTTTTCATTTCTTCTTATAATGCTAGATTATATTATTATGATTATGCTAAATAAGCTATTATTATAATGCTAAATAAGCTACATTATAGGATGGAGAAACCAACTGAAACAATTCAAATTTCTTTTAGAAGGCAGATATGATTTTAGTATGTGATACAGTGTGAGTTGGCTCCTCTCATCCTTCTCTGCACATTAGCAACGTGCCTAGTCACTACAAAATGGGAGAGGTTTATCACTATGTCTACCATGAAAATACATAGATCTCCATCAGTTCTGCAAAAGCTTTAAGAATATCCCAGCCTTGATGAATTACAGTATAAACGAAGCCTAAATTGGACTGTCAGGTAGCGTAGAGTTATTAGGGAGAAAAATCTTATTGCTGAATTTTGACGTATATAGTGGTGCAAACCCAGCTGGTGATAATTGTGCAGTTGAAGTAGATCCACTAACAGGTAGAAAAGTAAAACCAACAAAAATAATGAACCTAAATAATAAAGTAAACCCACACAGTGCTGCTATGTTGGGTTGAACTTTAAGAGAGATAATGAAAAATGAGTAGTTCCTGAACATATTTTTGTCCTAGACATTAAACAAAACTGGCAGAACTCAAGCCTACTTCCCAAACATGAGACCTCTGATCCACTGAGAGCCAGAGCAAACCCAAGGAAGTTAGCGGCAGTTGTGCTATAACAAAACTGGAAATCAGAATGCTTCAGGATTGCCAGGAATGAAAATGCTGAAGCCAATAATTGTTTCTTACATACAAAGTACAGACTTATCCCAAATCTTACTCATCTGAATGAAGACAAACTCCCTACTTGTGCTGGTCACTAGCAGAAGACAATAAAGCCTTTCTGGTTTTCTGCCTTCCCCGGGGGACCTAAGGCAGCTTTGCAGGCAGCACATAAGGAGTCGACAGTTGCCAGGCATCTCTTCCCAGGTAAACCTTTTATTCCCTGCATTGTCAGACCACCTCAGCCATGGTATCTTGTAAGGAAAAGTATCTCCTTCAATAGATTCATTTAGTAACCCACTAACAGTCTGCGCTATTACGCATCAATTCTTCTTGTCAAGGTTCAAACGAGACACACACAGTGACAGCGGCTCCAAATTAAACAGAAAATTATTATGTATACAAAAAAATAAAAAGCACAGAGATACACCTTTTTGTTCATGTAAAGAAAATAATCCTTTGTATAATCTGAGTTTTGGACTTCTTTTTTAGATTTCTTAACAACACCTACCAGTTGTATGGATCTTTTCATCAGTGGCTCTCAAATTGCTTTACAATGGAGGTCAGTGTCATTACAGCACTGGTCAGAGCCGAGACTCAGGGGAACATGCTGATTTTGACAGGTTCAGAATCATTTGACGGAACATTGTGTTTGATGTTTTAATTTCAAAGATTTCCTTGCTGTTCCCTCCCTGCACCTCCCATTATAAACTTTCTGCATTTTCCGCTTTCTTTTTGAGATAAGAGGAAACTTTTACAGTTTAAATTGCAATATAATTTATCATCATTATATCTTATGTTATTATTAAAGTATTGTTTGTCCTATTGCAGCTACATATGGATGTAAAGAGCACAAGAATCAGAGACACATTCTCCAGTATTCCAATGTATGACACTCAACACTTGGAGAAAACTAAAATTTAAACAAGATGCTTGACCTGGTAAAAGAACACTTGGTTGTCATCAAGAGGTCTTGTGTGTCATGTGGATGGTTAAAAATAGTGTTAGCAAATTTTCCTCTCAGTCATCCAAATATACCGACATTTATTGTTATTGGCACAAAAATTAGGGTTACTTTCTTTATGACTCCCATTTACATTCATGTAGTTTCAGCAGAACGATTCTGGAAGAGTAAAAGATTCATAACATTCAAACCAACAGTTACTAATGTATGGATGGGATGAGTCATCTGCACTGGGGTCTGCTCTCAGTTGAGCTGCTCCAGCTTTATAAATAGGAGCAATAACCATAACAAAATAAATCCACTTCAGCAAACAGTCTAACTACATGTTGGAATTCCTTTTTACTGAGAAACTCTACAACTAGCACTGAATCCTAGAAGTTTGTATTAAAACTGGTGAGGAAACCTCAGTTGCTCTCCAAAACCAGGTTAGTTTTGGCTAGTTTTGAAAATCCAGTTCTTACACATTCCATTGAGCACAGCTTTATTAGAAACTTAAAATTAAGTGTCTGTGAAGTATCTTGCTAAATGAATGAGACTATATGACAGGATTGCATTCAACAACAGGGCATGGAACTCTGTGGGTCCCTCATGGCCATGTTATATTAATTGAGGGTGATGATAGCATCACAGCTAAATAAATCCCACCAGCTTGCTTGTAAGTTGAAATACTGACGCCAGCTTGTCTTGCTATACATGGGAAGTTCTTAATTTTGAAAAGAGGAAACAAAAGAATTTGAGGTTAGTCAATCCTGAAAAAAAGCAATACAAGTCTTCCAGAAATATCTCCTGATACCCCATAGAGATTTTCTATGCTAAAAAAGGATTTTCACTGCAGCCTAAAGGAGAAAAAAGGCACAAATCACAATCTCTGGCCATTACAAAATATTACTGCACGTTACTACCACTATAAAGTACTAACTTCACTGGGGAAATAATATAAATTGCTGCACAGACGGAACTTTAGTTTTATTGATTGTTCCTCTAGATGCATTTTAAATATAAAGGAGATTTTATTTCAGTCTAAAACTTACTGTGGAAAACATCTCCAGATAAAATATTGGGAACTTCAAAATATGTGCATAAAAGAATGATCCTTTATGTGTCCATAGTTATTGTCACGTGTATTTTTTTTAAATTTAGTTTTTATTAATAGTTACATATCAGAATTCAAAATGTGGCCATTATATAAGGAAGTTTCAGCTTGATTTCCAAGGAAATGAGCTCAGGGTGGAAGTACACTAATTCAAACACAGTCATGGACAAAGGCTGTTCATTGGGAAGACCAAGAACAGGTGTCTATCAAGCCTTAGAGAGATGGACTACCAGGCTTAAAACACATTTCTTAAATAAACTTACCCTAAAGTCATACTTTTAAAAAAACATCCAATCACTTCAGAGGGAAAATTCATGCAGCTCCAAGTAAGTACAGCAGCTATTTAGAAGAATAGTTTCAAATATGTACAAAAGAGTAACAACATCATAGTTTCATAACGAACTCCAAACCAGGCAGCCATATGTTTGACTGAGGGTGCGGAGGTACCCAGTTTCTAAGAACTAAAGAAAAAGCTCTAGAAGTGTTTGATATAAGTTAGGAAGCATCTATCCATAAGACCAAAATACATCTGAGCCTGGACATCTTGAAGGCAAAGTACATATCACTGGAAAATTGCATGTACAGGTATAATCCAGGAAAGATCACCAAGGAACTGCTGTAATTTTTGGGTGTTCCTACCACTTGGATGTCTAAGACTGTGATGAAAATTAGTTACTTCAGCCTCCCTAGGTTGCCCCTTGTAGGCTGTGATGTAAATACTTGGCCATTTAACAGATCAAGGCACACAGAAAAGTAGGGAAAGCACAAAGCTCAAAACTAAGTTCCCCCGCCCTACACAGTTGTTTGTGAATTTTTAACTGAAACACACAATTACGTATAACAAAAAAAAAAAAAATCTGCCTATTAATGTTGATCTCAACCAGATACTGTGTGTCTCATGGATGGAAAAGCATTTTCTTCTGCTAAAAGCCTGCCTATAGCTTTTGCTAATTCTGTATGCTTTCCTCACAGTAAGTCAGTTGTGCTGTTACTGTAGAACAGTTAAGATGATATCTCTTTCAGTAAAACTACTGCATGATCATAAAGTAATTCAGCTTGGAAAAGATCTAATTTAGTTCAACCTCTTTCTCCAAGCTGAGCCAGCTATGAGGTCAGAACAGATTGCTCAAGGCTTTATCCCATCTTTGGTGCTTGACTTTAATAAGGCAGGCTCAAAATAAAAGATAAATTGGGAGATGGAAAGCATTCTCAAAAGAAATCTTGAGTTTGTAGCAATTTCAAAGCAGACAACTCTCTGGTTTTAACTAGATTTACAACTGGCAAAGGCTTTGTGAGTGCAACACCTGTATATGTGATTAGATCTTGTTTGTTGAATAGGCTGAGTGTTAAAGATAAGAAATAGAGGAAAACACTCATTTGTCGAGTGAGTTCTTAGGTTTAGCTATGAGGTCTGTGAAACAGGTAGACAAGATCTCTGTTCATTTAACAGTATGAAGGACACCCTTAGCTGTCACTATTATCCAATTGAACAGGGACTTAGTTGAGATTTTGAGAAGTGATTATAAAAGCAAGAGAATCTGAAATAGGTGACTGGATCACTAAAAGCAGAAGCCAGATATGTATATAGAGTCACCCTGACAGAATTTTGATTGGCTAGTGACAATCACCTTCTATGTAAAAAATTATTAGGAAGTTAGGCAAAAGAAGTGATGACCTCTGATCACAAGGGATAGACGATGGCATAACCAGTCATGGAAGCCAGACTTCTCTCTGGAATTCCCACTTTTATATCACAGCTGATGTACAGAAATGAATATACTAGGGAGATGTAACCAAAGACATTTCTTGGAGATTAATAGCTCTGGGGTTAAAAAAAATGAACACTGAGGTCATGAAGAATGAGGCAAATGTTTGGAGGGAACAATGGCTAGATTGAGAGGTAGTAACAATGAACTATAACTGAAGAATAAAAGCACTACAGAATTTCAGGATACTGCTGACATTAAAGGTCCTTAAAGACCGATACAACCGGTGTGAATAGTTTAAAATCTAAGGGAGGCAAAGAGTCCAAATGAATCATAACGTTTACTTCACAAACTCTGCAGAAGAAAAATCACCTCCATGCTGAGATGATTAACTGAAAATCTCATGAAGTTGAACAACAAACTGCTGCAAACAGGAATATTTTGACTTTCTGGACAAAGTCCAAAACTTCCAGGGTCAAATATTTAGTAGCAGTCTATGGTGATAACAGAGTGAACATTACCATAAGTCTCCTTTATATTGCCAGCCCCCCTGTAAAAGTGAGTTAGTGTAAATGAGAATTGTATACTTTAAATCAAGGAATCAATGGACTAAGCAAAACAACTTAGGTCACTTTTCAGTGAAATGTATCTGAGTACACTAATTGGAGACTCAATTTTGAAAATTAACACTCAGTCAGAGAAAAGTCAGGACAACAGGAAAAAACACTGCAACTATCACAAAGCAATTTTTCTCCCAAAAGTCAATTTCACAATTATGTGGGAAATAACTAAATTAAACAAAGCAGGAAAAGTGGGGAAAAGCATTGAGTGAGAGCCTTAGGCTTATATAAAAAGCCCTAGGCTTGTATATTCCACAACCAATAATAAATACACAAACATTAAAAAAGGGTCAACATTTATGTATGACCATTCGCAAAAGCTAACCAAGGTTATGAAGGAGGCTTTGGGGAGGAAAGAAACATTCACCAGCGAGAAGTCTGAAAGCACAACAAAATGAAGACATACTTACGACAGGAAAGGCTAAGGTAGAAATTAAAGGATAATTACACACTGTTTACAAAACTACTCATCCTGGCATATGAAGAATGAGATGTCAGTAAAAGAGAAAACTAACTCTTAAGAGACACTCTGAGTATTTATTGAGAGTACAGGATGATTCTGCTAAAATAATCATTTTACTTAATCATTTTTATCTACACTTACAAAAAATGATTTGTTGAAAACTGTGAAATAGATCGTTCTCCCAAAGAAACAAACCTGAATTATAAAGGAGATTATCAAGAAAGACAGTTCCCAATACTCACATTTGGCTGTAGTAGAAATCTTTACATACCAAGCAGAGGCATACTTTGTCCTTTGCTGCTGGGAATAGATTACAGCCCCCTCCCATGTAAAAGAGCATGGTGTCTGGGCAACAATATTTATAACAGCCTCCAGGAGAAGTTAAGAAGTCATTATGACAACAGAGTGTGAGAGTACAGTACATTCTATTTGTATCTCTGCCCTCTTTCTACATCCTTGACAGACAAAATTAATGCAATTGATTCCATGTCATTCCTTCTCATGTCATTTTGCTACTTCTGCACACCAGTGGGATTCCCAGCTGGTCATAAAAAGAAAGTTCAAGGAGCTTCATCAGCTTCCAGTTGCCAGTTTGTGAAAATATGAAAATCATGTGTCCAAGTCATAATTCTAAAGGAAGTTTCAGGGGCAGAAGATACTGATTTTCAAGTGTTCACATATTAATCTTCCTTCTTTGAGGGAGAGAAAGCAGCAGTGAGAAGAAATAAAAATACATCTTTGCTACTAGCATACTGGTTGTATATCCATTTCTAGAACCATCCAGCCAAGACAATGCAAATCGCCAGGCCTGAACGGCATTCCAGGTGTAATGAAATAATCACATCCATATCCCACAGTACCTGCCCATTTTGGTGTAAGTTTGGCATATAGTCCAGTTCCATAGGTAGAAATGCTGACATAATTTTCCACCCATTTTCCCCTGACCTTTCTCATGGCAGTATTTACTTACCTTAAAGGGTGTTACAAGGATTAGTTTGTCTATGTTTGTAAAGGCACTTTCGAAGAAAGAACACAATATCCAGCATGAATGCCAATTTCTGTTGTTATGTGAATCTTATGAAACAAACAAAAAAATCACTGAGGAGGAATTAAAAAAAAATCTTTTACATTTGAGTAGTGTTAAACAACAAATTGTCTTCTGTTAATTGCCTAAAACGTGTAATTTCAGGTGGGTATAGCCAGAGATGGAGCATCAGTTCTGCTACAGTTCTTACTCCTGACCCACACTTTTACTTATGCCACTGGTATATGAGCCGTTCCCCCTAAATATTTAATTAAAACTACAGCCATTCTGTCATATTGACCTCATTCCTTCCGGTTTAAATGATTCCAGTCTTAGATAAGATGTAACCCTGGAATAATACATCACCACTGCTTTAGATCAGGTACTGCGTGATATATTTTAACCCCTTGAAGAAATGAAGATCTGTAGTGGATAAATCTGCCTTTGGGCTACAAGGAGGGTCTGAACAGGACAGGAAAGTAATACAAAGAAATCTCAATTATTTAGCACTTAGCACAATGCTTTTTAGCTGTAAATAGGAATCATATGTGACAACTTTGTGAAAAGTGAATTATCAACCATCTCAGTAATACCCAAGAGGCTACACAATCTCTGACCATTATTTATTAAAAATGAGAGTGGCTAAAGGGAAATTACATCCATGGTAAGGTTAGCACAGGTTTTGCTCCTTCAGCAAAAGGCTGAGAAATACGTGGTGAAGCTATAAATAATATTTGGTACAGAATGGATACAATGGAGATACATCCTCCCTGCCGTCTGTCATTACAGAACCACAGCTAGTTATACTGGTGCTAAGGCTCTTACATTTCTTTACCACCTTACTGCTTTATTATTATTGGCCAAGATATTTAGTACATGTGAATTGGAATAGCTTCATTTACTTCAATGCAGCTGTAGTAATAGATGAAGGCCAGCATTCCAGGTATTATTTGTCGAACAGATCAGTAGCTTTCTATTCTATAACATAGTGTGATGAAAAACCTCAAGTAAAATATTCTTGCCCATGTCAGCTAAGCAAACTAGAGAATCAGGCACAGGCTGTCATCTTTACTGCTGGCGACCAAATGGGCTTTGGAGCTTCTAATCAAACCTCACCTCTTAACAGCAAGAAAGTTTCTCTACCCTTGAAGGTCCTGAAGTGTAATTTGTATCAGCAGGGAGTCTTCCCTAGTTTATAGGTAAAGGGTGTTTTAACTATTCTTGTTTCTCAAGTTCTAATCATATTTGGATTTGGGTTTTTTAATAGCTCAAACAGGGCTTTAGTGCGGCAGAAAAAGGCAAACAGTGCAGTAAGGCTCATGTCTTACATACATTTGAATTCATAGATGCATGTCATGCCAAAATTTGGAACCTAAGTCCTTTTCAGCACCAAGCTACAAAATACGTTGCAGCAGAAGCAAGAGTTACACAGCATGCACACCCATAAGCAGTATTGTTAGAGGGGCTTAATCTCAAGAGCATCCTTTTCTCTGTTGTTAGAAGCATAAGTGTATTAAAATACTGCAAAAACTCCTGCTCATGAGTTCCACCAATATGGTCTTTGAATTCAGTAAGAGACTGGAGTAACATTTCTAAGATCTAGATTTAACCTCTGTCACTGGCACTTTTCACAAAGAATCACAGGAACACTAGGTTGGAAAAGACCTCCAGGATCATCAAATGCAACCAATTTCTTTATTCCATTCTGCTCATCTACCTCATCTAGAACTTGTGAAGTGAAGAGAGTTGGGACTGTCCTGTGGTTGTAAGCGCAATATACTGAGCTCACGCATACAGTAATCTTATTTATTTAGGTAACAAAGTAAGAGAATTTTCATCAACCACCACCAGAGTTGATGTTCCAGGTTGCACTTTGGAAGTGAGATTTCATAAAAAGCACTTATAATGGTGCATAACTACAAACAGTGGTGATGGTTTGGCTCAAAAGCTCAAAATAAAAAGACCATTGAGCAGTCTTTCACTGACACAGGATTTATTTTTTCCAGAAAGCTTTTAAAACTTCTCTTATTTAACTGAATCATAGCCAATATTGGATAATGAATACACCATAGAATCATATTTTTTTGTAACTGGCCGAGTTCATATGAGTATACAATATATATTATATGAATCATATACAGATTCGACCTTGTGATGACGTATTTCAAACCTAGAGATTAGAGTCCAGGAAAATCATGTAATAAATTAATGACACTTAATGAAAAAACACATTTTTTGGTTATTTTTCTTTGTACTTTAATATAACTAATTTACTAGGTTCGATTGAAAGTTAGAACATGTTTTTTTAAGCACTGACATGTACGCTCTATGCTGCTCTGGAGACAAGGCTTTCAAGACTTGCTTTTCCACTCTATTTAAACACCAAGACTGAAACAGCAGCAGTGGATTTACACAATCCTGACACACCAGGCATGAAGTAACTCTTTTTCTTGCTCCTTGGGGAAATCCAGTTGGATTAAAAGGAAAATAATTGGCCATGTTCTTATTAGGCTGGCAAGTATGAATCTCTGGAACGGGAACAGACATTGGCTTTCGCGAAGCCAAATACTCCAAGACTATACAGCCATGTCCAGGAAGGACAAAGCAACATGAAACTGCTTTCGAAAAGAAAAACCCCACAATTTAAAATAAGGGTCTGATGTGAGTCCAGCAGGCTTCTGCTGGGTGTTATACGAGGGATAAAATCGGCCCTCCTGCATTAACAGTAAGTGGATTCTCATTTTAAAACACTAATTTGGAGCGAAGAACACAAGGTCCATAGTTGGTTAATTATAAAACAGTTAACACTGTGCCATTCACGATAAAATTACAATCGTGATTTGGCTAATGTTTTCAGTTATGTCATTCATTATCACCTGTTTCAGAATGGAAAATAATTTTCAATAAAGCAATCTAGCTTTGTACAAATCTAAACCAAACCTACTGTAAGGATTTCAGTCAAATCCAGGTTTATTCTCATTCCTAGTTTGATAGAAAGGAACAAACAACTTCCATTTCCTCAGTACTGTTTTGAAATCCACATAAACATTGAAGCAGCTTGTTAACACAGCAATATAACATATTCATTATATGCCAGCTGAAGTATTGCAAAGTTTGCATCTGTCGTCATGAAGATAGATTGATATTAGATAGGATTCATTACAATTTTGCACCATTCTAGCCTGTATTGTCCCTGCTTTCAAGATAAGTAAAGAGCTATTTCCACAACTACAGAACAATTCATTTGTATCCTTTCAGAATACACAACATCATTACCTCTGTGCCAAAACAACCTGCTGATGGAAGGCCCTTCTAAGTGATAAATTGCACATTCAGGAAATGCACTTCAGCAGCTACCATTCCAAAACTGTTCTCCCTTGTATTCCTAACCTGTACGTGTTGATGAGCTGATGAGTTTCGATTTTAGCAACTATATTTTACTACTGGGTGTACCCGTTTGTTATGCAAATACTTCCAATAACGGTGCACAGTTCTACTGCAATCAACTAATCAGGTTTGTATGTATTCCTATATTTAGTTGCACCCACAGTCATGAGGAATGAATATGCAGCTGAAAGTCATACTTCTCTGCATGTATTTGCCAAGGTTTAAAAAAACGTAGCCAAATCGTGTAATCCAGCATAACCTAAAGATTTGGACAAACATCTGTGTAGCCATACTTAAAAACTGCACAAACACTTCTGAATACCAATTGCTGCAATCAAGCCTTAGTGAAACTGGCTGCTCACATGTAACTGAAGCCAGAGGAGCAAAGAATATTACCCATTTGATTAGCCATGCTCTTTCAAGTTTCAGATTTCCTGAATACACATGTACCCCAAGATGAATTATCAAAACCTAATAAAAAATTTATAAATCCCCCACTATTTAAGACTCTCTATAGAGTAAGAAGTGGTGATAAAATAGAGGTTCATCAACATTTCCATTAGGAATTATATTGTTCAAATGTCTGAAAGTAATTAAATCCATAAAAAGTGCCTTAGTTATTTATTTGCATTTTTACTAGTCTCTAATACAAGAACACTGTTCAACAGCCTAAGCGCCCTTGGCAGTCTTTTGAAGAAAGTAATAAAAGATAATAATACCTGGCTTTTATACAGTGTTTTCACTAGTAGACCTTAAAGTGCTTTACAAAGGAGCTAAAGCTCTTTATAGTCTTTAGCTCCAGCAAGTGAAAATCACGTCCATCCATAGTTTGTGTGTATCAGTGCTCACTAGACATAAATGTTATGATAATCTTAGAGAGAGCATTAAAAATACTCTTAGTCTAGTCTATTGCGTTCCTTATAATTTTCCTGAACATTGGAAGAAAGATTGGAAGACCTGTGATATGCTAGATGACTGCCCATGCTGTGACACACACGGGGCACCTCGAGAGGTGGCGCAGGCTGTTTGGCTCATGCAGCGTTCAGCATTTCCATTCAGCAGCTCTTCTGGTAGAGTTGATGTATATCTTGGGGGTCTGGCCACCCAGCCAACCAACGTGAACATACGTCATGGTTGGTCAGACATTTGGTTGGTGTATTGCCTGTCAGCGCTCTGGAGAATCAAATATTGCAGGTTGGCTTTTAATTGTTGATACACCAAAGAAATTGATCTGCAAGACACATGCTGCACAAGTCTGTCAGAGTCTCTCTCAATAGCTAGGTGACATATCAATTTTTCTAGATTTTTACACAATCTCACCTGTGGCATTCATAAAATTATTCCATTTCAGCTCCCCCTCTGTCACAATCACATATGACATACTATGTTTTATTTTAAAATACGTACTTGCCCTAACTTTGCTTGAGAATTCTAAATAGGAACCTTACAAAGCTACAGAACATATGTTTGCTTCTACTAATTGACATAAACTGTTTTCCTTTGTGGAGAGCTGTGTTCAAAATAATTACAAAATAATTTGGTTTAAACCAGAAAATAAACTGGATGACAACAGTGTGCTGATTGATCAGCCCATTACAAAGGAGGGATCCAGATTAACTTGTGTCTAGTGACGGCAGTTGTTTCTCCATCAATATGTGACTATAAAACATGATGATGATTAATTTGCCTGCCTGCACAAAGAGTAGTAATATGTGCCTACCTGTTCTGAAGGTTTTTCATCAGATTCTAGAACTTTCATATGGATGATGGAAATTATGATGAGCCCCCACTGAGATAGTTAAAAACAATGGTGTGTAGCAGAGTAAGATTATGCTATGAAGAATTGTTAATACAAAATACAGATTAAAATTGACTTGCACAAACAAATCTGCTAATATAGATAAAATATGCTTCACAGAAAATTAAATAAAACTGCACAGCACAGCTGGAAAGCATGATTCCTTGTAGAAAAGGCACCAATGGAGCAATAGTAATGGAATAAATATCTAGAAGAAGCTAACAAATTCTTTGCAAATTATTAAAAACTCTGTTTGAAGCAGCCTACACGTCTTCTCACACAATGAGTCCTCGTAAAACGAGTACTCATCAAATGAATCATCCACCCCACATTTGCATCTTTCTCCCATCTTCTAAACAAGGAGCTGCACAGGGAAGGTCAGTGGAACTAGACCTGGAGGGCTGTGCCACGTCCCCCTGTGCTGCAGAGCCCAGCATTATTGGTCATCTGAATGGCCAAAAGGGCCCTGTGGGCTTCCTCTACCATTGCCAAACAGAACAAAACTTCAGGAGAATATAAGGACATATAAGTCATTGAAGATTTCAAACCAAGCCCTCAAAACAGAAATCAAACGTATTTCTCTGTGACAAACATGTTCTTAAAAATGGGATCTTTCCAGGGTTTAAACATACTCTGGCCACAGGGACAAGGGACCCTGCAGTACCTCAGTGGAGCCAACCAAATCCTTGCAAGAGGCCACTGCAGTCACTAGGGCTGAGAGAGAACCTGTCACATAGCAGGAGCTATCAGGAACTTTAAACAAGTATTAATACCAATGGGTTTTTTAGCTAGGGTTCCAGAAGAAATGGCTACAGCAGGAGCTGTAATGCAACACAGGAAATAAATGGACCCATGGAAACAAACATTTGACACTAAAAGACCATGATAATCAGAGGCTAGATTTTAAAAAGAAAAGGGGTGAAAAATAATCCCTGAACAATTGCACGCCGCACTGCTTCAAATATGATAAACTGTAAAAGAAAAAGATAGTCCAAAATAAAACGCAAAAGAGCAAAATATATAACCTCCATTAGAACTTGCCTCCCATGTCGATGGCTGCCTTTTGACAAATCAATACAGAATATGGAATAGGCTCATGGCCTCATTAACCAGATTGCAACACTGACTTCAATTTAAGAAAAGGAAATAAAAAAAGATAGATAGATTTTCTGGGCCTGTTTCTGTGAGAGAGACAGAGAAGATCCGTGCAGTTCTGGTTCCAGGTGGGAATCTGCTGCTTTACACTCCAGTATAAATTACCATTGACCTACCTCACGTCTACTGCTGTAAAGCTACTAAGACTGTAGGTAAATTTCCTCCTGCAGATGAAGGTTGAAGCACTAGTATGACTTGGATCACAAGTCATATCTTTCCTTTATGTATCATATTATTCCACCTTCAATGCCACAACATTTTAATGAATCCTGCAGAATTTCTTCTCCCATAGAACCTGTAAACACTGGATCAGAATTTTGGATGAGACATTGCTCTTTCTGGCTTCTCAACCCTCTGTTTTAATACAGAAATTGAACAAACTTTAATACATCTAACGAGAAAGGTGCATCAAGTTTGAAGTTCCAGTGAAGATTATTAGTGCTAGTTCTGTACAGTCCCTGCTCCCACATTAGGAAGCACGAGACTCAGTCCCATCTCCTTCGGTACAAGAAAACGTTGTTGACCTGAACAGAAGAACAATACGGAGCAGAGGATGAGTGAGACACAATGAGTGAGCTGAGAAAATGCTGGAAGCAAACTAAAGCCAAAAGCATTCCTGGTGTCATTTCAGGGAAGTTAATGGGTATTAAACAGGATAAATTTGAGACTTGGAATCAATGTACAAATGGCTGAAAGGTTCTACCTTAAACAAAAATTGAGAAACAAACATCTAGAAGCTCTGCAGCAGGTTTCTGTATGATTGATTGAAAGCTGCCTTCTGTTGGTGTCCTGTTTTCATTTGACCCTTTATAAGAGCTGTTCAGGGCATGTCATCATCAATGTAAAAAGCAATTCTAAGCACAATGCTGTGGCTGTACAGGCAGATGGTGACCTTATCCCTGAATGTCAGTTCACCAGGCCATATGCAGCAGGCTTCACATTAAAATTTAATCGAGATGACCGTACTGATGTAGAACAAAGTGGTTTTAAACAAGCACAAAGCAAACAAGGAATGTGTCTAAACTGGGCAGGTTTGAATGGTTGAAAACAAGAACAAGTCACAAGCTATTTTAATGGTCTTGTTCAACTGTGAGAACTAAATAAAAATTCCCTCTGGCAGTTTAATATATATAGCACTGGCAACATCATATTTTCAGTTTATAGAAACATAAATTTTTCTTATTCACACTGGCATTCTTCAGATCATAGTATTAAGCTGCGTATTGATACATCCTGCAAATCCCAAAGACTAGGAAATTTTCATTCTATAGCTTTTCAGAACTGACCTTTCGACAAAAAAATCTAAACAATTTTAAGGGAGAAAAATAGGTACCTGATCATAAGGTCCACCAGCTAGAGCAGATAAAAAGTGAGCTGGCAAGTATACTACACACCTTGGAAGATCAGACCAGCACAAGTGCGGTCGCTCCGTAATAGAGTTCACCAAAACGCACAGTCCTAAGGTGGAGCAGGGCTGCAGTATGTGGATATTTCACAGAGGGTGCCACTTATCTTCCACAAGAGAAATTCATGTCCTCCATCATATCTATCAGAACATACACACATTTCCCATCTATGAATCCCTGCACAGAAGCAGGTGGACTCAAACAGGTGTCTCTGTTTCACAGCTACCCCATACACAGTTTTCATGTTTTCTTTCCTCTAGCATCTTGGGATACCTCCTGACCAGGGATTGATAAGGTAAGTGGAAAATGTGAGAACTGCACAGAGCGAGAAAATCATTCCAGAGCTGCAAATTATTCTCTAGAGCTATGGATGTACACTGGATACTTCCACAGACAAATAATCATATGTATGGTGGCCACAGCTGAAAATCTGATCCATAGCACTGAGCTAAAATGTAACGGTGGGCTCACATTAAGGTTTCATGAGTCAGTGAGATATTAATGTGTCAAAAATTTTCATGTCTACTCTGGTAGGCAGCTTAAACTTTTCATAAACAGATACTTTTAATTTATTTGTTACAACCGAAACAGGTCAGGTACAGAGAATCAATACCCTTGGATTAGGAAAAATATTTCAAGGTTAGAAATTCTAAAATAAGACATTTCTTTGAAATGTCCTTCTGTTAACTGCTTTCCACAGAGAAGTCTAAAAAGGCATATTCATTAGCCTCAAATTAAATTGACCATGGTATG
Source organism: Piaya cayana (assembly GCA_013389865.1). Lineage (NCBI taxonomy): Eukaryota > Metazoa > Chordata > Aves > Cuculiformes > Coccyzidae > Piaya > Piaya cayana. Next base: position 271,169 of record WAAB01012591.1, read on the forward strand.
ATTTGCATCATATAACACAATGTCACAGTTGTAAAACCCTGAAGAGGCATAAAAGACAAAAAAAAATCAATTTTAAGAATTTTCAATTAAGAAGGTAGCCTGTAAACCTGCAAAACCACATAAACAAAGAGAAAAAGGACTATGGCTGGCAGTGCTCTCAATGACTTAATTTACATGCGAAAGAGCTCAAATTCTAGTTAATTATACTGCAGACACAACCCTGAATATCTGGGCTATGGATATTCATTTCTCATTAGAAAACTCTAGCTTCTCCATCTCTCTATTTTCTTTAAATATTCTTCATCTCATGAGTGTTCACAGATCTGCAGAAAAACATCCAGCTAAACTACACCAATAAAAGTGTGACAAATATCGATATCAAAATTGCTTTGGTATGAGTGCTTTATTCATTCCACGACTCTCTAGCTAAAAACTCTCCTTATCTGTTCTATGCTGTGTTCCTATGATTCCCCTAAGCTTTCAACCTTTAATTCATAATTTACAATGAAATGAATAGGCATTCAAGAAATCAACACATATTTTGCAAAAAAAAAGTCTTTGTCATGCATTCATTTCATTAATTTCCACCCCCCCATCCACATCTCCCTCTTCCATCTCTATTATCATTCAGGTTACAAACAGCAGAACTAAGCTGAAGCCAAGCTCCATCTCATGCTCCCCATTAGTAAGATTCCCTTCTGTCACTCCAGAAGGGCTGTGGCCTCTGGAACAATTCACTGCAGCAAGTGATTTAAAATAACCTTCTTTCTTCTCTACTACACTAGACACATCTACACAGTACTTCTACTGGTTTTTACAAAGCATCTTAGGATATTAAATATTACAAATCTATATTTGTAGGAGTGTGCATTTGTATTTATTTTGCATAAAAATCTGGGAAAATAAAGGAAAGACTTTGTTCCTCTTCCTTTGATTGACTCTTGATTTCCCCACAGCAAAAAGCCCCACAAATACATCCTGGTTGAGCTGCTGGGCTGCTCTAGCTGCCCCTCTTTACAAACACAACAACTGAGGGGGCCTTGACACTGGATCCTCTAGAGCTGTACAAGCTCTCTGTTTGCAATCAATGAATTCTGTGGGAACCCACAGAAGTTTCCACTCTCTTTCTTTCCCCTAATGAACCCGGAAGACGCAACACCAGTCAACAGATATGGAGCTCTGGAAAAATGAGGGTAAACAGAGGATTGGCATTTTCTTCATTTATTTATTTTAAGAGATCCTCCTCAGCATGCGCACATTGATCAAGAAATGACTGCTAATACGGAACTTCCAGAGGACATCAATGTGCAGCTTTAAAGTGCTTTTCATCTTTTTGAAATATAGTGCAGGCATCCAGAGCAGTTGGGACAAAGCGAGGAACCAACGCTGCCGACTCCCCATGGGCTGCAGCGCGGACAAAAATCTCAACAGCAATTCAGCAGATTTCTCGCAGACCATAACGTGCCTGCTGCGCCACTACACGACTGTCTAGCTTTTTTTTTTTTTAACTCTTGTAAATAGTACAACAGGCACAGGCAGTAGGGTTAGTATCTTTTATACATCCCTACTGACCAGTTTTTGCAGTGCTTAGAACTTGTTGGTTATTCTTTAAAAGATTTGCCTGCATTTTTCTCTCTGTTCCGTTCCATACATGTTTCTACCTTCATTTCTTTCCTGGATTTCACTTTTATGGGGTGTTCAAGTGGACTTAAATTATAAAAGATGAATGTGAATTAAAATGAATAAATATTACTTGTTCATAAGTGACAAAGAAAAGGTAAAACAGTCTGTATTCATCTGTGTGCACAAGCTCTGGCCAAATCCACAACAAACCTCAGCTAAATTTAAGAGTTCTGTAAAAAATAATGGAAACCAAATAATATTCACTATTATGTATTTCCTAGAATTATATATAATCTTCTATTTGTTCACCTGGATTTCTGTTGGGACACAGAACTGATTAATCAGATTTCCCCTACAAATCCATCTATTGACAGAGCAGGCTTACTTCTACAACAGCTGCTTAGATGGAGATTCACGACCAGAGTCTTCCAGCCTTTTCAAACACACATGTAAACCAATATTCCTGAATTGGTACCAGGACATTTCTCACGGGTATGCTGAGTGTTCCCTGATTTCAGCAGGGTTTTGCAGACACCTAGAACATTTCCTATAGAATTCCACATATGGACTTAGGATCCCATATATATCAAAGCATCGAAACCTGTCTGTTCTCCCTTCCAACTTAGCAGCTTTTCCTCCTTCAAGATAAACTGTAACACTGATTCAAATCTATTAATACAAAGCATGGGGTCTGATATTTTTCATAGCCCTGTTCTAATCCTACCTGCTGTGGGATGATTGGAGATACGAATATGTGTTTCCCCTCAGCCTGCATCTGAAGAGGGAGGACTTCTGGCACTGCAAATTACTTGAACTGCTTTTTAACCTTTTCTCGTATTGACATCATTTCCTTTGGGAGTGGAACAGGGCCTGTCATAGGTTGTAGCTTTTATTCAGCACAGTAGATCTCATCTAGTCTGGTAAAGGTTCTTCTCTGCCAATTAATTCCATGTTTTATTCATCCTAGAATTCTTTAAAGCTGCAAATCAAAATGCCACTCTGTGCATTGCTAACCACATTATGAACCACCAGTACTGCAAGTAAAGGTGCTTTTTGCATAGCAATCAGATTGCCCCTTTTCAGAGAAAATGAATTTAGCTCTGTATTTATCTCGCTAATTGCATTCACAGCATTACAGAGTATCACCCGCTTCACACTTACATTATGCAAAACCTAATCTCTGCAAGTTACTAAACCAAAAATGAGCCCTACGTTTCCTCCTGAGACCCAGAAAACACATTGTTTGAACTGTCAACATATATGAATTACATTAATCAAGAAAAAAGTTTAGATACCATAAGTGATAAGATAATCACCTCAGAGCATCTGTAGGCTCTAAATTCACTGCTTAGGAGAAAACAGGACAGCTGACCAAGCACATGTTGCTGAATTTATGTCCCCTCGGTAATTACAGAAGCAAAGAGACAGCGTCTTACTTGAGTTCAGCTCAATCAAATTCAAGAACTAATGTAACATTCACATGGAAAGCAGTGAGCTCCCTTGCAGTCCCTCCCAGGTGCCCCCAGGGCTCCTTTAAGTTTATGGTTGAGGTCAGCCAGTTTTCATTGTCCCACTGCAAGCCTGAAAATTGAAAACTCTTCCATAAAGAGGTATATAAATGTGTGTCCCAACCAGCAGGAAAACTGTCACACACAGAGTTACAACTCAGGGGCCAGAATCTGCTGTTATTTATGCACAACTCCCACTGACGTCAATGGGCTCTTTGCTCTAAGCTGTTCTGAGTGAAAATCCAGAGACTGAACTCCAGCTTGAAATGCTGAAGCTTAGAAATAGTCTATAGGGTACATTATGGTAGCTAAGTATTGCCAAGGGGGTTTAAATACTGCTTTGTACTGTAATTAGCGTTCCACCTCCTACTCTATTAGCTCTATCAGAGTGTAAAGCTCTCTTCACAAATTTCTACAACAGATTGAGAGAGAGCATTAGACACAATGTTTTCATACTTTGAATTCTTTTCAATTTTTAATTTTTCTTAGGGTCCCTGTTCACAGGAATGACTCACAAGGTTGGCATATAATTATTCTACAGATTTTGATTCAAAGTCCCAGATATTTAGACTATTGAGATGAAACCAGACTAAAAGCAATGCATAATGTTTGTGAAGTCTAATGGCAGCTTTTTGAAAATTACTTTATATTGACTTATGCCTGTCTGGTCACATGTTACAAACAGGAGAGACTGTAAGGAACTAAGGAGAATCTAGTGCTTTGAATATCCATATATATGCAAGACAAGGCAGTAAAATTGGTCTGTATTTAGATGCAAAAAGGAGGATATTAAAATTAAGATTACAAAGCTATTAGAACCTGAGTGGCAGCAAAGGTCAGACCAGAAGCTCAGTATCCCAGCACCCTGCCTCTGACTGCAGTCAGCAGCAAAGGCTGAGTGAAGCTCACAGGGAAACCTTCTCAAAATACCAGTTTACTGTATTTAAACTTCCTGAGTGAGAATTCGTAGTTTGGTATTTAATAGCTTTTAGTGGATTTTTCTACCATTTATTTGTCCACTCATTTTTAAACCTACAGTTACTTTCCCTCCAAGTGTCTTCTAGCAAGGAGGACAGATTAAGTTGCATATGCAAATGAGATTTTGTTCTGTGTAAAACCATAAACTTCTTCCACAAAGTTTTAAAACGTAGTATTTATAATGTATTCCCATAAAAAACTGAGTGAAATTATTGTTATTTTCTGTGGCAGTCAACAAAATGGTGAGCACCATAAATACTAATGCATCTACTCTGAAACAACTGAGGTAGGCAGATGAATATCTTAATTTCACATTACAGCATAAAAAGACTATTATTTGCCTCAATATGTCAAATTCTATTGGCAGCGCATGGCAAATCCAAGAGCAGAATCTAGGTAATCAGCTTCCCTATCTGTTCCCTAAGGTACAAGTTAGGAAGAAAAGCACAAGAAGCTGCAGAAAAAGATCAGTGCTGAAGAGCTTTTAAAAGCTTAGGAGTAAATTCAGATCTGACCCGAGTTAATGAAAGTGAAAGGAGCTGCACCTATTTTTCTTATTTTTTTCACTATATGTACCTGCTCTGCTCTCCACGGCTACTGGCTTTGCAGATCAAATACACGGGTTATGTCCTGTGCTCTTATAGAATATCTGTATTTTCCTCTGAACTGACTTCTTTCACAACATGCCTCTCTTTTTGAGCAAATCATATTGCCCACCACAGGGCCCATTTTCTCTATATAGCCAATAATCTAAGCTGGTGCTGGGCTAAGAGGGGAAGATGGAGAACATCAGATTTCAGTTTCTTCAAAAGTAAATTCCACCGTTCTGTTCCTCTGAAGCCAGATTCAGATGATGTTCACTTACTTTGGGCAGGGTTCCAATCAGCTGTACCACTAGCAAACAAAGACAGATTTACAGTAAAACATTTACTGTAACTTCACATCTTGTCTCAGACAACTACATTTCAAAAATGAGGAAATAATCTTTAACAAATACTGCTAGCAACATCAGTGAAAGTTACAGTCCTCAACACATTAGCTGGAGGGCAGATAAAATGCATATAGTCTCTCCATCTCTTCATTTTAGCCTTTTAGATGTACATTTTGACAAAGAAACCAAAAGACTTGTTCACTGACAATCCTTCACTTGTAAAAGAAGAAATTTAATACTGCACCAAATGTGTTGCTTAAAAGCTTATTTTCACATCTTACGGGTAACACACTGCTGAATTAGAAGAGCTACAGTTGCTATTTTTCATCAACTATTTTCACACAGAAGCACACAGGATAAAGATGCATGCTCCCTTTTATTTTTTTAGTAACTTCTGCTTATTCATATGTTTATATCCCCCGAATCAGGCACACGACCGTCCTTTTCAATTGCCAGATGCAGACCAGAGTTCCTTCAAATGTATCCAGCAAGTAAAAAAAAAAAGTTTTAATGACAATTTTAAAATTATTCCTCCTATACCTTCCTTGAGAATCTTGCTTATAAGTTTCTCCCATGAGAGTGAGAGGATAATACTGGATTCAAGATCTGACATGTAAATGTAAAGGTGAATTTTGGTGGGAGAGTCTGTTAGTGTCTATCCAGAGAAATATACAGTCTTAACAAACTCACTTTGTAGGTTTTTCTTACAGTTCTACCAGGGCAAATAATACTTATAGTATAGTGAATCAGTAGAAGAAAACAATAGGCATCATGCAGTTATTAAAATAAATAACTCTGAACAAATACTTCAGTGCTCAGAAACTACTTTTAAATTAATTTCACTTTGGATCTGGTCCCTGCTGGGGTAACCACAGCGATTAGAGAATCAATACAGCATAAGACACCCTGAGGGAATTAGGGACTGCAAGGATACACCAGGTTCAGAGCTCAGTCTGTAATGGCATGTATCAGCATAACAAATCTCATGACAACCAAGGGAGGAAAACCAGATGTGGTGAGAAATGCACAGATTACTACTATCCCATCCCCCAGACCTGCTGCTGTGTGTTTTGTCTTCACTGTCACTCATCCAGCAAAGTTTTATTTTCTCCGTGCCTCTCCTACTAAGCCTCTAGTTCCAGTCCGTGGTACAATACACAGTGCCAGAAGCTTATATCACAATCCTTGGAGCAGAGAGTCTTCTGTCCTCAGAGACTTGCAGAGAAAAACACGAAACTGAACTTTTCATAACACACCTTGAGATCCAGGATTGATCCTTCTGCTCTGCAAAAACAATGTTCTTGCACAGCCAGCTGATGTCAGTTCTGCAGTTCAGATGGAAGACATCTGTTCTACACTTATGGGTTTTCCAGACAGAAACCTTGGTGTTGGTAGAGGATGGGATAAGTACTATGCAGATTTCCTTTTTAATCTTAGGAACACACACACAGAGGTATAAGGACACAGTTTCAAGGGACATTAATCCTACTGCAAAGTCCAGCAGTCGAACAGGCAATCTTAATTCTGTATCTTTGAGTTTCTGCATTATAAAGAGTTTTGAATCATAACTCAATATATTTATTCTACATGATCTCTTCAGCTCAGTGAGCAAAGAACTGTATTAAGACTACACAGATCATGAATAAACCAACATATCTCTATACTGCTGAATTTTCCCTATATGTATATGCAAAACCTTGAAATGCAGCTTTAAAAGTACTTCTGAAGGTACCCTTCATGAACTGAGCAACACAAGTACTTCCAGCTAATTGAATCCAGACCAAGTTACTATTAATTATATGACATGCAACAGATTAAAACAAAAAAAAACTAATCAAAGCTTGCAATGTGCCTAGAAAAGCACTATAAACACTCACTGAGGAATCCACTATTTTCACTGTAAAATATTTCTATCCAGTTTCTGCTGTGCTGTTCACTCCTGGAAATACTGATAACATAAGAACTGTCTTCCTGCAGCACTTGCAGGAGAAGAGGCTATGAGGATTCAGTGCCTGACACTTCATCAGCCACTAGTGCCTTTCACTGCTTGGGAAAGGCAGATGTTTCAAAAGCTGGTTGTAAGGAAGAAGTCTTAATGAGAAATATTTGCTGAAAGAGGCACAAAGAGTCAGAATTGTCCACTGCACAGTTCACACACCTTTTACTTTAGGATGAGAAAAATATCATCATCAATTTTATCAAACAAAACAATAGGAGTGCTTCTTGGATCACCTGGAAAAGAACAGAGGGTGTGTAGAGTCCCCCATTTGGAGATAAACACTGCCAGTGTTAGAGCAACCCCTGCCCTTCCCTGGGACATGACCCAACAAGCACAGAGAAGACTAAACTGGACTAATTTAGCGCTGAGTTTTTTAATTTTTAACTTTTACATAAGGTATACCACCGTAAAACTACTACATCTTCAATTTACGTCTCTTCTCCAAAATCCTACCAAATAACACAACAGACTGATACACAGCAGCAATTACAGATCAATACAGTGTTTGTTTATCTCTGATGGACTAGAGCTTTTCTCTCTCTCTAATGTCTAATGACTGAGGGCAATTTTCTAATCAGCCATGCATTTCCTTTATAACCATGTTTCAAGGAAGAAAATGGTTTTGATGGTACCCGACATAATGAATCAGTCATTTTTGCTATGCAGTTCTCAATGTTAACATAGTGACTTTGAATCCAATGAACGCCTTGCACGGGTGATGCCTATCTGGTTTCGTGCAAGTTTTGTGTTCTTCCAAAGCCAGATGGTTCAATCAATCAGCGCCTGGCAGGTGGATCCTGCTCACAAAATTGGGGAGAATGCCAGCATTCTTGACAGCATGAACGTTCTACCATCTCCACCTCTTGGCTTGAAATTTATCAGAGGTGAGAGTGATCAGAATTACACTTGAAGTCTGTATGCAAGTGTTTTTGGCATTGCAGCCCAGCTACAGGAAAACAGCCAGGCTGAAGGCTTGAATTATGGCCTTGCTCTTTCCCTTCCCACTTTCCACTGCCAACTTTTTCTTAATGTCCTTTCAAAAACCTGGCATCATAACAGAATATAAAAAAGTGGAAAGAATGATGTTCGGATCTGCTTGGTTGTATTTCTTTGGTTGATCCACAGTGAGAAAGCAGCCAGTAGGTTTGCCCTTGGGGTTCTTGAGCAGAGATATAGCCTCAGATCACCTTATTCCCTTTTCTGTGTTTCTCTATTTAATAATAATAACAACAACAATAATAATAATGTGTGATTTTTCTGTACTTTTGAGTTTGTAGGGAGTTGGATTATGAGAAATCAGAGTTAGAGGTTTATTTGCTGATTCAACTCAAAATGAGCCCTTACACTTCAGCACCAAGAAACACCATAAATTGAAAGTAAAATGCATATGATTTGAAAGTTTTGGCCCACATTTGAAAACTGTAGTGACTGGAAGATTGCTTTCTATAACATAGTTAGAATACATGTCCAGAGATTATCAGTTCATTACCCCACCAAATCTAGGATCAATAACCTGTATGAAGAGGGACTCATTTGTTTTCTTCCATCGCTTCAACAAACAAGAACTAAGACAGGCTTGAACAGTGCAAATGCCAGTCTCTAAACTGAGCTGAACTCTACAGCATCCTCCTGCTCCCCTGGGCCACAGGGGATGTGTGAGCCTTCAGCATAATCTAATAAAGTTTACTGGTTGCACTAATTTCTGGCAGCTGAAGGTTTGGTTTACTCTTCAGGCCTCTGTGTTGGGACGAGAGCAAGAAGTGATAGGTCAGTTTAGCTGGCTTTGTAACAGCTGAGAAACATCTCAGACCCACAAAGTCCTGACAGGTTGTGTAGGTCTGGTGTAGCTTTTTGCCATTTTATATGTTTGTACTGCTCCAGCTGTACAAATGAAACTTGCAGCTTTGTCCTGTGTTTCCAAAGTATATTATTTCAACAAATTGTTCCCAACAAGGTTTTTGACAAGGAATTCAACTCCTCTTATGGCCTAGTTTATGCACACATGCAGAGATGGGTGCTGCCTTGGGGATGCTCCTTCAGATGATTTAATTTTTGCTGTAAAAGACATGCAGGAAGATATGCAGGTATGGAATCTGCTCGTGTCTGTACAGACTAACTGAGGCCAGGATATTTCATCTGGAACACTGATCCCGTTTGCTTCCTCTCTCAGCCTTTCTTCAGTCAGTGCCACCTTTCAGTTTTGGGAAAATTAAAATCACCTTTGAATTGCAAGTACTTTCCAACACCCTCTGCATCTTAGTAGTTGGGATGTACCCAGGGTCTCCCTGTCCCCAAAAGGGGAACGACAGCTCTGCACACCTGTTGGTGTAAGACTCTTCCTGTTCAGTTCAATTCTCCTCTTGTTCTTCACAGTGGAATCACAGCCTATATGAAGTGGTTCAAGCTTCTAAGGACCTTCTTAGCTTTCTGAAAAGTGCCCAAATACCAGTGTTCTTGGCACAACCCCGTGACAAAAATTTGGGCAAATGCTGGCATATTTTAATAACTAAAGGATGTGTCAAAGCAAGGATTAATTATGTGCTCGTGTGAATGGCTGCTCAGCCAAGGTCAAAGCAAGCAAGCTCCACTTCAGCTGGTAAAGATTCTGCATGTATGAAGTCCAGTTTACAAACGGTCTTTCTGGTCTTTGTCAAGCTCATAAAACAAAAGCACTCCATAACATAAATCAAAAGGAATTCAAAATGTCTCTCTCAAGCTGGTAATAAAGGCCCCATTTCAGGTCAGCATTCTGCACAAGAGCCATACATGGCAAAGCACCAAGAAGAAAGGAGATGGACTCTCCCTCCCCCATGATGTGTATACTTGGGTTATTTTAATTGATTCTTACTCCACAGCCTCATTACTGGGTTCTCCCAACTCGCCTTACTTTGCCTCTTTATCTGAAAGTTAGGCAGTAAGTTCCCATTTCTCAGAAAGATCTAACTTTTCCCTTGCCAAGCCCTGTGTTGAATTTATCTTCCCCTCTGTAGCTGCAACACTGATTCAGTTCAAGTTGGTGAACTCAGCTGCTTATTTTTTTTATATATACAAATTCCCTCCTTTCCCTCAACCATGAAATTTTCTCAACGACTTTATCTTGCTCTGACTGGGCTATAAACAAATTATTTAAATAATGTGAAAAGCCAGTATCATTAAATAAATATTTTCCATTCATCAATCTAAACTGATTTGTTTGGACATAACTGAGGCATGATGTCCTTACAAGGGGGAAGTGTTGCTTGACTCTTCCTCTGTGCAAATTCTTCATCAAAATATTTGCTCTGAAATAGGTTTATTGTTTTCCTCTGCCCGCATTGAGTCTGTCAGGAAGGTAAATGCACAGCTAACCTTAATACACACTTTCCCAGGGAAGAGAGTAATTTATCATCACAAGAACTATAGAAGATCTAGGAGACTTTAATAGTTCGTCAGCCAAGTGACCTACATATGGCAGGGTAAGGCTACAATCAGCACAAGAAATCTTATATACACAAAAGAAGCATGACTCCATCTGGTTCGAGTTGCCATCTTGCTTTTATCTCCTTTTCCTGAAAGTTTTGACTGCTTCTTTGACTGAGCATCTCTTTATGTTCAACCCTAACAAGGGAGCAATTGTATGCAGCAACACAGCGTTCTCACACTGTAATGATTATATGCTGGTGGGAAGCTCTGGAAAACCACTATGGGTGTATACACAGCGATAAATTAATTCCACCTTCCTCAAGTGGTAAGTGTGAAAGGAATAGTGCAAGCACGTACCAGTGTACTCTTGAAAAATAACAGTGAAGACCTTTGCGAATGCATCATGCCAATAGCCACGGCTCTTGTCATGTTTGGACCACGCATAACTAACGCTTCTGAGCCCGCACAAGGCAGCGTAACCCTTCACACGCCGCGTGCCTCCCATGTGCTGCTTCGGACCCCTCTCCTCCCCACGGCCGCTATCGCCAGGTGGCGCTATTGCACAGCCTGCCAGGCTCTTCCCTGTGAGCAACCTCCCCTCTTGGGAAGAGGTGTGATAATAGAATTCCTGATTACATTGTCATTACACAAAGCTTTGCTGTGTCAAAGGCAGGAGAGTTTGCTCTCAGCTTTGCCCTTTGATGGAATCAGTCCTTTCAGGCAAAAGTACTCCCTTCCGTAGAAGAGGGCTTCCATCTGCTCTTTGTGACGACTGTTCCAGGCCTGACCTATGTAACAAAACAAGTTGAATACATTCACACCACAAAGTCAACCTAGAAGGTTCCATATATGTCTACTACTACTCAGTGAAAGAGAAACAACGCTCTGAGTGAAGGGTGAGGCTTCAACTAGTCTGAAATTGCAAGTAGACGGAAATAGGACTTTCGTGCAACCTGCACCACTGAGTCTCTATTCAAAACGACACAAGTAAACAAAGCACACACATATACAAGAGTCACTTCGAGGCACTAAGGCCATTTCTCTTAGCTCACACATGAGTGAGAATTCACACTAAGTTTGTGTATGTATCTTTCTTTACACTTCAGTGGTCACTGTAGGTTGCTCAGCTTCACATTCTGTTGATGCTCCTCACTGGCAAGGGAAGGAAACACTAACAATTTTTTAGTCAAATGAACTATGTCTTGGTGAGCTGTTGAATGAACGTGACTTAAAACCATTCTGTTCTATGTTTCTATGATCTCAAATGTTATCAACAGCAAAGCCGCTAAGACAGACAGATTATTCCACTGTTTCTTTACTTTTTGTGTTTCAAAATACACTAAATTGGTTTTACCTTTTTTTCAAGCATGATGTAGAGTTTGTACTGTTTGCTGAGATATAACACATCAAGCAGTTATACAGCATATCCTGCAGTAGAACACTATCACACAGAATTAATAATTACTAGAACTTGATAATTGTTTCTAGCCTGTTTTCCCCAGTGTGAATAATAATATTTGGTATTCACAAAACATGCTAAATGAACAAACTCTCCCTTTACCCATGAAAGGGGCATGATACAGGCAGCATTCCCTGGCCCTTACCAGTGTGCCTCATGTTTGACCTGGAGGTGGTTAGTTCAGCCTTCAAATCCCATTCAGTCTTTGACCTCTGTGCTGACACTGTCATCACAGGTGCCAATTAGTGGCAAAGCAGTTTTGCTTCAGGATTCTGTGACTGACCTGAGCATGAAGGGCTCTGTATCCCATTACCTCTTCCTGCACAAAACCACCTCCTCCTTTTGCTTGTTCCTCACTAATCCTACGCTGATGTGCTGTAGAGATTTAATTACCCTAACTGGCCTGTATTTGTGCAGTAAAGTGATAGCTCTTTACCAAACCACTGACCTGCTCATTTCTCTACAGGTCTGTAAGTAAAGACAGTGATTAACTTCAGCCACACCAAAAAAGATATCACCAGACATTTAGAGAGGCTTTAGATAAGTTATTTTCAGAAATATTCACATTGGACCACAGGCCAACTTGACCTCTGGACTCATGTGCATGTGACAAGTTGAAACCATTAATGATTTTAAGATGATGACTATTGCAGCAACTATCATGGCATTTAGGGGAGATTCTGGTTTTGAGATATCCTGTCTTAACCCTGCAGACTGAATAACCTTTCTCTTCAGCCTATTCCAATTATTGTTTCAACTTATGCTTTTTGCCTCTCACTTTCCTCTCACACACTGCTGCAAGGAGTCTGGGGTCTGCTTTCTTGATACCTATTTACCCTGTAAATATTAGAAGGTTGCCACTAGACCTCTATTAAGCTTTCCCCAGGCTAAGCAAGCTGGATTCCCTCCGTATCTTTTCTTAGCACATGAACTCTAGTGCCCAATCATTTTCATAGCCCTTCACTGAACTTGTTTCAGTTTATCAATGGTTTTTTTTTGGTACTGGGAGACTGAGAACTGGATGCAGTATTCTAGATGTGGTACAAGGCTCTGCAGTGTAATGCATTGATGGACTTTTCAGTTGGCCAAGGGTACCTGAAATCTTCCATCATTAAAGTTGTGGAAAGAAGTTAACAGTGAACCTCTTTTGTTTGTATACACAGAAATTCACCAAACGAAAGGTCTGAGGCAATTAATTTTGTACCCTAAATACTTAATGAAGTGAGGAATATTTTGAAAGAAAATAGACCCTTTAGGTCTATTTGTTAATGTTGCAGCATGTCTGGGAAGTGATTAAGGGTAGATCAGTAACTCTTTATAAGGGAGCAGCATATTTTAATGTACTTTACTTATATATACATACTCAATCTATGTATGTATGTATATATATAGATAGAATACTTTTTCCCATGTATTTCCAAGTGCATCTGGAGGACCCTTCTAGACTTGGTAGGAATGTCATGGGTAAACAGCACAGTAACCACGAGATGTGGCAGTAATAGGATTCTGCTGTGCCATGGCTTTCAGCAATTATTTCTAATAGACATGTATCACCTCCATAATTCCTCTGGTACACACCTACTCTCTAGGATGCAGCCAGAAACAGTGCTTTAGAGACTAACATCCTAGCTATATATTAGTTCAGGTAATTAGAATAATCCTGCTAAAATCTTCCTGCAAGATCATTTAAATACATGAAAATCATCTTCATTTTCTCTCCAAAATATTGCACAGACAGCTAGAAGAATCTAATCTTGTGTTTGAGATGGCTAAATGCCAATGGAAGCACTAAGTAAAGTGAGCATTAGTTATAATTTACATAGTCCAAACCTTGTCTTTGAACAGTTGGCTTTTGTTTAAATTCATCATAAAGTGACATTGGAAACACCCCAGTAAAACCCTCTCATTTATAACCAGACATAAGGACGGTGTCCTGCAATTACTGATAAAATCTAGCTTTTGGAATGTAACTACTATATATCATTTCAAATAGGGATTTAAGGAACTTTCAGCATATCTAACTTATAACAGTAAATTACACCACTATATTTGTTACAAAGTGAAGCAGCAGAACTGAAGATGTTTACTTATTAATTATGGGCCAAATGTCTTACAGCTAAAGTACGGAGGCCAGTGCCATAACTACTGCATCTGAGAACACAGTACATGCAGTTCAGGAGTTGGCAACACCGCATGCTCATTTTTTACATTGTTTCTAGTTGCTTTTGCTTTTTAAAATACATTTCTGAATCTCTTTGATTTGTTGTGGATTTTATTAATTTTCTTTTCAGCCTCTAGGAAAGCCTACATCTATGATAAAGCTATATTCACAAAGCTCAGCAACATATGGTTAAGCATCAGGTCCTGCACTTGGGCTACATAGACCCAAGGCTAGAGCCTTGGGAACTAACGGCTGGAGAGCTGCCTGGCAGAGAAGGACCCAGGCTGAACACTGTGCCCAGGTGGCCAAGAAGGCCAACAACATCCTGGCTCTCAACTAAAATAGTGTGGCCAGCAGGAATGGGGAAGGGATCATCCCCCTGTACTGGGCACTGGTGAGGCTGAGTCACCGTTCCTGGAGGCATTTAAAAGACATGGAGATGTGACACTCGGGGACGTGGTTTAGTGGTAGACTTGGCAGTGTTAGGTTTACATTGGCGTCAATGATCTTAAAAGTCTTTTCCAATATAAACGATTCTGTGATATACTTTTGTGTAATAAATCATCTTTTGCATTTACAGTGAGGATATTTTCTTCACTAATCAGAGACACAGAAAAGCCTTTCAAAGGCCTGGAATATTCAGAGGATGGAAAATCAGGGAACTCCTTTTTCTGGTAAGGGTTCAACTCCAGCCGAGGTTATTCTTGCATAAAAGCCATTAACACTGCATAGCTTTTGTCTGGCCTCTTGTCTTGGTGACTGTGTCCATAGCCCGTCTGTATTTATCAGACTCAGAAAAGCTAAAGCAAATTGAAAGGCCTGGAAGGTTGCAGGCCTTCCAGAGCAGTAACAAGGTTACTGGGCCTGAATGAGGATTATAGCTCTGCATGAGTCTCCATAAGTGCAAGCCCTGTTGCTAATCTAAACTTTCTGCAATGGGTAAAAACATGAGATTATGAAAGATAACATATTTCAGAGCTATCCAATTTTCAAGCTTCAGTCCATGATTTCAGGAAGAACAGATATTTTTTTCAATGGCATCTATGAGTCTTACATGACCCCATGGCTCCAGCAGTTATATGTTTAAGGAAACAAGGACTGTAAAGTTAGTAAAACCATAATAATTCACAACACTGTACATGTAAAAGTTAAGGTCAACTTCATCCACAACGTTACATCTTAGCACTTCATCAGGCAATACAAGTAACTTGCAAAGTGACGTCTCTCTACCCAGCTGTGAGAGCCTTTGTAATGGTATAACAGTTTCATAACGGTTATAAAAATTTTGCAGTAATCCCCTTATGTTATAATTTCATGGAATGGAATTCCTCTCTGGCTAGATACATTCATCGCTAGAAGAGAAGTAGTTTTAAGCAACAGCTCATCTACAGAGTTAAACTGAATCAGACTAACATCTACGTGTCCAAAGTATTGCCACAACCATCTCCTGACTGGCCTAGACACCAATGGAATACACAAGGGTGCCAAGTTGTGCAGCGATTCCCTTGACTGCTTGCAGTCACTGTACCTGAAAGTGTTTCAGTGCCTGGTGCACAAGTCTGTTTATATAATTTGCAAAAGTCAAAGGAGTTTGTTTGTCCTTCAAGGATAATAATTACCATTCGAGATGCTGAACTGAAAGATAAAGTCACTGAATTCCTCATCCAGGAGAATCACTTCTGTTAGCAAGAGTTTTCTATTATGCCTTCACTTGTCCAGAACACTACTGCCCATGCAGAATGCTTTGTTTGTATATATACCCTGTGTGCTGTCACGTTCGAGAAATAGGTTGTTACTGGAGTTCAGCACCCATGCAGTCACTGGGAACCCTGGCTAACTCGCCTATAATACCCCTTTTTCTCCCACTGGTTCAGTTATGTTATTCAACTATTCTCAATTGGCTCATGGCTGTAATCCATCTGCACTGATACCCTCAGTACTGGAAAAAAAACAAGCTCCAGGTCATACTCCATGACAGAATGGATACTTTGAGTCTAAAGCAGTATATAATAGGAGTGAGAAATATTTTCATGCTAGCAGGAGTAAGAATAGGATAAAACCCAAATTCAGTATTGTGACACTAAGACCCAAGCACAATTTGAAAAACTGCTGGTCCATTGTGTCTGCCAACTCAAAAAATAAAAAAGTGCATTTGGTGGCTGTTTCTTTTTTCTCTCTGTAACCTTACAGGAGTTAGAAATTTTGAAAGTGACATTTACAGGGCAATATAAATACTCCTGGTTTATTTCTAAAAGTCTGCCTTCAGTTATTGAATTCACAAGAACTTTCTTTTTTCTGTATTTCATTGTTAAAACAATTTCTATGTAAGTCAACGTCCTGTAGGTGTGTGTCATTTTACAGATCTGTAACAATATTCCTAAGTAACCCAAAAAGCCTACAGAACATTAGCTGTAGATTGAATAAAGTAAGGAATAACCATATTTAGAGGCTGTGCATCCTCTAAAATAATTCCTTGGAAGCTGGAAGAACAGAATATTTTCAATGAATGGTGCTTAGTCTAAAATGTCTCTCTCACCTCATGAAATAGCTGTAGCGAGTGCAGTTGAGTGCCAACACGTGGTGACATCAAGCTAAATTCTGCCTTATGGACAGTGTTGAGGTTTGTGATGTCTTGGATATGAGACTACCAGGCCAAAGCCCAACATTTTAATTTCTTATGATGGTGCCAAGTGGAAATCATCCCAGCAAAGAGAGACTAAAGAATGCTTTATGAATCATTAAACCCTGAAACAGGGATTTTAAATAGCTTTAGGTCTATGTGTGGGTCCTCTGTTGTGTTGAATTACATATCTATGTGTAGTCTCTCTTCATTTCATCATCAGTAGAGCAACGTGTTAGTGAAGAGAATAATGCATGAAGATTAAAAATAAACTGTGAAGTCTATATTAATGATGACTTTTACTACAAATCAAAAGATCTCACCATTGCCATGTTCAGGGTTTTGAATTGAGGTATTTTTTTAAAAAGACCAATCAAACAAGAACAAACAGGCAGAATATACCTTTGTGTATCGAATTAGCTTTTGGATTTCCATCACCTCGGTGCAGGACCGAATCTTATGCATATACGTGTGTATATATAAACACACGCACATTGTGTGCGTGTGCTGCTCAACAGTGGTCATATGTGCCTGGAAAGTAACCAACCAGTGAAAACATTTTGGATATTCCCATTTTATGCATTCTGCTGACAACCAAATCCTCCTGACAGGTTGTCTTAGCCAAAGCTTACTGACAAGCAACGAACACTGAATTCGATTTCACTGCTTCTACAGGGGGGAAAAAAATACAGCAGAAAGGAAACAATTTAGATTGCAGTCTAAACTTGAGTTACATTATAAAAATGGAGCAAAGCTACTTATTTTGTGTTTCAATTCTGACTACAGCAATTGCAGGATTTGAAAATACACGAGAATCTTCAAATGGTAAGAAATAAGTATTATTGAAAGACAAGTATTTGTGCAGTATCCACCAGAATATTTTTCAGAGAATACAGAGAATAATACAGAACGTAAGCTACAGTGTGCTTCAGTGTTCTGCCGTGTCTGTTCATCTGCAGAAACACAAGGTCTTCTCCAAACCTCACATTATTTTCTTGGTTAAAAACTTCCTCATTATTGTTAAATTAGATTACACTGAGGTTCTAAAGACTTTTTGTCATTTCTCTATTAGAAGTACACTTTATGAATAATGTTTTTCTGGTTTTACTGTGCAAACATTAGAACAAAAGATATCAACATGGTATATTTAATAAACTATCTCTGAGAACAAACTGTTAATTTGTGTACCAGCTGTATCCAGCTCCATCCATTCAGTGTAATGAGCAAATCAGTTAGGCATTTAAAAATCCATTTAAATTTGATTTAAATGTCTTGATGGAGACAAGTGGAGTGTGAATTTCAAAATGCTAATTTTGTTGAACAATTGGCTAAAGCTTGAAAAGAATCACAGAGCATTGTGCAACAACAAACAGATCTCATCATACTATGTTAGTGCAAGAAATAGGCAGGTTCAAGTGAACATTAGGTTGCAAGAGAAGCTATGACAAGCCAAGTTTGACCATACGTCAGTTTGGATCTATTATTCATTTTTATAAAGAGCTGCTACTCTCCTCCTATAAACAGAAATAATGTATGTGACTTTTGTTTTCTCTTGTTTAACCTCAAGACCCAGTCCCATGGTTTTATCAGAACTGAGATGCCACAGATTGTTAAAACAAATAAAGTGGGATCTGTGGGTTTTTTGCAGTCTTTGTAGCCATGAAAATAAGACAAGCTGATAGTAATGGCCTCTCTGTAGGTCAGTTGTTCAAAATACATTTATATCATTTGCTTCCTGGGAAGGGTGAACACATCAAGTGAAAAAAAATGAAACAGTGGCTGGTGAATAACAAAGGCTACTGTTGAGGCAACTGAACAGGTTAAAAGAATTACTTATTGTGTTTAAATTTCAGCTGATTCTGTCCCTTGTCCCCTGTTTCATAATAACTTGTTCTGAATTAAATAACAAAAACCTTGGTAGCTTGCTAAGTGCTGAACCTCAGTAATACTCTAAGCCCACCCCCAAAAAGTCAACTATTGACAGCAGATTGTGGCAAAGTCATCAGTTAATGGTGAGAGGAAAACCCAAAAGGAGCAGCTAATCTTCTAAGAAGCCTGTCATTAACAGCAGTGAATCACCATGCTGGTGATTGCAGCAGTAATAACCCATATTTAGTGGATTTCTAATCCCAGCGATGCACTAGACAGCTAAGTACTGTTGCGTGAGCGGAACACAGAAGAGCACAAAGTTTCATTTGACATCACACAGAGAATGACCTACTTTCCTCACTCAAGGTAGCTTAGACACAACCTATGGCTGAGGTTCCCCACTGAACATACAACCACCTTCAGTCCCAATCAGCGCAAGAGCTGGAGCTGCTCTTGAAATAAAGCCTGTTGTCAGTTATCCTTTACATTTGTCCTCATTAATTGTAATTATATTGAATAGTCACCTGCTATCTTACCACAACTGAATTGAAAATTACCTGAGAACAAAGAGGACTGCATAAACCTTAAGAGCACAGGTTATTTTGTCAAAGGGTCCCAAGGATTTTGCACAACAGCTGTTTAGACCTGAAATTCTTGTTGACAAATTGCAAAATCTGAGGCCATTAGAGATGTCTTGTAAATTCCAAATATTGATTCATTCTGAATGGTATGAAGTTATATGTCTGGAATCACATTTGCAATAACTTATTAACAAGTTATAGAGAAAGAGATGGATCCAAACTTAGAAAAATATCACACAAGAAGAAATGCTTTTTAGGGATTAACATATAAAGAATAACTTAAAGGCCTTTATGCCAAGTTTTCTACTTATCTGGCTTCCTTATGAGTTACATATTCATATAAACCAGTATATTCTTACTTTCTCATCTTTGCAATAGAAATATAACTGTCAGCCACTTCCTTGACTCTATCAATTCAGGCTGTTTTCCCCCATCTGTCAGCAAACAGCAATGTGGTAAACAGAGAAAAAAACAGCCTAACTTACCGAAGAATGTGCAATAAAGTAAATCAGCAGTATCAATTTCAGCTAAATTGTTATGGCTGGCAACAAAAAAAGACACATATTAGGCAACTGCTGGATTTGACTTGAACAACAAATCTTCCCTAGCAGCAAGAAAACAATGTGTCTCAGCCCCTGGAGTTCTAGACCTACCAGCAGGACACCCTGTTAGGTATGCAAGTAAGGATCATCATCTTGGGAACAGTAGCAGATGAAACAGCACTAACCGGGCCCTTCACTACACGACAGGTTGCCAGCACTTTGGAGATTGCTATTATCAGTAACAACCAATTTCAGCTGTGAAAAGGAAGCTACAAAGGAACCCAATATAACTTTCTGGCCTGAGTGCGGGGGAAGCATTAATATCAGCTTGTGTTCGGCATGTAGCAAAGCAGCCTAAGGCTTCTGTGACCTTTCACTACCTGGTACCTGGGTAACCACACTAACTCAAAGAGCTGTCTCGAGGGAGATGAGGTGGAATTGCCACCCACACCACCTCCTTTGGAAGAGTTTGGAAAAGTTGACCTATTCTCATTTCAGATAATGTCACAGCACAGTTTTCAGAACTGTAAATCACATTTACCATGAGAAGCTTCTCTCATGTTCAGAAAGAATATACAATTTCTGATTCAGACACATAAACAATCTTTCTGGCATCTCTTATTAACTGAATGTTTTTATTAATCAGGCTGCTAGGCACATGCTTAAGGTAACCGAGTCTATAAAGCCTTTTCCAGACAAGAGAGAGCAAATCCTACTTGCACTGCAGACCAACTAAGTACAAATTGGCTCTGAAAAAGAGGTCATATAGATATAACCAAAAGAAAGCAAGCCTATTAATTAAAACACCCAAACACTCTGAACTGTGCAGCTAACAGTTAGGACGAACTCAAACCTGGACTGCTTACACAACAGGCAGAGTAAATTCACATCTGTTTCCACAAGTCTGTGCAAAAATACCCTAAATACATACCCAGCGACACTGGGCAGAGGGGCAAACAATCCTGTTGCTGCAAAGCTTGGAATCCCTTAGTGATTTGTCCTTTGTTTCTCCATCTCCTGTGTGCTCATCAGTATAAATATTACTACAATATTTACCTTCTACAGACATGACTTTCAGGTTCAATACATTCAAATTTCCAAAGCATTTCAGGAATTTTCTTTACGTTCCTCCCTGTTTGTCCTCTCTCTCTCCAATTAACTCTGTGCCTTTCTTTGTACAATATCCCACTCTGTTTGCTTTGCTTTTCTTTCCACCCAGTTTTTCCCAAAACCACTGAAGGCAAGAGAATAAATTTCCAATTCACTGTGTTTGGAATGGTTCGTAATTAGGCAAAATGTGTTCATTGACACCTCTAGCAATTGCTCATAATGAAGAAGCTGAGAAAATAAATGAAGGAAAAAGAATTAGGGAGGTCACTAACTACAGAGCCATTACAGAGACTTACAGGCATAACTAAGAGTGTTCTGGAACAAGAGAACTCTGGCCACACAGACTGCCTTCTTTGGTGAACTGTTGAGACGGATTATTTCTGTCATTCCTCTTGACCAAAACCAGGTTAACTAATGGCTTTCAAAATGTGGAAATATTTTACATGTTTCTGTTAAAAAGAAAATTTAAACATGTATTGGGTGGCCTGGGCAGATTGTCAAGGGGGGCACAGTAAGGATTTACCTCTTGCAAACTTTCTCCTTACGTGATTTTATGTAAGGACGCACACTTTCATGTGGATTGTGTCATTTCTTTTTTAAAGGGCAGAGCCAAAGTTTGGAGTGCAGAAGTTTCATATCCTGTAGCTCGGGAATCCCTTCAAGAGAGCAACACATAACTTTCATAGGCTTCACTTCTCCAGAAAGCAAGCACAGTGAGTCTAAGTAGAGGGCAACAGAGGTGAAAACCTTAACACAGCTCCACACTAGGGATACAGTAAACCTCATCACAAAAGTTTATATAGAGATGATAAAAATTTACATACAGACAATAAATAAAACCTTGCATCAGAGCAAAGTTACTATTAAAGCAGTGGAATATTAAATGACTGGAAGAAACACATCCCAGCATGCACCAATTAACACCAGTATTTTACAAGGCAGAGGTGGGGGGTATGGAGAGCAAGAGCGTCTTCAAATTGTGTCTTATTCTTTCCAAAACAATAAAACCTTTATTCACATCTTGTATCCAGTCAGGGCTCAGCTCTCAGCTCTGCAGAACACTGAACCACCACAGCTCTCAGAAAATTGCAGGCCACTCCATGGCTTTCAGCACCTTGCTGAACAAAAATACACTTTTGTATTGCATTTATGAACAGAAACACTAGCTTTTCAAATCAGTGAACAAACACAGCAGATTTTTGAGCGAGGTGTACAGCATGCAGGCTGAAGAAACTGGATATGACCCAAAGTCAATTGAATAATTCCTATCAGTTTCCCTAGGATTGGGATCAGGCATTTGTGTGTTTTTGAAAAAAAAGCCAGATTGACAGCCCTAGAGACCCTAAGTTCTGTTTATCCACATAGCAAGCACAGAGCAGGCAGGAGCGTGTGATCTTAACCCACATTGAGTCCCCTGACAGAGGCCTTCAATCCTTTCCTAGAAGAACAGCTTTTTCAGGTGAAAAGGGAATTTACTCTGGGAAGACCGTTCACCCCTTGGCCTCTCTGCTGAAGCTGCCAGTTACAGTCAAATGTTGAAGTTACAGCTTGTTTCTTCCTCAAACTATTGTCACCTCTGATGGTGCAGATTTAATTGAAACACTTCTTACACAAGTTGCAAAGGGGATTTGTAACTTACTCTAGCCACAGCTGCAGCTGACTAGACCAACTGGCTCTGCAGACTTACTTATTATGTTATCTTACAAAAACAACTGGAAGTGTCAATAACCTTCAGAAACCCCTGGCCTCAAAGAGAAGGCAGTATTCACCCCTTAAAAAGTTGCAGTTGTTTGAATGTACAGTATGA
This sequence comes from Piaya cayana, assembly GCA_013389865.1. Classification (NCBI taxonomy): domain Eukaryota; kingdom Metazoa; phylum Chordata; class Aves; order Cuculiformes; family Coccyzidae; genus Piaya; species Piaya cayana. The sequence goes on from WAAB01012591.1 coordinate 293,759, forward strand.
TAGTGAGAATAGTCATTGCTGATATCTTTGGTTGGGACAAGGGGGTTGATTCTTGTTCAAAGGGCCAGCACAAGCACTAACAAACTCCTCAGAATTGGGGTACTTCACAGCCCTGTTCTGTCAGTTATTCATTGAAAAGTTTCGGCCACATGAAATGTATCTTCTTAAAGGAAATAAATTAAGGCATTGCAAATGTGTCACATCAAAATAATCCTGCTAATCTGCTATATTTTTCCATCTAGAAATTATTTCACTTTCTGATAAATAAGCATTTCCCACCCTGTAATTTCCAGTAGTACTGCCATTATGAAAAAAAAACCTAAACAAAGCAGGTTGTACTGCATGTTGGCAGTTATACAGCTTTAACTCCAAGAATCTGCAGTAACTGATAAGGAGTGAGAGCATTAAAAAAAAAAAACAAAACCTAAACTTCATCCAATTGAACTCTCCAAAAGGAATAGCATTGTTTGATTCAATTCTACAGCCTTTCCTAAATGGGCACTAAAACTCAGGTAATTTTCTTTCAGTTCCTTAATAATCTAAGTAAGTGTTTCAAATAATGCCATTGCTGCTGAAGAACAACTCTTCCATTTCCTCACTTACCACTCCCAAACCTTGAGCACACGTCCACCTGCTCTGTCCCAGATGGTTGCGAACCACCAGCTCAGAGGTGAAGAATGTAGGTCCTGTCTGTGTAACTCCCAATGAAGCTGACAGAGTTCATGTGAGGCGTGCAAGATTCATATTCCCTAGCTCTGTGAGGTGTTTTTTGGGCAAGTGACACGAAAACCAGCCCTGAACAAGGGTGTGAGTAGTTTCAAGGGAGAGTCTCTGGTAATTTTCAGGATGTCAGCTAGCTCCCTGAACACCTACGTCATGCTAACCAGCCTTTTACCACCTTTCGACACAATGCACACACACAGACTGCTTTGCAGCTTGAGAAACTCTTCAGCACATGCAGATGAAGTCAGTCTAAAAAGTTTTCCCCACTCTGACTCTATACTGGGGCTAAATTGTTCTGTCCTTTACGAAAGTTGCAGAAGGGCAAAATGTCCATTTAGAAAGTAAGAGTGGTGCAAGAAAAGTTCCAGTCTATCCTCTCCTCAGTTTTCAGACACATCAGGTTCTTGAGGAGGGCCAGAAGAATTTTCCAACAGCTCGAGATCCCTTAAAGAAGCTTCCCCGGTATCATTGCTCCACTACTAGCAGCATTTGTCAATTTGCACTTTGCCTTCTCTTTCCACGCTAGCACACAGCAGAGGAGACAAAAGAGAACTTACCCATTCCTAAAGCAGTCTCGACACCTAAGCATACTACTGTCTGCAATACTGTCAGATTACAGCACCACATACTGTAGAGATTGCCTTGTGTTTTTCCATTTCTAAAAATTTTGGTACTGCAAAAGTCAGAGTTGTCATTTCAGGCCTTATAAGAATGTGACCGGTGCAAAAAATCCCAGCAGTGCAGCCTTCCTTATATTTTTCCTCAATTTCTCTGCATGGCAGAACAGTCCTTCTGTCCTGGTTTAACAAAAAACACCCTGAAGCATAGCCCAGAGTTTTGTGGTCCAGACAAAATTGCTTACGTGTCTGACTCCTGTTGAAATCAAGAGCATGTGAATCAGGGCTGCTGAAGAGCTAGGTCTGAGATTATTTGCATTAACTCTGACGGGAGGTCTGCCATGGATTCATAACTTCCATTTCTTCCTTCCCTTGCTTCAGCCCCATTTGCCTGCCCACTACTTTAACAACTCTTGTAGGACCTGGCCACATCTGCTTTTGTTGCCATCCTCTGCGAGATAAAGATGAGCTCTGCACCCACCATCTTTATGGAAAATACATAATATAATATAAATACAGCTTTTTTATTGTTATTACACTCTAAATTTGGGATGAATTACCAAGCTGGTAAAAAGTAAGTGTGCAAATACTTGCTGAAATGCAAACTTAGTTTTCTTTGCTTGTCTGCACCACTGTGTAATTGGAATTACCATGCTGCAGGAGCCCCAAATGAAATCTAAATAGATTCCCACTTTCCTCTCAAAATACTCAGATTTTCCAGCATCTCTGACTAATTTAAGGATTAGCAGATCTTTGGGATCATGGCCCATTGTAAGGAGGGGGGTCAGCGTCTGAGCCAGGCACTGCAGGCAGCTGTGAGTCGGAGTCTAGAACAGAAGGGACACTAGCTGGCATCCCTCAATGCCGATAGCTGCTGCCTGGCTGGAAGCCTAACGCTAAGGATCTATAATTAGGACCCAACGGGCGGTGGAGGGAGACTTATAGCACAACCCCAAGGTCCGCACTACTTTGACCTGAGTGAAAGGCAGAAGCTGAAAATCATCTCACTTGAGGAATGTTGACTGGCTAGCTATTACAGGAGAAGAGCCAAAGAAACAGAGCCAAACCCTGCACCTTTGTGCTCACAATGCCAAGCCCTGTACAGCTTGTAAAAGACTGACTTCAATATGCTGTGACACCGAGGTGACTATCACATGCCTGTCACCAGGCTGAGAAACCTACACCTTTCTGCATTCTCCTGTACAAGCACACAGACCAGGCATAACTTCTTCAAAATTAACGACTTTACATTTTCATATAAAGCAAGAGGATCAGAATGAGCCTCAGCACTTCTGAGGAGGAACAGGTTCACCCCAAGGCGGTTGGACTTCAACACAGGCACATTATTAGCACCAGACAAGGCAAGAAGATAACAATTCTGCTTAGAACAGTAGAATCATTAAAGCTGGAAAAGACCTAGGATCAACAAGTCCATCCATAAAAGTTCATCCCTAGTTTGATAGCTGCTAGCTGAGAAAAGGAAGGTGTCCTTCTGACTTAGATAGAAGGCTTAGACTGGGCAGGCCTCTCTGGATGTGGTTCACACATGCAGGGACTTGTTGCCACTGAAATGTGTTTGGCATAATTAAGGAATTCACTGCTTTTAAGGGAGTTGTCTAATCCACTTTGTGTTCCTGAAATCCCATAATAAAAGGTTCTGCTCTCATATCAACTCCAATCTACACATAGTAGGCCTTTAATCCCAATACTATTAACAAGTCTGATGTATTTTGTCAAACATAATTAGAGTTTTGAGGTGATACATCTCTTACCTATGCAAGAGCAAGCTTTTGAAAAGTTGCTCCTAAACAGGGCCAGTGTACAAACTTGAATGTCCACAGCAGGTTCCCAGCCTCCTGCTTGTCTAAACCAGAGATGTAGAAAAGAGCCCGAGTGTGACTACTGCACATCTTCAGACAGCAGCGCCTCTAACCTCGACCTCCTATTGGATATCATTCAACCACTTCTCCAGGGGAGAACACTCAGCTACGGCCTCCATATGTACAACATGGCTGGCAGCAAACTACATCATGGGACAGTAACTGTGACACAGAAGTGATCTTTCAGCTCAGTGAAATTCCAATTAGCTCAGTCAGCAGAGACAATTTAGGCAAACATGCAGAGATGTGATACTATCCGATAGAGACCTACAAATGCAAGCACAAGTCAAAACACTGCAATGACATGGTTGCCTTGGCACAACAGTGAATCCAAATAGTTCTGCATTGCCTCAGGATACAGCTCCATTAATTCACTGTCCTTCTGGTTTCTGCCAAATGATCTTTTTTACTGTCTCATGTCTGCAACTCCTGTTCCTAAAGCTACAATGAGTTTCAGGGCATATACATTAAAAATCACAAACATTGAAATGTATTTTTCATATCAGAAAGTATATTTGGATTGTACTTCAACCCAAGATCACTGGACTAATAATACTCCTTACATACTATTACTTGGCATGAGCAAAAGCCAAAAGAAATAAAATACCCTTTGATCAGAGATTAAATCATGCAAGATTCTGGATTTGGTCTGACCCTTAGTTTTAAATGCTTCTTTTCACCTCTCCCCCCAGCATCACTCTCACTGGAATGAGAGAACACAGTAGAAAAGCTCTCAAGAAGCCAATGGGATTTTAATTACCTGAAATCTCTTTCATGTTTTCAAGATAGAATGTCTGAGCTTAGCATAGCAAAAAGAAAAATAAAATTATTTATAGTACCTGTTCTAAAGGGAACCATGAGCATAGACTTTATTGTTGTCTTTCCTGGCACAGTCACTGCACTTCAGGACAATACTCGACACTAACTCCAAACACTTAGTCTGCAGATCATTAGAATGGCGTTGGCTCAGGGTTCTCTTGCTATCATTATCTCCTTGCTCTATGCAAGCCTGAGAAACTTCTGTAACAGCAATTCCCAAGTTGTGTTCTACAGGGAGCTGCCTTGCTTTCCTCAGTTCCACAGAAGCCTTAGGAAAGAAAGAATATGCACCAGCTTAGCTCTTGCAATATAACAAGATGAGGAGATCAGCCAACTGGAAGCTTCCCCCAGAGATTAAGCAAGAAATAAAAGTAAATCCAAAAAAAGCACCAACTTGAGTCCTGAAACTGCCAGCCATAAATAAGAAGCAACAGACTTCAAATGGAAAAACAAACAAGATAGCCAACCAGCCAGTCATCAGGGCAAAGAACAGAGAAAGTGAAATAAATGGAGGACAAACAAACTCACACGATTTATTTTCTCACTTCAGAGGTCTGAGTGTACAGAAACAAACTATGACCCTCGGCAATTGCTGCAGGCGTGTTCACAATGAAAGAGAAGGTGGTGTCCATATGGCATTTAATCTGGCTCCTTGAAAAAAAGGCTAAATAGAGCTTTAGAACAAATGCTGAAGCAAAGAGGTAAGTAAAGATTATGGCAACGAGATAAAATACAAATGGATTTAGCAACAGGATATCATGCCAGACTAATCCACTTTGTTTTCTCTAAGGTAACTGATGGTCTAGGGAAATACAGCAGAAAAATACAGCACACTTACACTATCAAAACTGTAAGGAATCATTTTATAAAATGCAATATCAGAAATATCTTACTACTAAAGACAGTATAGATGGAAACTAATTAGGCAGGTGAGGAGCTGTCTAAAAATCTTGGTATGTGTTCACAAAAGCTCCAGTTTTGGACTGATCATTTCATATTTTCATTAGCATCCACAGCAGAAGAGAGAGGAATGAAACAACAGAACCTGCTGATGACAAAAAGTTGGAAGGTTTTATTAATAAGAAATCTGGGGTGTCCTACAGGAAGAATGTTGGTAACTTGTGACCGGAATGACATAACCAAAATGTAATCTTGAATCTGTTATTGATTAAGCCTGCCATGGGTTTTCATACAAACAACCTCCCAGCAGTAGTTCTGAACAAATGAAAAGTGATTATGATGGATTATCTTTTTCCTCCCTCCTGGCAGCCTAGTGCAGACCCCGTGAATAAAGACATCCAAAGCTTTACTTTACATCTTGTGATGCAACAAATGTTTGCAGAAATGCAAGTTACGTGATAACATAAAAGCACAACTTGACTTCACAGCACAGAGTATACGGAAGAAGGTTTTGCTTTTTCTTCCATGCTAGACATAAAGGAGGCCATCCTGAAGCTCCACATGGCAGAACCAAAATTCAAGAGGTATGTGTGTATTCCCCCTGTTCATGCTAGTCTTGAGTTCATTTATCCCTGAAGTATAGAAAACTGCCTTGAAACAGAAGCCAGCAGGATTTGAAACCAGCTTGTAAAATATCTAAGTTTAGGCAATAGATCCAGCAAGGCTTCAGCCCTTGAGGTTGAACTGCAAAATCCAAAATGGCACCACATTAGCCTGCAATAGCATGAGGAGATTTTTGAAGTATGGGGGAGAGGGGAGGAGAAGAGGCAACAGTGAATGCAAACAGGGAGAAAACTCTAGGCATTGCAGGTAACAGAGCTCTGAGTAGGTCTATTTTTTTTAGAAATTTGAGTTCCACCTTTTTTCAAGTCAGTGGAGACATCATGGAAACTGGCAGAAGAAATCATACCACCCACACAGGATTTCCATCTTTCATTATTGTAATATCAACTCTAGGATGATTTTCTTTAGTCTATCAACAAGATTAAAAATAACTGTTCCACTATTAAATTTCAGTTCAACTTTCAACATAAAAAATCCCTACCATTTTAAATCCAAGACATTGTAGTATAGAACTGATAAACAATGATTTCCTATCACAAACAAAAAGGCAAAAATGAAAAATGTTCCATAAAGCTGCTCTTCAAAATACTATACCTTGAGAATTAAAAAGCCAGTCTCCAGATGGCCTCATTCTCTTCTATGGATCTGAGTTTTGCCCAGACTGTTTACAACACCACATCTGTCATCTCTGCCTGAGCTTCCATATGCATCACAGGAAGCCCAGGAAATCACTTGCCATGGAACTAAGTCCAATCACAGTTCACTGGTGCACAGAGATGACTGGAATGTGTGATATTTAAGTTAAAATTTCTGGGAGAAATCACAGTGGAAATGCCAATCTAAATTTAGGGCAATATCTGGTGATATTTGACAAAAAAAGCCAAACACTCACATAGAAGGTGGATCCTCTAATCAGAAAACAATTCTCTGCAAATATTTGAGGAACAAGTCTTCTAATTCTGGTTTCAGACCCCTTTGATGAATATTTTTTCTGCTGAGTATGCCTCAAATAGAAGGTTTAATTTCTATGGTATTTTACTATGCAGATTGTCATTAAGTTTATTGTTGTTTTTGCAGTTTAGTTGAATGACATGGCTTTTAAAACAAGAAAAACTAGCCATTTCAAGAGATCTGTATGCAGTTTCTGAAAAGAATGCAATGCCATACATGTCTGGAAGGCACACTCAACCTAAAAGCTAAGAATAAAATTATTAAAATACTTTTCCCAGAAAATTAATTAGCAAATATCACAGCATTGTTTCTCTCTTTAGAGTTTAATCTTAATTTTAAAAAAATATAATCCCAAAATATTAATAAAATTACGTAAGAGGTTAATACAAACTAGAATATTTTAAACTCTTACTGAATTCCTAGTGGAACTACAAACAGTCTTCACAAAAGGATCATGCAAATAAATTCATTGCTGAAAAGACAAAGTCAGAAAACAGTGTTTTAGAGAATTCACTGTGGTTTGCTTCAAATATTCTCCTTGCAATTCTCCATCTCTGGAAGACAAAGGAGGGGGAAATTTCTCCACATGCTAGTGCTAATCTAGCTTGTGTCTCTGTGTCTCCATGGAGACAATGTAAACACATCTGTTTTCTTTTCACACACGTGATGGAAGCATTCCACACAGAACTCATCATTGAGAGGAACAAAAACATTACCCCCAGGCAGAAAGAGAGATGTCTTTGCAACAGTGACCAAAGCAGACCTGGTTTAGTTCATTTTCAGCAACAATCAGCATCACCAGAAGAAAAGGCCAGTGAGTACAGAGTCATAACTTAAGGCTCAGCCCTGTGTCTCTTGATAGTTGAATTTAATGTTCAGTGAAATAAGAGGTATTAAACGCATCTTGGAAGGGGAGAAAAAGAAACATAAATGGAGGGTATTCAAAGCCATCAGATGAAATGCAACATTCTAGAATTCTGAATTGTCAGTGTGATATTATTATGTTGTCACAGCTGTCATACATTGCTGCCCCCTTGGGTAGCCATTACAAATGAATAATTTCTAAGACCTGACAATAAAGTTTCATTGTAGAAACTATTTTGTACATCCATTATTTGTCACTTCCTTTTACATTTCCTCCAACATTTATTCATTGTCAGTTAACGAAATAGGAAAACGCAGTGCACCGCAACTCTGTCAAAGTTATTTGTTCATCTTGTTAAACACTTCTCGTGGCAAAAGAAAGCAGAAGTTTAAACCAGCACTCATTGTTTTACTCATGTTCATTCAGCGCCTGAAGCATGTTAAGCCCTTTTGTACCAGTCATAAGAATGTCCCATGTTCTTTGTTAATAAATGAATATAGTATATCACTCCCAAATGTCACTGGCTGCAAATGGAGGAAATACGAGATCAAGATACCCTACCAGAGTTTTAGTGTTTAACAAAATCACAGCATTGATTTTAGAAAATACACATCTACCACAAGCACACAACCTTCAATGGGCATTCCTGATATTCCAGCATTTTATTCATCAGTTCTGCTTGTAAAATCTCTAGCCTTCAACATGAAACAGTCCCATGATGCATTAACCCGTTCTTGGTTGTGACTGCAAACCTAGAAATAAGAAGTTCTTCCTGCAAAGTACCTCATCTTAAATAAAGCTGATTACTGTGCTACACAAAGTCCTCAGAGTAGTAAAGAAACAGAATTGCCATTTTAAAATATACATTAGAAACTGCAAATACCAAACCTTCTTGTTATCCACCAGTAAAGTACAGTAGTTTGATCTGAGAAAAAGAGATTAATACATATGATTTATAAGGGGAAAGTATGAAGAATATGAAAAGCAACTAATTTGTACATTTAATAGGTTATCATTTTAAAGGGCCTTGAAAGGTCTACGCAATAAGCAATATAAGGTTATCCTTATAACACTTATGATACAGTATTCAGAGCTTCAGGTTCTGGCAACTACAACACATTGTTTATCTCTAACTAAATATTTGCTTCTCAGATAAGCACCAAAATATAGAGTAGGCATCCATTTATTCTGTGCAAGCCTTTAGATCACAGAATCACAGAATGACTGGGTTGGAAGAGACCCACTGGATCATCGAGTCCAACCATTCCTATCAAACACTAAACCATGTCCCTCAGGACCCCGTCCACCCGTAACTTAAACACCTCCAGGGAAGGCGAATCAACCACCTCCCTGGGCAGCATATTCCAGNTAACACTTTGGTTGTTATTTTCTTCCCAACTAGAGAAAGCTATAAAATTATGAAGGAAAAACTATGTAAAATTACTTTTGCAGCACTGAAATGACAGAAACAAAACCCTTATCATGGAAGTCTCTTTTCTTTGCACAATAAGTGGCAGAGTTAGACATGCAAGAGGAAATAAACCATTTAAATTCTTGGAGACCTTCCCTCCTACTTTTCTCCACCTCAAGCTTTTTTCTGTTCTTATCATATAACTAAGATAACAAAACACCTCATATGACAGAGCAGAGAGGACAATAAAAATAAAGTAGTAACAGTTCAGAAAACAGTGCTAGGTAGCTAATTTAGGTTAGTTACCTACAGTACAGAAGTCGCTTCTCTAGAGAGCTTCCACTTGCAGCTTTCTAAGTTCTTGCTGTCCTCAGGATGTCTGTATTTGTATGCTCAGAGAAGTTTGAAATAAAATGTACCACATCATGCTTCATCAAGGAAAGTAAGTACAAAGAACCTGAATGTAGATAACTATATAGTGATATTTATAGCTGTATGCAAAACACCAAGTAAACTTAAAACATGGGGCTTGGAACCATTTTGTTGACAGGCACAAATGAAGAGGAGGCACAGAGTAGTAAAGTGAAGTACAGTGCCTGTGCATGCACAGAGAAACACAGTTATATATTTTTGGTTCTAGCATAAATCGCTCTCCATCACTGACCTTCCCCTAAACCAGACTTGCAAGTCACAGATAGAATATGCACCTCCTGGCTCACTACTCTTAGGGTAAAATTATTCATGTCATACCAATTTACATTTTTAATGAACAGCACATTACATTTCGGTTTTATGCCAAATCTACTGCCATTAACATGAAATGGTGTTTGAAATCAGTGGACTTTGAATCAGTCTTGAAACTCTAAGCCCAGCGGGCAAGTGATGTGGGAACAGAACGAATACCTTATGTCCAGGAGCAGGTAATAAGAAAATCAAATGCCTAGAATGAGACAGCACTGAAGCTAATGAGAACCCCTTCTGTTCAAGTGAGAGAGGACTATCAGGTTTGTTGTTTGCTAGTTTTCTGATATTCAGGCAGGTTTCTAAAAATAAGTTGTTCCTTCAATTTGCTCTCAATTTCCTTAAGAGAAGAATTTAAAATCACATTACAAAGGTTTGGAAATGAGCTTCCGTGAGTAGCAGAAGCCTGAATGGCATCCAGCTTCTGTCTAATTAGCTCAGGGAAAAAATGGAAAGAGAGATTTTGCTAGTCCAACCTTGACATATAAAAGACTTTTCCTTTCTAGGACAATAAAAAACACTTTGTGAAGAATTCATACTTTTGTTTCAGTGTTGGGCTTCTCCATTTAAATGTCTCACATTTATTAGCTTCACAGCTGCCATTTTCATGCTAGTTAAGCATCTCAACTTTCAATATTTATTTTAGAAAGGTATCAGCTGCCTTGCAATAGGAACCCCCGGGGCAGGAAGATATGTTAGCATTCATGTTGCAATTTAAACTCTTTAATTGCTAACAAGATATGCACGATGTCCCACAAAACTTCCAGAGATGTGTCAAGGAAAAGTCATCTTCTCTCAAAGGACAGGTCAGATGATTAAAGCTGAAGCCATTAGTCATTTCACAGCTTGTTTGGGTTGGCTGTGATTTTTTATGCCTTTCAGAATACTTAGCTAAGGAATTTCATGACATGGCAATACTTAAATTGAAAAGAGCACAGTAATTAGTTCAAAGCATGAAAGGAATTTGATTTTATAATGTCAACCTTTTGAATGCATAATGCATAATAAAGAGAGTTTGCAAGTTTTTGTTTGACAAAAACAAGACTATCTGTGAAGTTGAGGTGAAAAGTTGCCCTTAAGTTTTCTCAGAGTTAGATAGAAATCAAGATGCCCGAGCTGTTTTTCAATAGAACAAACATTTCTTATTGTCAAATATAAGGCTGTGGAATGTCATCCCAGGGCAGAAGTAATTTGTCAGTATTTCCAGTATTCCTCTTCAGCTATGGTTGAGTAGCCTGGGCCTGACAGAGCCCGGCTCCGGGCACACACCCAGCTGGCGCTCTCGGATCACAGTAGCTCTTGTCCCTTTTTCAACTTTGCTGGCAAAACACCAGCACAGATCCCAGGGATGAATTCATCTACTGTATAAATATACCGTGGAGTCTTCCCTTGGGAAAAGGGTCTACATTCACAGAGAACTGTCATTCTAATTGAAAGGTTTATTGATGTGGTATTTAATTACAATTTTAGACATTTAAAATTATTCCATAGCTTTTCCAGAAGGATGTTGACTAGAAATGGTTTCCAAATATCAATAAGGAAGAACAGAATCTGTATTTCCTTGCTATATTTAAAATATTTCAATATTTCATTTTTTAGAAAGGTCAATACAGTATTAATTTGGAGGAAATTCTCGATATTAAAAGGAGGTAAAAGGAACAAGAAAACTTTTGGGCAGTGTGGGTTCTTCCTCCTTCTCTCCTTATTCCCCAGTTTTTGAATGGGAACAACTGATATGTTTGCTATTCACAGATTTTAAAACAGAAAATAAGTATACCAAAGCACAAAAAGACTTTGCTCTCAGTCTTCCTATGCATCAAAGTATCAAGCCCTTTTTATTTATAAGTAGGGAAACTGGCACGGAATTTGAAAACAGAGTAGGTATAGAAAAAGAAATCAGAATTCTAACTGTTCTAGCTCAAATCCATTAGACCAAGAGACATACTGTTCATTAATTTCAAACACACAGAATGGAAAATTCAGAGTGGGCATCTCATTTACTAGAGGAGAGCTTTTGCTGGGCAGCACTGTGCAATTAGGTACAGCATTGGTAATAATCTGAAGAGTTTTTGTAAGAATTGACTGGCATTCTGAATTACTCTCCTAATCACAGTTTAAAATGATGGAACACATATGTGAAGAGTGAAAACTATTATTTCCTAACAGACTTTTGTCACAATAACTATTCTCTCACGCAGAAATACAGACTAGCCACAAATTTTGCATCTCCCTCCTTCCAATGTGAGCACTTTAAAACAATGGCATGAGTACATATTTGGGAATTTAGTGGTGACTCACTACAGAAGACAGCAGCAGAACACACGAAAACATTCAGACAGAAATTAAATTAGCCAAGTGTTAATATTGTGTGTCCAAAGTCACGGAAAGAAGGAGAAAGCACTCCAAGGCAGAGTCAAGGAAAAGAACCTCAATGTCAGGGCCCTGAGCAGCGCCTTCTTGCCTCTGGATGTCTGGCTGCCTGGGCTGAGCGCCAAGAGAGAAAGCTCAGCTAGGAGTTTCCTGTGTCTCTGAAGACACAAGCCATAAATTCTGTGCTTGGTGCTGGAGGTTCAACAGTACATAGGACTTTTCAACCTACAAAGCCGGTTTTGTGAACCAGGATCGGATGGTCTTGATTGAAGACCTACACCAGAGTGTAGAACAAATGTAACTTACTGGGTCTCACTGAGATTCAAATGTGAAGTAAAAGTAACTTCTAGACACAACAGCTGGCGGTGTCCCACAATGGATGACTTCTATGAGATCCATGTCAAAGCATTTCTGTCTGTTTCAAAATATCTTCTCATTGCAATAAAGAGCGTACAACCTTTCATCTCCTCTGCCATCTTCTGGTGCAACAACATTGTTTTTGCAGCTGTTAACCTTCCCCAGTCCTCCATTTAAATGAGTCTTGAATTTCTTAAAAGGAAATTGGGAAGAGTTTGGGGTATACTAAAGCTATTCCATGGATCCAGCCAGACACTGTTCATCTAAATTATGATCTTTTGTCTCAAGTATAGATACAAACCAGGTAAGTCTGAATGCAACTAGATAATTTCTGCAGTACAGACTTGATTAATATCTTGAACCAGAATTAACTGCTGGTACAAGTTCAGCAATAGCAATTTATAGAGAAAAGAAACCTCTTTTCACTTCTTTCAGAGTCTGTAGTCAACACTCCAAAATAGCCTTGCTTTAAGAAACTGTTTTTATCACAGTCACAGAAGCAGCAGGGGGTGAGGAGAGAAATTATAATCAAGCTAAACAAGTATCTCAAAATTCAGGCTTCAACCTTGAGTGGATGATGTTAGAACTGCTAAGGTCTGGCAGAAGTGCCAGTATGGAAAATAAACTAAAGAAACAGATGGGTGTACTCACTGATAGAGCACCCTTTCCAAAGGAAGTCCAGCTGCAACATGCATAACGTAGGACATGATCCTGCATCTGTGCTTCATGCTGCTGAGAGAATCTAACTGTAGGTGTGAAACAAAAGGATACTGACTCTGACATATCACACAGATCCTTCTCTCTCCAAGTTAACATTTACTAAAACAAGCTGGTCAGTGGAGACTGCATTGTGCCAAGGAAAAATTACTTCCACCTCAGTAAGCTGATGCACTGTGAACAGGACTGAGAAATGGTGACCTTGCTCTAAGTGACAGCAGACACTTGGGGGATACATCCTTTGAAACTGGAATCCATAGCTCTCTTCAGGGCTGTTTGCTGGGCATTGCACATTGCTTGTGTTTAGCAAATCTAGGTATTGAACCCTGTTATGCCCCTGTGACGCATTCGTGGCACACTTCTGTATTATTCCCTTTTCAACATTTGATATGAAGAGTGAAAGAGCCACCACCTCGGCTGGTTCCTAGAACAAGGACTTACTGTCCCAGAGCGAATGCACAAGCCTGTTGTTTTGAAACCTGAAACTGCAACCACAGAAATGGACTCAGCCCTGTGTTTCCACCTGTACTTCAAGTACCTTGAATTATCCTTATTTCCTCAGAAACACTTGAATGTACTGCACATTCGATAAACCATGAATGGCATAAATAGCAAAGAGCAGACATGCTTTACTAATTCCAAAGAAGAGTATTTCAGCTGTGTACCCCAAGAGTTCCTGGCTACTGCAGAAATTTCGCTCAGATGGATCATCTGTAATCTTACAATTACTACTGATGTTATAATATTCTGCTTTACAAGCATGTGGAAAAAAGCCCTTATCTTTCAATAATGTAGCTGTGGCATGGTTCACAGACCGGAATAATACAAAACCACCTAGGGACCAAGCCTTGCTTAACTCTGAAGCACCCCTGTATTAAGAGACAAATGTCAAAGGATTGCTGTATGTCCTCAATGGAGAGTGCAGAAGGTGGGTACATATCTTGCTGAGAAGCATTCCCCTGTTCAAACAGTGGAAATATTTTAAGTGGGATACTTTGGGTGCTGCTGTTCTAAACTCAATTGAAAAAATATTTTCTACATCAGTTTGAATAATAAGAATAGAAGTCAGTTACAAAATCTACCTGTGACACCTACTTCAGAGCCATGGCAAACATTTCAGAGGACAAACTGATGACTGCAAATTATCCTGACAAGTCAAAGTGAATCTAAACTCAAAGTTAAATTCAATAATGCATGTTTTTGATACAGGAAAAACTGATTACTGCTGTTCCACTGGAAGTGGATTATTAATCTTTCTGTGAACTCACAACACTCAAACAATGACCAAAGAAATACGGGAGCTATTCATGGTCAAATAACTCCAGAGAAAAACGTGCTCTATTTCATTGCTAGCATCCAGGATATACTCCTGTGCAGTGATTTGGCATTCAAAGGAGTAGCTGTATCTTCCTTTTTCCCTGAGATACATTCACCCATTCTCATCATTTGGGTTTTAATTTTCCCATGTCTTCTAGTGCATTTGTAACACTGAATGATGATACAGCAAAAAATATTATTTTCTTAGCATCATAAATAAGAGGCAAATGCTTCTTTGCTCCAGATCATCACATCAATAACAATAAATTATCCTACTAGTATAGGGGGGAGGCAATTTATTTAGAATCTGTCAAAACCTCTGCTTAAGGCCCTTTTGCCCTCCATCCACCCACTTCTCATTCTGTCCACTGGGAAAATAACTTAGTGAAAGCTGAAGGGATTCTCTCAAGCAATAGGAACAGACTTCAGTCTTTTGATTACTGCTTCAGCAATTGTGAAGGCAATTCAAATTAACTTTAGTATGTACAAATATTATTCCTGTGATTCTCTGGAAGCAGCACAAAACATGCTCTGAAAACTGCACTCCTCAAATTATAAATTTAATTCATAGCACAATGCCTACTTCAGGACAAAACACCAGGATCCTGAAAGCCTCAGCATTCTCTCTGCTCTGCTGCTGAAGGATTGTTATTCCTAGAAGAATTCAGCACTGCAAGATAAGTGTTAATACATTATTTCTGTAGGTCTCTAGGGCCTGAAGTTTGAATTTAATGTGAACTGAATAAAATCATTTGCTTTTTATCAGCACGGTCCATGAACCATGGTTTGAGGCCAATATGTGACTCTAAGGAAAAAGAGTTTAGCTCCAACTCCCTAATCCTTGGATAAGATCATAAAATCGCCACACATCAGTCAGCACTGTTTAGCAAGAAATGCCTGCCTCTGTAGTAATAAACCCCCCCTGAATTACAGTCACTGGCTCCTCAAAGATGATGGCTCTTGCAGGTTCAGGTGAAGTATGTGATTGTGTATGAAGAGGATGGAGCACAGCCAATACAGCACAATAACCTCCATTTCACATTGAGGTTTGATTTCCAGAAACCTACTCACAAATCTACTTTCAAATAAGAGCCATACCTTACACACACTCTCTTAGATATACACACACTCCTATGAATAATAATTCTGAGTCAAATTCATGCTCTGCTGTAGGTATAATTCCAGAATAAACATGGTAGTAACTCCTGATGTAAACTGCAGCAATAACAAATTAAGGTATGATTTATTCCATTTATTCACATGGAAATATGGAAACTCAAATATGGAGTTGCTGAAACAATAAGCATTTTCCATAAAATCCATAGAATTGCATAAGTCAGAGAAGGAAAGACTTGGGTATGTAACAGCCAAGGTGTACAAGTTCATGTGAATTCACTGCTATTTCAAATACTGGTGCCACCTCTCTTGATTAGATGCAACTAATTTCATTAAATAGGAAATTTAGTAGCAAGAACTAAGAGCAAGTAACTAAGAGCAATCCAATAGCAAGAATGTCACTAAAATAGGGAAGTATATCTAGATTGCAGCTCCCTGGCATGCACAGATGCTGAACATTAAGCAGCAGAAACCTGATGGTGCATGCATCCTGGCAGACAGAAACCAATACAACCAATTACACTAACTTTCCCTTTTAATAGGAAAAAAACTAACCAAATGAAACATTTCTGACAATTTGACGGAATAATCTTGCATGACAAACATACCCGAGAGAAAATGCAGAGGGAAAATACTGTGAACACATTATTTCTTACAATTTCTTCTCACAAGACTGTGAGCTCCCTTAAGATTCTTCACACAGTAAAGGATGAACTTAGTAGAAACCTCTCAATTTCTTTCTCTGAACCAAGCTCAAATATTTTTTTGTTCCATCATGTAAGCTTTTAAAGAACCTTCCTTTCAAGTTCAATAGACTATGAACCAAACTATCAGTTGGTAGGATGATACGAATTTAAAGACGAGAGAATTTGTTTGATCTCTTTCTGGATAACATTTGTACCCTTTCAACTTCTAGTGACTTGTGTTTCTATGCTTGATTTGTACATTTCCTGCCCACACATCCCACAGATGGGGAAACTGTCCACTCCAAGCATGTACCCATTGTTGTGCCTCTCCTCATATACGTGGTCTTCAGAGAGGAGCTGTGTTGACAGGCAAGAAACAGAGCTATAAGTAACCAGAGTGTGTAGTGTATGTAGACAACTGTATCAGAGATCTCTCAGGCTAAGGAAGAAAAACACTTTTAAATCCCATTTTTTCACAGATGGAGGAAGAAAACCATGTTACCACAAAATATGTCAATTGACTTAGATATACCAAACTGTCTGTGAAGAAGCATAGTGATGATGGACCTAAATAGGAGCAAAACCTCAAATATGCAGGAATTTTTTTGAACATTCATTTGAAAATTATAGCACATCTTTCTAACGTGTATTCCAACTCAGAGATAAAATGACTGTAATGACCAGCAGTTATACAATAAGTCATATTAGCACCACTAAAACAGCTTCTTCTACATTTGGGTTTGGGAACGGGAAGAGACATAAGAATTTTTTACTTGCTTGTTTTTTTACCAAGCAAGAACTAACTTGGTCCTGGCTAAAACTTCAGCCCCACTGAAATTGTGTCAGGGATATATTTGGATCCCAAACACATCAAATCTTAAGTGACAGGAAACAACTTCACAACATTCAGCTAAGCCATGGCAGGAGAACAAAAACTCTGGGGAATAAGGAATATTCTCTTTCAAATGCAAATCTACATATAGCTGGTAAACTGTTGTCATCTGATGCGAGACCTCTCCTGCCACTCAGTGCTTCTTTCAGTAATAAATAGGTAGCTTCTCAGCATTGCCTTTTGGGACAGTTTGGTTTTATATTCATAAGGATAAGCAGAGAATGCATGTTTATTGACTTAACAGGACTGGAAATAGCAGCAAAGATATCATTAATTCCCTGCTGTTAGAAACCAGGTTCAACTAATATAGGGCAGAGTATTCAGCATGACAGTCTTATGGTCTGTGGTCAGGACTGGACTGCGGAGCACAGCGATATTGCTGCAGTGTTAAATCTGCATTGGCACACAGGCAGGAAACAGGGAAAAGGACCCAAAGAAACATGAATTAGAAACATTGACAAAAATTGCTAAGTGGGAAGATTGGACTGTGACTGTAATACCCAAATAAACAAAACTTGTCTGATGTCCCATCACTGTATTCTTTCCCAGCTGATCATTGTAGAGTATTTAACTCACCTGATGACTTTGTAAGAAAACAAGAGCAAAATAGATCAACAAGGCCAATCAGTTACTCCTCTCCTTACTAATATGCATTAAAGATGAATCTGTCCTAAAACTTGACAGGAAATTTAGGAATTTTTGCATTAGCAAAACCAAGTCTGGTATTCCTTTTGATTCCTGTTAAATTAGTTTAACAATTACTAGCAATTCCCATTCACACATAAGGGAAGATGATTTAATTATCCATGGTGACAGTTAAAGGCTGATCCAAAGGCTCCTGAGGCTGAGTTTATCTCTTCTTGTTTTGCATTAGTAGCACCCAACGTTTCTGCAACTTGCACTGGACGGACTGATGGACAAAACATAGGTAACTCAAAATTACCTCCAACTTAGATGGGGTGAAATTAACTTGGTAACAGCAACATATTGTCTATGAGTTTGATGGCTTAGGACCCTACTGCTCTACAGCAACGTGTTAAGAGCAAATTACCAGATGAGCACAGTGACAAACATCTGCTCATTAGCAAAGGTTACTATTTTGCCAGGGAAGACAACCACCTAAAAAGAACTCTTCATGCTGGAAGACTTAGAACCACAGCACCATTGTGCTTTTTTAAAATCTCCAAATTAGTACAGGTTTTTGTCATGTCAGGGTTCTACATCTGTTTAAACATTGGAAACATTTATGAATATTAATTACCATGTGTTTCAGTAAAGCTGTAAATCAGTTAATTAGGAACCTGTCATCATGTTTATATTGTCTAAAGGAAAATCAAAACCATAACAGAATATGAAATTTTATGAAGCTTAAATTTAATATACGACCACCATTTATGAATACATAGACTGGTGTACTCAGAGCTTTCACATAAGTTGAGGTGATCTGTTTTTCTACTATTTGTCATAATTTGGTCCAATAAATAATTACAAAAGCTGAAAGTTACATTGCAATGACACTCCGTTAAGAGTTAGGCAAAACACACATCAAATAGACCAGTGGAACAAAAGACACTGATGGATTCAAAGACACCAGCAACTTTAGCAGGTGCTGAATTCAACTACCTGAGAATTACAGAGAATGAATCCCTAAAATGAGCAATGAAAATAAAATGACCATAAATAAATTATATACTGACAAATAATAAAGGTTCAGCTGGTAAATACTTAACATTGGAACTTTCCTTTGTATACATCTTCTTCCAACAGCTAATCATTTCAGTGTTTTATGAATGCAAATTGCTTTTTGTCCACACTCAGTTAATTTTGTCTCTAACCAATGAAGTCTCTTCATCACTTACGCTCTGGATCATTCATATACTCCAGGCAGCAGTACTTGTGATTTACATTCTTCCCTCACAGTTTGGGGAGAATATAGCAGATATAAATTGGCAGCACAAGTGTAACAAAAAGTCCTTTGAAATATTCGCCTGACTCTGACCCCTTTGTAAATATCATTTTGAAAAACCTTCCAAAGCTTCCATGCAGCTGACAGCTAACGCTCTAATGTCTAAAATTTTGTGCATTGCTTCATGAGCAGTATCTGCATGTAAATTTTACATTGTTTTTTCCACTTTCATGCAAATGAAATAATGTAGGGCATGTAGGTTAGGAAAAAAAGGTTAATTCTCTTCCCACCAATTTTACCCGTTTTAGGACTATTATGACTTATGTGCAACAGAAAACAATGTATAGGGTGTTTTCCGATGAGTTAAAGCCCAATTGAATTTAATGACTTTTGGGGCCATCAAGTCTCAGCTCAGTGGTCATTAATCCCCAGGAAATGCCTGGTTCCTGAAATCATTATTGCTCAATTGAAAGGATAGCAACAAACACAGTAGAAAACATATAGCCTTCTACTGGGAACGTATGAAGTACAGGCTCACATTGGGGAACTCTTTTCTTCCACACCCTCAGGCCAGAAGTTGAGAACAACCTGGGAGGGGAAATAAATCTGAGGATACAAAGAGCTTCAGCAACAAACCAGCAGGTCATAAATAAAATCCCCCCACAAATGCCACGCCGTTTTGTTTTTCTTTTCTCTTACTCCTTTTTTTTTTTTAATCATTATTCACCCTGACATGAATCCTAATTACAATTTTACACAGTGTGTCTTTTAATTAGCCATGGCTGGAGTGGTGAAAGCTATCAATATTTAGCAGGATAATTGTATGAAATGACTTTTCAAAAATGAACAGCAGGCATGAATCCACTCAACAGCAGGGGGTTATTCAGACACACACTGTGCAAGATGGGGTGCCTCAGATAATGTGTGAGAGATAATAATGCACATAGGGAGTGACACATGCTGCCATATTTTGTGCTTCATTGGTTTTCTGCAAACAGCATTTGGCTCTTGCTGCACTCAGGACATCAGGGTTCACACAAGCTTCAAGCTGGTGATTTTTATCTTTATGTTGTTTTTATTTTATGGTAAAGAGAAGGATGTGTTTAATAACAACATATACAAACAAAAGACTGAAACACAGCTCCATGTATGATCTAGTTTGATTATACTCTGCAGAGGCTAACAATGAAGAAAATCAAGAGTGGAGCTTTGTTTTCTTCTTCTTCCTTTATGAAAAGGAAAAGAAAAAAGCTTTGCCATCCTGGCAGAATACAAAGCACTAAATTAATTTCTGTTTTGCAAACGCATGATGAGAATGTACTCAGCTTTATTTTAAGATAGCTTTGTAACTGTTCAGTTCTCACATAATCTTTCTCTCCTTTCTTTCATAAAAGAACTGGGACAGGCGAATTGCTATGTGGTGTGCTTGCTACAGCACAGCAAAAATAAAAAGCAGGAAACACCTGCAAATGTCTCCTATGTGCACCAAGGAAATGTTCAGTAATGTCACATAAAATGGGATTCCAAGGCAGTTCTTCGCAGTGCAAAATGTGGGAGTAAGTGCTTGGGAAACTATGTATTCAAGAGGAAGAACATGAATTCCCACACACAAATTCCCTATACAGAGACCCAGGTATAGAGACCAAATGAAATCAGCAGTGTGCACATTTGATGAAATGTCTGCAAAAAACCAGCTGTTTAGTTTTAGAAGACATGGATAAGCATGTTTCTTCCAGTTGCCTGAAGAAAGTCTCTTGCTTTACCATCATGGCAAAAAGGATTCCCTCAGCTCCAGGTGATTCCCTCATCGCCTGCAAACTCAGCAGGCAGAGCAGAACATCAGTGTACGTCCAAGGACTGCTACAATTATATTCAAAGGGCCAAACTGATAATGAAACTTCTGCTCATCAGGAACATGAAAGATTGAAAACTAAAATCTGACTGGATTCTGTATAAGGTGACAGTACCTGTATGATTTCAGCACAGAAAAAAACCCACAGTGCGACAGACCTCTAAAGTGCATGTAGTGTGAGTACATCCTGGCCTTCTCTTTTTTTTTCTTTTCCTCTTTTGTGGCACAAGATGAATGGAAATAGCCTGGGCCCACAATGCAGTATTTCAGCAGATAGATTAACTATATCTGAGATATGGCCCATAATGCAGCATCAACTGCATCCAAATCTTTCCCATAATTCTTTACAGCCAAATCAGCTATAAAACTCAGAGACCAAGACACATTGTATATCATTTTCTATCATCACAATGCACTACATACCAGCAACAGAACAATTATAAAGCTGCTAATGGAATTAGATTGACAGAAACGTAAGAGGTTTACAAAGCGAGACCAGTAGGAAAGACTTTTTTTCACAACATAACAGAAGAGTAAAGCGCTAAGGTTTACAGCACAGCTGCCATTTGCAATGCTTTGCCACTGATGAATTACCCCTCCACGGGTTCTGATCTAAGCCCTGTGGAAGCTACAGGAGTCTCTTCACTGAGTTCAATAACTACTGGAATGAGCTCCCAACTTACGTTTCTATGCAAGCCTGGGAATCAAAAAACTTGTTCTCAACGCTGCAAAAGATTTGTTAGTGACTTCAGCCAGTTCATATCACTCTTCTATGCCTTAGTTTCAATTTAAACCGAGAATCACACCAGTTTTTACAACCTCCATTTAGTAGCAGTAAATCTCTCTCAGATTCCTGGGAAGGTGGTACGCTGGTGCTAAGTATTTTTAACACTAAACACATTACCATGTACGAACTTGGCACTTAATGGTTAAGCAGGAAAGACAAGAGGCACAAAATACAATATATCAAGGTATCCTAAAGTTAAAAAAAAAAGTGAAAGCTAAAAGCCAAGACAACTGATTTACCCAAGTAACCACTTTTAAACAGTTCTATATAAATACCAGAATTCACCCTTCTCTAAACATGAATCAGATCACAATCAGAATCTATTTTGTAAAAAACAGAGGGGGAGAGGGTAGACAAATACGAACTTTGGAAATTTCAGTTCAGTTTTCAAAGTACGTCATGTGGCATAGTATTTCATGAAAACTCCTTCATTTATCTTTACAAAGGCTGAATATATTCTTATCTTTCAAACAAAGAGCTACATTTGGGCATTAATTTCAGAAAAAAGCAGAGCCTTTCAAAGCAAGATTGAATTATTGTGTTCTGGTTTTAAGACTACCTAACCTCAGCCTGTAAAATCTGTAGATAAGAATGAAAATAATCCACAACTTTAACTATCACTGACTCTTCTAACAATACTCTCATTTGCAAACTTATATTTTGTATGAACTGTACATATCGAACACAGTTAATTGAGTACCATGTAATAGGGCAGATACAGAATGAAATGTCTCTCCTGCCAATAGTGACTCCAGAATACAAAATGAAAATAGTATGCTACGATGAAAAAGTATCGAGCTGGACAAAGAAGAGAAGCAGCATAGTTTTAATCCATTTTATATTAAAAAAATGTTCAACCATTTCATATTACTTGAGGGAAGGGGAAAAGTTGTGGAAGCCAAAGAAACAGGCTTTCTGATGAATATGATGGATACAATGAATTTACAAAAAGCAGTTTGACATATGATTAATAGTGGAAGAGTGTTGGGTGGGGTAATTGCATTAAAATGAAAATAACTATTTTGACATTCAGGCAATGGCAGAACATCAGTTTATGTGCAGTAACTCTTAACGTAACACACGATTGATTGACTGTGACTGACAGGAATATAGTAAGAAGACAGTCAAAAAGTACAAGAAGACTGAGTGGTACAGCAGCTATGATAAAGGAACTAGTGTCATGGTTATACAGGGCCAACCTTAAGGAAAGACCAAGGTTAGCATCAGCAGCAGGCTGCTCCATGCCAAGAGTTTGAAACATGGGAAGCTCTGGCTGAGAACTGGAGTTGCAGCAGGGACGCTGCTCAGAAACTGGCTCCTTCCATTACCATAAACCAGCAAAGGAATGAAGTTCTCTGTTAGTATCTACCATGTACCTCAAGGGGCATGGCCTGGTCTTCCATGCTGGATGCACAGTCTTGCCCCCCTGGAGCTCCTACAGACCATCACCCTGACTCTTCCAACTCCCACAAAAATAAATTAGAAAAATAATTACATGCAATAATCTATCTAGAGCTAGCAGCATCTGGATTGGGTGAGAACCCCAAGAGATCTTGTTACACATTCACATCATTCACAATACATTAATCTTGCTGCCAGTAAAAGTAATTGCTTAAGAATTAACTTGGGTATTTATAAATGCATATTACCCTTCATATAAATGGAAGCTCTGTCATTTAGTGAGCCTTACAGAGGAAACAGTAACTGAAAGGACATTTGGATTAAACAAGAAAATAATATTGGACCCTAAGGGAATGAATCTGCTACAAGTAAAAAAGAGATCTAAACATAAAGTACTACAGTGATTTGCAAACTTAGGGTTGTCTCTCCACAGTGTTCATACATAATGAACACCAAAATCTATTGGGTGTTTTGAAAAAAGGGTACTAAATAGGTTTCAGACAAATTAAATATGTAGCCCTGGTAATCCATGCCTGGAACAAAGAGTTTAACTGGCAGAAATACATCAATAGCAGAAGAGCTGAGTTTATTTTTCTGAGAAGGATAACGTGTTACTACAATATTGAAATGAAAAAGACATTTAGTCGGGTGTAACAACTGTCTGAAACCTTGGCAAGTTTGCCCTGGTTTATACAATCTAGAGCTTTCAATTTAGCTTCGTTTCCATCCAGAATTCGTGTATGGTGTTGATGTGATGTATGAAATGAACATAGATTTATTTCTCCTTGTTCTCCTTAAATACCAATGTGTGTCATTATCCCTGTCACAGCCACCAATATCCTGTGCTATGATATGTTTGTTTTCTTAAGAAGAAGCAAATGTGTTACAGATATTTCAAGACCAATTTACAGCCCTCTAGTCTAGGAACAGAAGAGAGAAGGGAAGTGAACTAACATTTATATCAGTTCCCCTTCTCACCTGTTTGCATAAATGGTCAGAGGGCACTGCAGGTCTGATTTCAAGGGAAAAGTTGATTGGGCAGGCACGCAGTCGTCTGTGAAAGCAAACATAAAACAGGGATGGAAAAAACATCAACTGGGAATAGAAGGGAGGTGGAATCACTGATCTGTAAGTAGCCTGGAGCACCCACTGGGGAGCCAGGAATCACCATGGGCAAGCTGAAAACTATGAAGTACTTACATACATAAGAATTAAGCATATCGAGTCGTGGCAAACAGTCACTATATTCTGCAAACAGACTCACAGATGCTCCTGTTCAGCCACTTCATGTGCAATTACCTGACTGGTAATTTTGGCATGCAAACTGCTCAAAATTCCTTCTGCTAAGTACAACCAAACATATGAGTCTCTACTTCTTTTTTTTCTGTAAACTAAATCTGATGGAAAAATGTTCCACAACATAAGCGCCCCACCCAAAATCCTCAAAATGATTGATAAGGATCATTATTGCAGTTACTATTCATAGTCTGACACCTGAAAAATTTCAATAACATCTAATGTACTGCTGACTTAATTAAGGCACAGAGAAGCAATTAATACAAAATCAAAAGTAAGTTAATGGAAGACTCCTAAGTGACTTCTTGATGACCTTAGGGCTGTAGAGCCATTAGTCCTCATTCTCTTCCCAGTAGTAAATTATTCCTCAAGGGGTAAAAACTTAACTTTGCACTATCATGTCCCTGACGAGGGTAATATCCTTTATTTAACCTCTTCTATTCCCCATCTGTATGAAAGAATGCTGTGTGCATCACTGAAGTCTTTAAAGAACAGAAATCTGCAGAAAGTCAAGACCTAAATGACGTATTTCCCTTCAGCCTGCACATAAGTGAAAGCAAGATTTCTCAGCACAGGCTTAACAGTGAGCCCTTTAACATTTATCCTTCATATCAAAACCAATATCAACTTAAAGAAAATGTTTCAAGCAATGCCAGAAAAGAAGAAAGTTCTTGGAACATAGGTATTTCCTCAAATAACTGTCATCAAAATATAAAGTCATGGAGGGAAAACACTAAGCTATTCTAAGAAGTGAGTTAAAAACAAGATAATATAAGTGCAATATTTGACCAAGTGAAAATACAAACACCTTAACAAGACCTTCAACCAATTTCTAAAGATCTGACAGAAAAAAAAATATGAAAAAATGCCAACTAAAAAATCAAATATTGATAAGTTTTATTTATAAAGTAGCCATAGAATAATTTTTATTAGTGCATTGGTCCAGTATTTCCATATCAAATATTCTGAGAAAGAAGAACTTCCATGCTCCCATGGACATGATTTGATTTTAAAAAACATCTTCTAGGTGGATAAATAAGATACAGAATGATTTATTTATAATAGTTTTCATTATAATATTGTTAACTATTCTGTTGCAGAGGAGCTCCAAAAATTAATAACTATGTGCATTTTTCATATAATGTTTTGAATAACTTTTCTCCTTCCAAATTAATATTGGAGCTTTAAGCAAATTTCTGCAAATTTTTTCTTTGAAGGCTTTGCCAGATCTGTCCAAGAAAAGGTACAAAACTACAGCACCTGCTCCAAGAAATTTCTGTGTGTTAAGCTGTTTGTGTCACACAATTAGAAGCAGTACATAAAATTATATTGTTTCAGCCATGCTAACTGAAACTCATTCTAGAAGGTTTGAATGATACCAGCCCTCTAGGCAGAGATGAGTTTTACCCAGTGAAAAGTCCCAGGAGATTTGCAATGCCGTAGGTTTCTTTCTTTTTTTTATTTCAACGTGACTTTAGTACTGGATATCTTCTCAATTAAGGCTCAAAGCAATTTGCTTAACCTCCAAAGACCTGAAAACACGTGCATCAATTCAAATAATTTCATTATAGTTTCAGTGCTTAACTGCAACAGGTATGCTGCGGGGGAAATATGACTGCCAGAACCAGGAAAGAACACAGTGTGTTCTGCACTTTCTTCTTCACAAAAGCCATAAAATCTGAATGCATGAAGATTATAGGTGAGTCAATAAAATCTGCGCCCGTTATATTTACTAGAGAACCTATAGAACACATTTTGTCCCACACAGCAGAGAGCATGCCTGCCACATATAATCTGTGTGGTTGCACAGATTCTGTGGCTGCACAGATTCTGACTGACAGTATTTTTTTTTAAATTTAATTCACCCATGTTTCACTTCTGTTGTTTTATGCGCCACATGTTTGCTGTTAAGCAGGAGAATTAATTTCAGTTCTTTCCCAAGCTGAGTGAAAAAAAGACAATATTTATCCAACTCAAAGAACAAAACCAAAAAAAAGGGAAAATGGCTGTCAGAATTTAGAAGTATGAAAAAAACAACACCAAGCACATAAAGCACCATAAAGCACTATAATATATGTCTTCAAAATGGCTTTGACTATTTTTTTCCTAAGTAAAAAGCTTATTCTGCACATTACTTCTGTAACAATACAGCAGTCATGGTATTGTAATTCTTATCCCATATGATATTCTTTTCACTGTGATTTGCTAAAACTCTCAAAATGTGTTTGATGCTTTACTGTCAAATTGTCCTTTGTTGTCAATTGTTCTCCTCGCAATGTTCGCATATTCAGCAGTCTTAAAATTTGCTTGTCCTCCTCTAGCTGGGCCAACAACAATTAATAGTACAGTTGTGACAGAACGAAGCTGAAGCAGTGAGCCCAAGATGAATTCCTCCAGGCTACTGACCTCCAGAAATTTCACTGCAAGACACTGGTCAACCCGCAATGATAACAGTGTAAATGTGAACCCTGCCACTAACTTCAAAAGAAACTGTATCAAACACTTACAGAGCTCACCAAAGAGTCAGATCTTTGGCCATCTGCTAAAATTATTCACTATAAGATTAGTAACTGACCTGATTTTTCAAAAAGAGTTGAAATATGCTGAACATCATTTTGCTTTAAAGTGCTAGCGACACCTTTCCCCAAGACTATTAAGGATTAGACGTTGCTTTTTATCTCAGAGTAAATGTTCATTTAAGCAAGAAACACGGCAGGTGCAAAAGTGGCAAGAGAAGGCAGCAACTAGGACTGGCTCATTCAGAATTCTGGAAGGGGCTAGTGACAGGTAACAGGGGATCTCAATTAAATCACCCTTGTTTTGCCTTTTAAGCATAAGTATAGATGAGCTGTCATTCTACCAGCTGGAGATTTCATTTCCTAAAATAACTTCTCAAATGGAAACACTTAAAACCCAGTTTGAATGCACAGCTGAGTCATGAGTGTGTTTATTCTCATTATTTCTGTCATAATGTGCCATAAATTTGAAACATGCTTGAACTATTTGTACTGGGATAGCAATAAACTAATGGCTTTGTTTGTTTGCTTGTTTCTTTTGCTTATTCCCTCTGGTGACCAGTGTATCCCATTTTTGCCTGCAAACTCTTCTGCTAGTTTATCAGTATTCTCTCTTTCTAAATGAAACTTGTTACTTGTCTTCCTAGGGGCAATTAATTTTTTTCTTGTTTGGTTTGCGTTTAAATAAGCTATTGATTTTATTTTCAAGGTAATTTAAGGTGGAAATACAGTTCTTATTTGATAACTACCAGCCTAATGTGCTCTGAGTAAACAAATGTTATGGTTTCAATTTGTTATTTTCGTCATCAAAATCAACCAAGCAGCAACTACTACTCATGTGGTTGGATTTGGAGACTAAATGTTGTGTGAAGCAATAACTAACTTAAATAATTCAGTAAAGTGTTACCCATGGCTAAATAATTCCTAGAGATGGGACATCACAATCTACTGTCAGTAAAATATACCCTATAGCAGGTGACAATGGGTTAGCTGTATAAACAAAATTAAATACCAGAAATTCCTAAAGGTTGTATTTTTACCATATGAGACTATTTCTGCTATAGGTACTGTCTGAGGATGTCTACCTGAATGACACAGCAATGTGGCCACCAGCTGCTGGATTGATGAGAAATCAGAAGGAGTTTCTACAGCCTGTCCTTTCCAGTACCTGAAGTTAGTCATACCCAAAAAGAGCTCAAATGAACAGATTTGCACATCAAACAAACAAACACTATGCACATCCTTAACCTCTGTTTAGAGTTCAGAGTCCTAAGCTGTTCACATTTTCCTAGGAAGTCCTTCTAAAATCCATGTCTGCCTGTCAAGTACGTTTTGAAAATGCATTACCATTTCTAGGATAGGTTTATTAAACGCCTGAGGATTTTACATGTTGTAAAATGAAAATTAACACTCTCTCCCATATCAGAACTTTATTCTGAAAAACAGTGGCAGCTTTTTAGTCCAATTTGAACAACACATTGCTCGGTTTTTCAGAGGAAAACAGTATAATACTGTATTAATTAACACTAAAGCCTGGACCTAGACAAACCCACCAGTAAGCATTTTCAAATCTTATGCTTTAAATACCCTCTCATAAAATCAAATTATTCTGAATACTCATAATTTAGAGTTAAAGCATCCACAATAATAAGTTGTGTTTTTCCAGTGTAAAACATTGAAAGGCCTATGAAGAATGAGTAAATAACAAGTAAAACAATGCCTGAAAAGGGCTGGACACAAGATTAAGACAGAGAGCCAGCTTCGTGGCTATGTAGTGGATAGAGGGGTAACTTCCAGGAAGACTTGACAGGATTCAGTAGGAAAAATCAATAGGAAAAGTGTATCTTCTGCAAAAAGGAACAGTGATAAATTGTGGCCAGAGCCATCTATTAACATCTATAATGAATTGGTGCTTACTATTCAGGTATGCTGCTTCATTTCCTATAAAGACCAACACGTCAGTGCATACCTTTTTCAACCAATTGTTTTCCTATTCTGCGTTACACAAAAGAAAAGGAGAACAGAAATCTTAAACAAGACCCACTAAACCTTTAAAATATTATTGCAATGCATTAACGCTATGTTATTCCCTCTGTGTTATGACACACACATCCAACAGCCTGCATTTGTCTAAATGTAAAAATCAAAAGCTATCCAGGGGCTGACTGCAAAAAAAAGGAAGAGATAAGGCTTGTTTTCAATGTTGAATGTAATTGAGCTTCTATTGCTAAAAAGGTTATTTGGCAGATTTGAAGGGCAGGGGGAGGAGGTGGTGGCCAGAGGGAGGAAGATCAGTTGCTGAAACATAAATAATTGGCTGAAAGTGGTAGTGAAAATGAAATGAAAAATGATGCATCATAATGAGGATGAATTTGGAGATTACACAAAATTCTAACGCTGTATTAAAATTAACTCTGTCAACCACCTTAGATAAAAGCAACTTCTGAGGATTAGAAGAGCTCTCCCCCCAGCAGCTTGATGTTCATCAACAGGTGAGAATTTGTCATACTGAAAAGAGAAGAATGTGGTCATAATGGGTGATTTTTAAAAGCAAAAGAATTTGCCAATGTATGCAGAAAGGAAATATTAAATAAATTGCAAAGCCTAAGAAGAATGTAAATTCTTCAGGTGAAAGATAGAGTAAGAGTATTTAGCTTCCATTAAATAAACTGAAAAACAAAAAAAAACCAAAAGAAAAAGCTTTCTAAATTAGTAGTAGTTAATTTGGTTGTCCTTTGATGAAAAAAAGCTAAGATTATAAAAACATTTATTTCATGGAGATTGATCCTCTTATCATCTTCCCCCTATCTGACACATGTCTGGAAAACTAAAATATCTAAAACAGAAGTAAATTCACACACTTAAGTGTGCCCCCTTTCAAGAGGACATTCTGTTTCCTCTCAACATTCTTCCTTCTATTTGGTAACAAAAAAGCAGTAGAATTTTATAATCACACATTAAAATTTTAGAACCATTTCAATAACTAGCTTTGATTTTTAAAAACATGAAGCCTTCTGTAGGGTCACTGACATTTAATGAATTATGAAGTAGTTCTTACAGAGCATCCCAATCTGGTTATCTTGCTAGCCTCATTAAGATTTTTCCATCTAGAATACCGATGCTTTGATAATATCCCCTTAGTCTTGTTTTTCATCTGACAGCTGTCACAGAGGAATTAGTGGAATATTTTAAGGTCCTTACTGGAAACAATATTCTTCACATCATTTTGGTGATATTACATGATACACTGGGTAAATCCCATGCCCGCTGAGCCCTCTAAGAAATACCCTTACCCAGTGCGATCACTGCAAGCATGCCATGAATGAGCTAATGTAATTATTCCACAGTGGTTTTGAAGACCAGATCTTTTGCCTAACATTGTATACTTCATACTGTTCATCATCAGACATAAAGATAGAATAGTTCATCACAGTCTGAGAGTAGACTGTAGTCACCCAGAACATTTTATCGAGTTTGACTTAGTCATTGTCCTTATAAGTAAATATAATACAAAAGTGAGAGTATAGGTGGTAGCTAAGTTCACAGTACCTGACCAGAACACTGAAACATCCTGCTTGCAAAGTCATCTACAGACACCAAATCACACGTAACTGTAATTCACCACTCTACACCTGTCAGTTCATGGCAAACAGATCCACGTAAGAGTGTTTCATGAATAGAGCTGCTACTTTACTAAAAGCAAGGGCATCAGGAGCCACATTACCTCTCCTGCCAATGTTCTTACTTCATATGTTTACAATAATTCTGTAAACTTCGACAATATGGAAGTATTTATCTTTGTACACATATATACATACAAGCATTGTGTACTTTCACGTCCCTAATTCACACTTTCTAGTTTACAGTAAAACTGCAAGAATTACATATTCCTGCATTACTTTTACAGCTGGTGTGTTAAAGTGTTGAATGATAATGTTATGCATCAGAGAGACAGAGGAAAGCACTGTGTGAACCTGGAAAGCAGTGGGGAAGAAAATCAAGACAACTGTGGTTGGTTGGCTGACTATTTTACCAAGGAATGTACTGGTTGTGTACTGGGGAGTACCCCACATAAAATTACAATTACAATGTGGATGATGCAGTCTTGAAAAGTTTGTTCAGATGGCAGCCATTCTCTGTGGGAGACTTGCAAAGATAATTATGAAAGTCATTGCAGAAGCAACTAACAGCACCACATAGGTCTGTCTTTATCTATATTACTCTCCTAACATGCTTTAGTAGAGAAGAAAGCAAAGGACAAAGAGCAGATTTCCAGTTCAAAACCAGAAGCTCCCTCTACTGGTACAGCTGAATTACTAGAGACCAATAATGGTCCTAGATTCTGTAGTTTGAGCCCCAGCACTTCTGCATGGCTACAAACAAACTTAACTTTTCACTTCTACAGTACTCTTTTAATCCAAGCAATAAAAAAGAAAGTATATGCAAGGCCATACAAATTTTAAATCTATTTCCTTAAAAGACCCATAAATCTTCAACTTTTAGGCCAGTTTATTTAAATAATGTTTATTACCTAGACTCTATGATGTTCTCTCAAATGCTAGTTTGAGGTTTGGCAAAACCCAGTAACGCTTGCCAATGACAAAACAGGGGTATGTTATTAATACTGAAAACCAGAATCTCATGCAAATATGCTGCAACACAAGAAGCTAATAAATGGTAGTATATGTGATGAATTTACACCATTGAAGTTGGTGAAACAGTAGTCAAGCCAAAGGGCAAAAGTACCAATTAAAATAATCTATAAACGGTTAGGCAGTACTTTATGTATGTCTTGAGTACATCTTGCACAATGATCTGTAAACCTTAAATCAAGTTACTCTCCAAACTTTGCTCCCGACAGCCAGTCAAGCAACTCAACACTGAGGCGGAAAACAACCCCCCATTTTTTATAATCACTTCTTGCAGTACTTTTTGCTAAATATTACACATTTTTACCTATAAGTGAAATAGTCCTGTTAGCCTCAGATTTTCAAATGCATTTCTAAACTTCTCTTTCACTCTCTAAAATAAGTGCAAAGGCTATACGATGTTTGATCAAATCTATGCCAGTAGTCTTTTGGGAATGAAGGTGAATGATCATAGAAAAAAGTGCATGTCCATCTTCTATAGAATAGCCATGCTCACTTAATCTCTCATTTGATCAACTCTTATTTTCTATGTACAGACCAAAGAAAAGTAACTGAAGATCTCATTCTCTATAAACAATAAAAGTTTCGCTTCACTGAGAATTAGCTGAATAGAGCAGAAAGCCAGTTCTCCTACTAAAGACTAAATCTCCAGATGCAGCAATAATTGTATCTCAAAAGGCACCTTAAAGCATCTTTACAATCTGAAGGGGAATGACAGGTCTACCATACTGTAACAACCATAAATCAAGACATCAGAACAAGCATCCTATCAGGCATAAGTAAGGGTGACTATAAAGGAAGTGCTAGGTGAGCTGTAAATCAAGAGTCAAAAGCAGAAGAGCTACTGTTTGGTATGCTGGACTGGGAATAGCAGGGAGTTTTTGTAGACATGGGTCATGTCTGCTTTTGTTTGGGTTTTTAGTCTGTTTTGACATGCCCGAGCTGCATCCATTTTCAATAGACTTCATTTCTATAAAACCCTCTGGCAATGTCATTTTGACTTCACTGTGATCTCTGCACAGCTCCTGTCTGAGAGCCCATTAAGCGGAAAGAGCTTCAATAATCCATTCTCAAACTAGCAAAAGCACAATTAAGTATTTAACCTCAGGATGTGAAAGGCAAGACTGGTAGTACATCTAAGTAGAGAGTGCTCAGTGATGAAATGCAAGTCTGGAAAAAACACCAGAAGGTATATATTGAGATCTAAATAGGATCATCTCAACAAGCTTCACTTGAGTGAACTTTGCTAGTTAGAATTTTTTTAAAGCAATACAATGTCTGTTCAAAATGCCTTTTAGATATCCCTTGTACAGCACAGGCACAATACATGCGTATCAGAAGTGCTGCAGCAGAGGAAGTGGTAAAAACATTATCATTTGATATATCAATGAACACTAGCTCCTCCAGATCTGAACATACTACCTGAAAAGCACTACTTAGATGAAACAAACAGCATCGTGCATTGGCCCTCAAATGCCTGAGTATGATTTGGCCACTACTAAAATCTATTTTGACAAAAGGTAGTGGAAGCTTCTGTACAATTAGAGCACAAGGGACTATACTGGAGTTTTAGCACCAACTGAAGTAATTTTTACAGCTCTACCAAACCTCTCCTGAGAAGCACACCTGGCATCCAAAGGCCCCACTTAAAAACACTACAGACAAAAGAATCTAGAATAGCAGAGGTGCTCAGAAAGCCTTTCACCAACAGCACACAAGGAAGGAAGACCTAAAACATAGCAAAATATTCTTAGGAAATCACAAAGGAAGCATTCAGAACCTTCAGCAAATACATTGCTTCCCATGGTTTTATGGCACTGCCTGATTACATGACTTTGACTAGTGCCCTGCAACAGCATACCCTTCTTAAGTGGCTTTCATACAAAGTGAATTCCTTCCAGAATGACTAGGAAGGGCTTATCTGAGACTACAGCAGTTTTTAATGTCATGTTGACGATCATTTAATACCTTACCACACGTAAAACTATTATATTTAAATAGTTGCTTTATTCCCTAGAAAAACAACTTGTGAAATACAGCTCATCTTTCGCACAAAATCTTTCCCATTCCGATTTGCATACTTCTCACTTTTCTTCCTCCCTTAAATATAACAAAATTCCTTTGAAACAAGCAGGTTTGAAAAGGCATCTTGGCAGATCTGAATTTGCCAAAGAATTTGTGAAAGGGAAAGGTCCCTAAGTCTGATTTCACTTTCCAAGTCTTCCACATCTCACCTGCTTCAAGTTACCGTTTAACTCTTACTCCTTGTGTCTTTTCCCAAACATCCCATTCACAGGACTCATAGCTAGTCCTTAGTTCCAACAGATAGATTTGTTCAGGCTTTAATTAAGGGTCTGGCTCCTGACATTTAGCAAATAATTTGCTCAGTGACACAATGTATTTTAAAATTCAGACTGCATATCTGAAACTGACTTTTGACACACAATAATTGCAATATTTCTATAGTTTCTCTGTTCCTCTCAAACAGTAAAAATGTCAGACAAATGGAGAGTGAATGCTACGGTTATGAATAGAAATCTGAAAGAAAAAGACATATAATTAGTAGCTTTAATGATGACAACCATAACCTTTGGGAATCAAAACCAGAGCTCCTATACGTACCCTTGTCACTTTTCCAACCAAAACATTCCTGAATATTTCTGAATTCCTTTGGGATGGCTTGAAGCCTTATTTAAGGTATACTCAATGTCAGAATCAAATGTGTTTTCTCTGAAAGACATGATGAACAAAACCAGCCACACACAAAAACTCTGCTATTTGGGAAAGATGATGGCATACAGCCTTCATGTGTACTAGAGGTTACAATGCTCATCCTTGCAGTTTCCTTCCAATGAAAAGACATGGTCAGTAATATGTATCTTGTTACAGTTGCACATATTACCTCCGTTTTAGTAAAGGCTTATACTTTATAATATTATAATGAAAGTTGTAACCTCATAACAGACAATATAAAGGGCAAAAAAATAGCAGGTGTCAGAATTTTCACAACACTGTACGCCAACACTCTCACATTCCTTAAATCATGACTGAGAACATCACCTGAATCCTGCGAGGAAAGCTGTCTTCAGTTTCACAACAAAATGTCTTCCTGAATGTATGTCACTGTAATACAATACACAACGCAGAAGTGCTTGAATGAGCTCAGGTGATAAAGCTAATACCATTGCACTCCATACAGATTAATTACCTTTCCTGAAAATCTGTCTGATTTATCTAGCATCGGCCAAATATCACAGCAGTCTCTAATTTATCAACTCTTCCTAGGCATATCAAGTGAAAAATCCAGGCACTGAGTTAGAAGAACATTGTAAATTACATAAATGACATCACTTCATTGCAACGACAAAGCCTAAGATGTATGTAAAATTAATTGTATTTTAGCAGTAGCATAAATTTCTTCAGTCTGAACTGATTAAAAAAACCAAATTCACCACATTATCTAAGCAGGATGGTACGTAGCCAGTATTATGCTGATTATTACACAGGCAAATAGCAACACAAGATTCTTGACCCAAGAAGATAACAATCAAGTAAAGAAATTGACAATATGGTTTGAATATGTGGTAATTTACGCAGGTGCTGCAGCTGAATTGGAAGATCTGTCATGAACCTCTCAGGTTTGTTTTGCTTTGAAAATTATGAAGAATCTTCATCCACAAGTCTGATGTTATTTCATGGCAATGATCCAAAATGCTATACTGTAATTTCTGAGTACGGCACGCATCTGGGATGATTGCTGGAACATATTGTCATGATTTGGAGGGAGATGGGGTAAAGAGGTTAGGTCTGAGGGATTTGATTTAAAGACTAGGGAAAAGAATGAGGAATAAACAACAGATCAAGGATAATACTTGATATTTCTTTCCGATACTGCTTAAAGTTTTAATGCTATAAACTGTAATTTCACTCATAACATTTTTGCTCCTGTTAGTGAAGTGTTGAATTGTAATTTCATGTTATAAACTGAAGTAAATCAGCAGACATAAAATATGACTCAAAAAAATAATGCTGTAGAAAATGGTTCCTCTGAAATAAATTCCAGAAGAGTTCCAAGCTGCATAACATCATACCTGGCAATTTCTTTCTAGACATTTAACCATCTTGCCAATATAATTCAGATCCTAACATTCCTTTTATGTTAGAAAATATGCTTACAGGCTCTCTTTTTTGCATTTTGAAGTTAATTTCAAACCTTAGATTGATAAATGCCCCTGCACTAAATCAGTAGAAAGACAACAACAAAGCCTACAATTAAACTGTGCCTATTTGGTCTTGAACCGCTAGTAAAACAGCAAAACTCAGCACATCTTTAAAGAAATTTGAAAAACCCACAAATATAATAATCAAATAAACCTGAACCCTGTTCAGCATTCATCATCTTCTCTACCCTTTGATGTTTTTAAGCAAAGGTATAAAGTCTCATTTCTCAAAATCTTTTCCAGCATATTGATGCCATCCACTACTCTTGTATTTCTTGCACGGCATTAGCTGC
Organism: Piaya cayana; assembly: GCA_013389865.1. NCBI lineage: Eukaryota > Metazoa > Chordata > Aves > Cuculiformes > Coccyzidae > Piaya > Piaya cayana. Next base: position 329,665 of record WAAB01012591.1, read on the forward strand.
TTTTTAAACTTACACAGAATTTTTGACAAGACATGGGCATCTTCTATACACACAAGATTTCACTTCTGTTTTGTATCATTCCTATTATTAAGTTTTGGGATAATTTTAAAAAAACTATAAATCTAAATATTTTGAGAAACAGAAAACCTATCTTGTCTGGGACAAACACATCAAAATAATTACAAATCTAAATATGTATTTGCCCAATAAAATTTGATATTTGATCAGCAAATAAACATTCCTGCACTCTTCCTTATCAAGTGTACCTAACACATACTCTCATTACAGATTTTTTTAAATGGCATTTATGATTCTACATATATAAAATCCAATTAGCATAAATATTGTCTGCTCAACAACATTTTGACCATTGTGAACACTGGAGTTCAGTAAGCTCCAGCTACACCTCTGACATACCTTTTTTTCCCCATTGAAACAGAGCATAACAAATGCAGAGGTATCTTGGTCAGCTCTTTTGTTAAATAGTCTTTTTCCCATTGGCTTCTTTCCCAGAGATTACCAAATTGTAACAATCATCAGATGCAACCAGCTTGAGCCAAACTGATTTGATCCTACAGCCACATATGAACAATTCTATATTTTTAATCCAACACAGATGATCTGTAGCTCGTACTAATCCAAAAATTCAATATATCCCTTTCATTTCCATTTCTTCTCAATCAAACAGCTCTGCAAAGGCTACTGGCTGTGTAATTGTTAAGAATAGTACATAGAATATAAAAACTTAACAAAGATGAAATGCACGGTTAAGTTACCATTCTGGGTCCATTAGACAACATTTAAACTATTTTAATCATAAAGAGTACTATTTGGCTGGAATGTTAATGATAAATGTTTTAATGGATTCGAACATTTAAAATCACCTTAAAACTACAAAGACATATTTAATTCAAAAGACTGGCAAGAGATATTAAAGAGTAGGTCATGTCTTTATGTGAAAGACAGCAGGCAGTATAAAGAAAAAAATGTTCTTTTAAGAAAAAACTGCCCTCTTTTTTCCTCATGTTTCTACAGGCTTTAACTGGTTAATTAGAATACCTATGCCTACAATGAATATGTGATGTTTTTAAATTTTGGTCCAGTAAAAAAACCAATAAATATAAATCACAGACATACCTGTAGTGAACACTAAGAAACTCATATAGCTGGAAATAGGCCATATTACCTTTAGCAAGGGTTACAAGAAATTCTCTGTGTAAAATGTTGTCCAGGTTAATGGCAGAATGTGTTGTTCCTGTACTTGGAAATAATTATCAAAGTTCTAAAACACTGTATATGAGAAGTCCAAGTTTTGTGCTTTTTAAAATGACTATTTCAACGCAGGGACACTACTTTTCCCCTGCCCTACAGCTCTGTTACAAAATTATTCTATGCTGATATCTCTAAACATTTTTTATCTTACACAAGACCCAGATTTGGTCCTTGGCACTTTGGGTTTCACTTAAGATGTCATTAAGCATAATATGCCTCAGGGACTGGTAAGAAGTGAAGGAATTTTTGACCTTTGTAGACAGAATACATCAAAGCTCAAATCATAAGCAATAACATTACTAGTGTCTGAATTTAAGGTGCAATACAAAAAAAAATAATGCAATGTAGATCAGGAAAAGGTATGTTGCATAAATGGAGCTACGTCAACACTCAGAAGTTGAGTATCTGACCCAAACATCTCACAGTATAATATGCCACAACCTTTCTAACCTTCACAGTTGATACACCTACAGAACAAATTAGTTTATCCATTTTACAATGAAATAACATCATAAGATATTTATAGAACATAAGATAGTAATATGTGAGTCCATTCTCAACAGTCTGGCCAGACTGGCCATCAGGGAGCAAGAAGTGTAATTAAACGGCTCAGCTGGGGATACTGAAAGATTAGTGGTAAACCACTAACCTACAAGCTAGACTGGAGTACCACAATGCAATGTAACTGGGCTCAGCTCTGCAAGAAAAAGCTAGTAATTCCAAGTTAAATGGTTTGAACTGAAATTTATCTCTATTGTACCTGCACTGGCCAAATGTAGCTCTGGTGTTACTACAGTGCCAATGCTGTACTGTCAGGAAAATTCTTACTGTTCTAACACACTGATGCAATCACTACTGAACAGCCCCATGGAGGTGAAGTGGCTCTTGGTATCACGTTAGGATGATGAGTGAAACCTGCAGGCTGTTAAAATGGGTTTTGTTTGGGGGTTTGGATTTTCTTTTTTTTTTCTTTTTTTTCTTTTTTTTTTTTGAGGAATGTATTAGTCTAGTAAATAAGTGTAATTTAGAAAACCTCTTTAGAAAGCTGTTATTTGGATGTCATCTAAAGCTGGGAATTTTCTCCATTGCTGTCTCCTTGCTGGAGGGGAGCAGGTATACACTCAGAAAGGAGACATCTTTCACAACATCTGGTACTTGAAAATGCCACCTCCAAAAAGTCTTCTCAATTTGAATGACAAACACTTAAAATTTTCTTGTTACCCACAGTAACAGTTTGCCTGCAAATACTGAGGTCGACTGCTGCTGGTGAAATAAAAGTGCTAGTTGTTTGATGGGTTCAAAATCTCAAAGCAGTTTGAAGACAAAACCATACGTACTGCAAAACAACAAACCATTCTTTATGTCAGAACAGGAAGCAATTAAAAAGGATAAATTACATTGTACTATGTCACTGGTTGTCGAAACCTTTTACGCAATATCTATTGTAACAATGACTCCCTTTACATCTGTAGTAGTAAGTAAACAAACTCTAATGTGCTATCAGCTCCCTACATAAGGTATTAACACTACAAGCTTTGGTACATGTACTTTTCAAACTAAGCTTCTGGCTTTTGTCAGCTTTCTGTGGCTATAGATCACATACCTAACCTAAGGATGTTAAGTTAATTAATTTGTATCTTTGTAGACTCAGATAGAACATTAAGGCTTCAAAATAAAGGAATTTGAATTTGTCATTAAATTCCTATTTAAAAAAAACACACACCAAGCTTACTTACTCTTCATTGTGTCTGAATCAACATTTTGTAATAGACTATAGTTATGAATAAAATATTAAGATGGCTAGAACTTGGAAAAGGAACTGTAAACAAGTTTCTATGTGGAATTAGCATGAGTTTTTCCAAAGGAAGCGCACCCAGTTTCTTCATAGTAATAGTCAAACATTCATATAAAGGGAGAAAAAAGTCTTTACAAGAAGAGAAGATAAATACTTTAAAGAAATGTAACCTATTCAAGGCTGCAAAACCACAACTCTGCTGAAAGAGTCCTTTTATATGCACAGCGGATAAAGACGTGCTTAGGACATTCTCTCTCAGGGTGAGAATGAGCATTAAAGATTCAGACATAGCTAAAAATATAGTGCAAGTCTCTGTTTTTCTATAGGAGGCTCAGTTTTAAAGGACAATATTCCAGATCTCTTTCTTAATATCAGTTGGCACAGATGGAAGCCAAGGTGGCCGTAAGCCAGCTCTACCTCAGCCAGGGATTCCCTCTTGCAGGAGAAATCTCAGCTGCCAACTCAGGAAAGCTTTATAGATCCTTTTAGTGCAAAGGAGCCAGCACACAGTCTGGGATATGGTTTAATGTTTGGGTTTTTTCTATTAAAGTCAATTTTATGGCAGTTAGTTCACATAGAAGGTACTTGCCAAAAAGACACACTAGTAAAAGATTGAGTTCCATATTCAGTAATATATCTGGAACTTAATTTTCCACCACGACTTCAATGTAAGAAGGAGTGTTATTTTTTAGCTCTTCATTCACAGTTTGCAGTGACCTTGCATGAATATAGGCAATGGCATTACATGACAGGAAAAGAATAAGCAAATTTAGAGTTCTATTTCTTTTAACAGATTTTCCTTTTTTTTTGTCCACCTCATTCGTATTTTGCTCTTCTTTTGTCCTCCCATATGATTCTTTTCATAATGAGTTTTGTGTTCTATGCTTTTTCAGTCTCTCAAATCAACAGGTGCCCTGAAGGTTAGAATGACTCAGTGAAATGGAATGTACAATGTCCAAATAAATCAGATCATACCCACTCCAGAAGAAAGTGTACCTAAACTCTTTTAAAGCATCAGAAAGTGATGTCTCCAAGGGAGATCTAAGAGAATCAGATTATTTTTACAAATGAACAAATAAAACAACACATGGATTTCCCAGATTATGATGCTAGCCTATGTGTTTATTGTTTCCCCAGCAGCATAAATTTGGGAACAACAAAAGGATCCTGTTGCACACTGGGAATAACCACAAAATGGAGGAAATGAGAAAGAAATTACAATCCTACACAATTTTTTTTTAAAAACCAGAATAACATATTCAAGTTATCTAGGAGACCTTGGTTTTCAATAGTACAACCGGGATTTCTCCTTTTACCTATCTGAAATATAGACAACATGACTTTATTATAAGGAATAAACAAGATGGAAATTAAACAATGAGAGCTTTTCTTGGGTTGACCAATTCTTAAGGGTCATAATAAAGTTGAGGAAAAGTCCCTAAGAGATTTCTGGCAGTAAGTTATACTGAGTCTTTTGTTACTCTATTCAAAGTAAATTGTGACTCTACATATAACAGAGTAACTGGAAGACAAGACATTTGAACTCTAGAGTGAAGTGGACTTAAACCCAACAGTCAGTGCTGCTATCTGTGTTGCTCTTTTCCAGAAAATCCAAAATGTCATCTGTCAAAATTCTAGATTATGCTTCAAGTATATGATTCTTGCACAAAACCCCCCAGAGGGACTGACTTCTAGAGTCATCCTTGAAACAATAAAAAAGAGTAATCTAAAAATGCATATGCAACCAAACACAAACCAAATTTTCTGGTTTTACAAGTAGGTCAGCTGACCACAAGTCTTGGAACCCCCCACTGTAGCCTCACTTTAGCAGCAGTTGATAAAAATGGGGGGCAGAGTTGTGAGTTTTATAATCAAACAGAAGGAAAAACAGAATAGGCTATTTATGTGTTCCTATTCATCTTTGTCCAGTGTAATTTTTGTCTGTTGCAATCACGAACTGAGAAACACAACAGAGACAACCAAAAAGAACGTAATATAATTTATAAGCAAGTCTCCTCCATATTCAGTTCTCTCATGCATTGTGCTAAGAAATAGGTTAAACAAACACACAACCAGTGTGCTCAAGCAGTGAGGTGAAACTTCAAACAATAACTAGCTCTCAGCGGAACAAAATACAAAATGGATTGGGAATTTTATTTTTCATGATGTTCTCCTACATGTAATTTTACTGCAAAGTCATAAATAAAAATGTTTCGTTCAGGAAGTGGTGCAATCTATAGTATATGCTAAAAACAGTCAGGAAAACATAATAAATGTCACAACTCAGAAAAATCAAATGTGGAAATGAATCCTTCCATCCAGCGGCAGGAATTAATTTGAATTTTCTATCTAAAACAGTAGGAGTTCAGAAAATGTTACTATTTGTGATCCCTTTGCACTGCATTTGCTCGTTGTCTTCTATGATGCAGTACCCAGAACACCATGATTTATGTATTTTAGGTCCAAACTCTGGTCTTGTGAGGGCTCAGTTCCCATAGAGATTTAGGTTACAAACAGCATGTGACAATTTTATATTTTCTGCAGTTATTCTTAATTATACAATCACAACATAGAAGTAAATATTATTACAAATAATTTTAAAGGTTTAAGTTTACATTCTGTTTGTAAAGATTATGATCCTTACAGCTGCTGTGCTAGGCATATTAAGCTTATTTTTGCTAAATAACTTTTGGGGATATAAGAATACTATTTGGTATATTCTAGGACACCATATATTGAGAATGGATCCTATCAGGTAAAATCTATTGAATAAAAGACCTCCACACCAACAGATATACCAGACAAAACTTTGATCCTTTAGTATATGCCAAAACATTTTTTCACTCTGAGAAACTTCAGCCTACTTCGGTAGCATTTCATCAGAGTGATGAATGGGTTAAAAACCAAACAATGGCCTGGGCATTTATCCCACAATGTAGTTTCTTTCATAAGAACCATGTAATGAAAACCTCTGGGTGGGTTTCTCAATTGCTGCTCCTGCTTCCTAGAAACTGCACAGTTCAGTCCCTTCCCCCTTCATACACACATCTAGATTTCTCTACTCTGCCAATACGAAATTGAAAGGCAAAACCTGAGGAGCCATATCATTAGGGGTTGCAGTACGTGACATCAGTCTCATGGGAGCAGAAATTTCTTTAATTGTAATTTCTTTATATAAGAAAACTATTAAATTATTTTACTATTTCTGATGCTCTGTATCAACATGCCAAGCAGCAAGAAGAGTATAGCATCAGACTATACACTTACTTTCTACCTAAAGAAAGGGTATGTGCATAGAAGAATCTGTTATTTGATATCTCTGTGCCAAATACCTGTTATACACTAGGCAATCCAACTCATATCTAAAGCTGTTTGACTTCAGTCCAACACTTGCCCATCCCTCAATTAGAGACATGTTTATACAGACACACATTGTCCTAGGAAAACTGTTACCTATACACAAATTTACAATGTAAGGGCATAAGGAAATACCTTCAAGTTAACTACCCTTGAGACCCTGGAGATTCTAAATATAGCTTCATACATGTTGAGATATTTCTCACACATGTCAGTCTGGTTTGAGTCCAGATATCAAGTAAAAAATGAAAATAGCAGTTCTGTTAGAAATTTTTAATTAGTAAAGGCATGTGTGACTGTGGTTCAAACTGCACACCCCAAAGGTCAGGGAGTGTTTGATCTTAGGGCTTGAACACATAGAAACACACATGGCAAATAAACGGTAAGATACTGCCTAACAGCATCTGTGGTATTGAACAGTTATCGTGATAGAGACAGGGGTAACCAGCGAAGCTTGAAATATCCACTGTATAACCAGAAAAGCTGGATGCCAGAAGATCAAGGTAAGTGGTCACTACGGCTCCTGCTTTTGTTAACATCTACAAACCTATGTGTGTGTGGCCTAGCCTATAGCTATGCTGTTTACTTTATTATATCTTAGATCTCTAGCAGGAAGTGTGAAGAATATGTTTAAATACAGTTGGCAAACTAACCTGTGTGACTGACGACAGTAGTAGACCAGTGCACACTACTGGTGAAGAATGAAACTCACAGCTGACTTAAAGCATACATACCTTTCTGTTCTTCATCTGCAAATTAGAAATTCACTGGTTACTTTACAAGTGAATGTGCAGTAGTGCTGTACATATAAAAAACTACTTCCAGATACTGTAAGAAAAAATTCCCAGTGATAACTGTGCTCAATTCCTCATGCATTTTTTAAGAATGTAGAAATTGCATTCTTGTTGATTGGTTTTGCTTTAGAAGTACACAAATAATAGCAAAGATCCATGAACTTGTAACCAGAAAAGATGCCACACACATATCTGATGCATATCAAATATTATTAATCTATGCATGAATCTGCATGCGCAACCGTGAGTAATTTCACAGATTCCCTGTGCTCTCAGTCTCATTTTTAATTTGCCTTGTTCAAATGAAATCATCAATCATGAGGTCTGTAACATATTTTATGGAATTATTTGATCTTTCCCATTAAAAATACAATTAAAGCATGTCACTCGTCTATACACATTGCATATGTATGCACAGGCATGATCTATTGGTACAATCACAACTTTCTGACTTTGGTGAAATTGCAAAGTTTCATTAGAAAGGAAGAGACAGAGAGCCCTGGCAGTTCTCAGATCTTTAGGGGGTCATTTATTGTTGTAATAAATTTCATTTTTCCATCTGAAGGGTAAAGTCTAAACACTGTAATAGAGTAATATTGAGGTATTTATTTTACCTCATTTTTTCTTCAGCTGAAATGCTAGCAAGGGAGTGTATTTCACCTTGGCAGGCAGCCAACCATTTCTCAGTAAATAATGTGAACCCTGTCCCACAGTGTAAAGCTGTACATCTTTTCAAAAATATTCAGTCCCCTGCTAGATTCTAAGGAATCTTTGCTTACAAAGTGTGTCTGCAGAAGCTTCTACAGCAAGCAACTTGGCAGAGATTTCTAAACTATAGAAAGTTCTTTCTCCCTCTGTCTCTTTTTCCCCAATGAAATGACTTTGTGTATCCTTCCTCCTTACCGTGCTTTTCCTCAACGTACCATAGACACGAAAAAAAATCTTCTATAGTACAGCTAAGGTGTCTCAGGCTTTGTCTTCCATCCAGACTCTGAAAAAGTCTGCTCTGTAACATCTAGTGCCAGATTCACTACTGTATCAAAGCAGATTTGCGATTTATGCAATTGCCCAGACAGCATCATCAGCAAGGCTCCATTATAACTCTGTTCACTTGAAGTACATAATGAGTGTGCTATGCATTTCAAGTTAAGAATTCTGGTTTAGATACCAGTGGCTGATGTAAGCGGGCTCTTAAAATGTTAAGTGGTGATACATATCATTCAGATCACACAAGCTAGCAGCTGACAAAGCAAGGATCAGTGTTTTTAGGCAGAAACTGTAGAAGGTATAAAGCTAGTGCCCCAGTCTTACCTAAAGTGAAAGCAGTCAGTGCAAGTGAATGTATCCAATGTCTTGAACTAGACTGAAAAGCAAAACTCCACATTACAAAGGGATAGTGACTAAAATTATATCAATTTTAGAGTTAAACATAGAAACCAATACAATAAGTTTTGCTTTTGCACATGTAGAAAGTCAGAAAAGTGATGTGTGATCATGTGTGGGTAGCAGAAGGAACCTGATGATTGTGATCCTTGTGTCAGCACAGTAACTTGCCTTTATGTGTAACATCAAAGAAGTAACCTAACTTGTGGAAAGAGATAATGAGGCTTTTTTACCTCTGTATAGTCTGGCACCTCAAGAAAGGAAAATATTTACAGTCACTGTTAAACATGTTCCTTATAGGTACCCAAACGGCATATGCCTTCAGCAAGCATCACTGCAATACTGCCCCACTGCATGTGCTCACTCACCAGGCCCCACAGCACAGTTCAGGCTTTAAAAGCCAAACCAAAGCTCAGCTGTTTAGTGGGAGGACTGCATGCTTCCCCAGAACTGAACACAGGACAGATTAATTAATCAATGTTTGCAAAGCCCTTTGAAACAGAAAAGTGCTCTAGAAGCTAAAGATTGTTATTGCAAAACACTTCCTTGTTAGCTCTGGTGTTATAATCCATTTTCCTTAATGTGTTCTGAGTAAGAAGATAGGAAACACGAGATTGCAGTTATCAATTACCACAGTTGTCAAAGAACATGGAAAAATTCAGAGTTTTGATAGCCGTCTTTACCTAGGAAGACTAATCTTGGAGTCAAACAGACAACTGCCTTATCTTCTGAAATTTAGACAGCTGTTTCCTTAAGTACTTATTGTACCTTTTGTTGATATTGTTGTTTTTCTTTTTTTTCCCCTTCCTCTAACGAAGTTGTTTGCTAGCAGAAGGCACGACCCTGTGGGGTAGGAACATAACATTTCACTTACCATCCACTGGCACTTTCAGTGGTTAGCACTGTCCATCAATGTTTTTGTTTTCCCAGTAGTGTCAGCACCTCAGTGACTTTCCAACTGGTTTCATATCTGCAACTTATGAGATTAATTTGTTTGTTAAATTAAGTAAAAATTATAAATATACTGCACTATATAAATCTAGGCTAGGTCTTGCAACATTTGAAATAGCACATTCATTTTCGTAACAGTTCCTGAGTCATGACCGGCACACAACCAAAATAAAACAACCCCCAGCTTTCGACAGATGATAAAAAGTGGCAACATTCCCACAAAACTGTTTTGTCTTTATAACAAAGCAACTTCTTTATGACTAAGGTTCTAAGGTATGTTTCTGATTAGTTTATTCAATTCTGAAGGTCTTTTTTCCACAGGGGACTTAATGTGTTTCACATGGAAAAAAAAAGGAGAGTTAAAATTCGAACTCTGTCTTTGCACTCATACGCTGAGTTCCACTTTCATGGTTTTGGCTGGATCACTTCAGAGAACAGCTCGCTGCAAGATCTGGAACTAAATCAATGGCCCAAATTTGCACTATTTGAATTGTAGGGTTTGTTTTTGCATTTATGCGTGTACTCAATTACTGATGCCATTAATGCAACTTGATATATGTTTATTTGGAAAAGGGCAGCTGGCAAACAAAATCAAGATATGTTGGATTGATTAGTGTTAATGGATCTTCTAAGACATTAGGGATTTTAAAAATTAGATTATTACATCAAATGCACATCAATATTTTTAACTTTTCTGAAAGCTTCAGCCTAATGGATCACATTTCACCCAATTTTGCATAAAGAAAAGTTGTGGGAAGAAAGTTACAGGGTAAGTACATGTAACATGCACACACAATCTCTTGTTGGAAGTGACTTGAAATCACCCACTAAAACCAAAATTCTTAGTGCAAACGCGTAGGGTGGGAATAGCAAGAGATGTTGTTTTCCTAGTTTATTGCTGTGACGAACACCTGCTGCACATGGAAATCACACCAAAATAGTTTTTGAATAGTTTTCTTGAGGTACCAGACCTTGCTCTCATTGAATTCTCATAATTAGGCACTGCGATCTTTTTTTCATGAAGAAAACATAAAGCTTTTCAGGGTGCTCTTTATCATGAACTCTGTGGAAAACTTCATTCTCCCTGTCTTTAGTCTCCTGAACTATAATTGCTTGCAGCTTTACTTCTGCACACACTGCTAGTGCACTGCTTGACCAATTAGGAAGATCGGCTTACTCTCTAAAAGACTTTCACACAGGTTCTTTGTTGATTTTAAGTTGTTTGCTGTGATACTTTGCAAAATACACTGCACAGTTTTTAAACTTTATTTTAAGCAACATAATTGCTGAGTGTATGTCACTTAGTATGAAGCAGGAGAAAATACCGTTATGATGGGTAATGACTGGATGCCTGTATTCAAAGATGTCATTTACTAGTTCATTTGTCCTGGATAAATAAATTCACAAAATGTTATTACTGATGAAGTGCATGTCCTCAAATACGACTCTGCTATTTAAAGAAAAAAGCAGCTGCGTTTGCAGTGATCATTTTCCTTATGAAACAAAAGTCTTCATGGAGAAATCCTATTTTAAGACTTAAGGCATAGTTTTTTATACTTAACAGCAGTGCCTATTACAGCAGTGGACTAAGACACCACTTACCTGGATAAGCGTTTGGATTCTGCCAAAACTTCTTGTACAACTGAACATGTTACCGATATTTTCACTATGTCAGAGACCAGTTGTTCACCTACAGATTGTTCTGTATCCAACCATCCTTTGTCTGGTGTCTGTACATGATGACAGCAAGACCATTGTTTTATGCATACATTACTACCTAGAAGAACCGGTTTAAGATGTTAGACGGAATTTCCATGTATTAATAAAATCAATAACAACATTCTTAGTGTAGTAAGACAAAACTTTGTAGTAATGATGGAAACAATAACTCATAAAATTATTATGATGGGCCTTCATTAGAATATATATGGGAATAACTTAGGCTTGAGAATAGCTTTGTAAGATTAATGGAAGATTCACTAGCTAATTTGTCATTCTAGTAATTATGACTATATATAAATCGTTCTTTAAAAATATCTTATAATGACAAATTCTCCCATCAGATTTATAGGCATTGCAGACATGAGGCAAAATTTCATCCATTTGGAACGTCATAAGAAAAAACAAAATTATTTAAAGGAACTTTGATTATTTTTGAGCTTTTTTTGTAATAATAAATGTCAGCTGTGTTGAGATCCCTTAATGCAAAGATAAAGCCTTCATAGTGGGTAAGAAATGTATCTCATCTTTGAAAAGTGTCTGTGTGGATTAATAAATTTTTGTACCATTTACAAGCCGTTTTATAACAGCATTGGTATGGAACACAGGTGGCTGACTTTATTTCCAGAAATTTTTTTTTGTTATAATAAAAGGAAAGGGCCTGTGATTAATTTAACTGCAAGACTACCCAGCTACAGATAACATACACGTCAATGAGAACAGATAATCTTAAAATTTGCATAATAATATATCTCATATCCTGCAATCTTGCAAATCATATCTGGCCCATGCTCTGATTCTAAACCGCTCTGTAAGAAATGAGAATCTAAAAGTTACAACAAATGACAATAATGCCTTTAGAGCTTGTGTTAACACAAGCAATACATGTACAATTTTTTGTTTCCACGGCATGCACCTTAAGAACATTTTGCTAACTCTAAGTTATTGGAAGTTGAAAAGAATTTGCATAATTTTCTTGACATATCTTCATAAAGATATTACCCTGGAACCTGTTGGAATAAAGTTAGCTTCTCATTCCCTGGATTTTCTGTGCAGAATTACCTGAAAACATAGGGACCTGATTAAAAAGCATGCTCGGGGGTGTCTGTAACAACGGAATTATTCAAATACCTCTTTTGATTGATTGATTTTCTTCCCCCCAACTCTGAAGGAATGTACGGGGGGGGGGGAGAAGAAGCCAAACCAAAAAAAAAAACCCCCAAAAAGTAATACCCCAGAGGAACTCTGGCTTGGGGAAAATAACTTGGGGTAAGTTTAGAGACAGAGTGGAAACCCCTGCGGTGACACCACTGGGGATGAGGCCGCGCCCTCACCAAGGGCCCCGCGCGCGGCCTCCCCTCCCGTGAGGGGAAACACCTTCCAATGGGCAATGCTGAGGGCTAAAACTCAAACACCTCCAACAGCGAAAGGGAGTTTTGACTCTTTTGGAGCAGCTTCTCCACAGGAGGTATCCAAGAAGCCTAAACGCAGAGTTCAGCCTCGGTTTACGCCCGTCGAAGCAGGGTGAGGCGCGTTTCTCCCTGTCAGCGCCGCCGCCACGGCCACGGCCTCACACCCCCCCCCCCCGCCCCGGGTAGAGAAGAGCCCCGTTAGCCAGCGGGCAGCACAGAACTTCGAGCAGGCCAGGGCTTCATCCCCGCCGACCTGAGCCGGAGCAGCCCCAACTCGCGCTGCTTTTTTCCCCGGCTGCCCCCAGGGACACAGCCCCGCTCCTCCTGCTGGCTGCAGCGCGGGGCGCGAGGAGCGACGAGCCCCGCGGGGCTGGCGGTGGGCAGGGGATGGGTTAACAGCGCCGCGGGGGGAGCGAGGGGGAGGAAGCTTCTCCCGGAGGCGGCGGCGCTGGGAGGAGGCGCCTCGCAACAGATGGTTAAAGCTCCGCGCGGGAGCGGAGCCGCGCGGCCCCGGCGGGGACAGGGGCGGAGGCGCCGCTCGTCACCCGCGGCTCCGGGCCACCTGCGAGCGCTGTCGCGGTGAGTAACGCCGCCTCCCGGGCCCCGGGGAGGGCTCTGCCCGCGGGGGAGCCCCAGCGGCCGCCTCCCCGCCGGTTGAAGCCGCGCTGGGGGGGAACCTTCCGCTCTCCCCCCCGGGCGCGAGGCTGAGGCGGTGCCGGGGAAAACCCCGTTCGTATTCGCCCCCCACACCCATCCAGGTCCAGCCTCGCCGGCGCAGAGCGGCTGGGGGTGAGGCGGTACCGGAGCTCTGGTGCGAGAAAGCCGAGGAGGGAGCGTTTACAAAGGCTCGTAGCGAGAGGACATAGGGCAACGGGTGTAAACCGGAGAGGGGCGGATTGAGGCTAGACAGAAGGAGGAATTTCTTCTCGATGGGAGCGGCGAGGCGCTGGCCCAGGTTGCCCAGGGAAGTTGTGGCTGCCCCATCCCTGGAGGGGTTCAGGGCCTGGGGCAGCCTGAGCTGCTGGAGGTGTCTCTGCCCAAGGCGGGGGTGGGACTGGCTGATCTTTAAGGTCCCTTCCAGCCCGAGCCTGCGGCTCCATTCTCGGGGAGGGGAGGGGACTCCCCCAAGGTCACGCAGCGAGGCGGCCGCTCGGCCGGGCTGGCGAGCTGGGGCAGAGGCGATGCGGGGCTCGGCGAGGAGCCGTCCTCCTTCTGAGCGCTCGGGCTGCTGTGACAGCGCGGGTGCAGCGTCCCTGTCACCTCCCCGGCTGCAGATGGGAATGAATGAACGCACCCGTGCTCCTGCTCGGCTGCGAGCGACGCCAAGTTCAGGGGATTAGAACTAGAAAATCTTAGTCGAAGTGTGGTGTTTGCACTCGTACCGTGGCAGTAAGGCGTGTCTCCTCTGTCAGCTGCATCCCGACCCCGCGGTGCTTCGGCGGTCGGAGATGAACCCGGGGCCGCGCTCCAGGGCCCGGGCACTAGGGTGTAAGGGGGTGAGAGCTTTCTGAAGGATGCAACTGGGGCTTCAGTGCTAAATGGTCCTGTAACAGCTCTCCCCTCTCCACTCCAAATGTGACATACAGATCGCCTTCTGTAGTTGGTCCCCACTAACGTTCAGAGTTTCATATTACGTGGAAGTAAAACAGAGACGTGTAAGGATGTTGTTTTCATTAAACACGAGTCAGTCCTCTTCATAGATCTTAACTGATCCTTGCAGTTCATGACATGTCCTGTAGCAGAGTGGCTTGAACTTTTAAGTGTGCTGTTCAAAATCTAAACTGACCCCCTGCTGTCATTCTCAATTTCGTTGTAGCCGTTCTGTGTTGATTTGGGATGTGAGGAGATGGAATATGAGAGAGGTTTAGGAAAACAGTCAAACTATTCGCATGAGTAGGACAGCTTCATTTTTAGTCTGTATTAGGGAGTTTGGGTGAACTCTGGGCTCTCTTCAGCGCAAATCCTGGAATTCAAGGCAAGGCTCCTGGCATAGTGGGGATTTGTTATGCTTGTATTTTGGCTGCGTAGCACTTTCTTCTGCTTTAGATTCCTTCCAGTGGTCTTATTTTGGGTAATTTCTAGCTGAAAGTGGTTGCCCTTGCTGTATAAAACCATCTTGATTAGTCTTTCGGTACTTGATCCTCCATCATTTCTTCTGAAGGGGAAGGAAGGTGCCTTGTAGTTTTTCTGCCTAAGAAGCTAATGTTTCTTCATTAAACAGAATGTTAAGTTGAAGTAGGTGATTCTTTGCTGTGACTCTGTATAATTTGTTTTTAAGAAAGTCTGTTTATTCCACTGTGGTGACTTCCTTTCAAACATCTGTTAGGAGAATCCCAGCTGAGAAGAGTTAGGGCTGGTCATCTACAAAAACAGAAATTCAGACTGCCTTGTTGGCACCAAATTTGCAAATATAACTGGTTTAGATATGAGCAAGGACCCTCTCAGCTGTGAATGAGAGAGAAGTTTTGCAATAAAGCAAATATATTTGCTGTGTAACAGTAGATGTATATTTTTGAGATGCTAGATGTATTACCTGCTATCTCAAAGAACTCCCCAACTTGGAAAGGTTGTGAATTCATGTTTTTATTTTCCCTTCAAAATTGTTTTTAGGAGCAAATAATTTGAATTCTGGATAGCTCTAAATTCTTGCTCTCTAGATAGCATAGAGTGATTAAAATATTTTTCAAATAATCATGCCCCCCTTGAATTGAATTGTCTGCCTTATTAAAAGATTTTACACAGGCAGCAATCATTGTGAAAGGCTGCAATTAGGTAGGAAGCACTGTAAACAATGGTTCTGCTGGGATCTAACAGTTCTGACCGTCTCTGTGACTGAGTCATTGACTATGACTACCCAATGTAATAAATAGATTCAGTGTATTTAAGAATTTGTGTTTTCTATTAATATTCAGAAAAGGAAGACTGACACATTTCAGCATCTTTAAGATCCACAGAAGCCGGTGTTACTCACAATCAGGAGTGAGGAAAATGCCTTCTAGGTGTGTATGCAAGTCCTGATAGTGGTACCATTGCATAGTTTTTCTTAGATATGCTTATAGAGTTGATATTTTTCTTCTGGATTCTGGCTTCTGTGTAGTTGAAGTGCAAACTCTATGATGGGGTTCTTTATGCAGTGTTATCCCTGTATGTTAACTAAGAGTTATTACTGTCATTCAGTGGAGGGGAAGGATGCGGGTCAAAAAAGAAAGAAGGATGTTTTTTGGGCAGGGCGTTTGTTTTGTTAATTTTCAGCTGGAGTGTGAAGCTATCTTATGCCAAAAGTAATAATGAACTGTATGAATCATCTCTTTTTATAATGACAAGATCCTGTAACCTGAATTAAAGTCTACGGGAAGTGAACAAGGAAGTATTAAATGTCCATGTCTGTCTTGCTCAGTAATTGTAATAAAAATCTTTGTGCTCTTCTAGTAAGTCATATACCTGCAATCCCCAGTGACTCTGTAGAGGACTGCTCTAAGAAGTATGAAAGACCATCTTTATTTTTCTCCTAGCAGTGTCTAAATGGACATTTCAATACCTGGTTGTATGCACAGTATCCTCTTTCTTCTTTCTGTTTAATCTGGGGAATAAATCTCTTTAATCCTAAAATCACTTCTGATGAATCTAGCTACATCTAGTTTACATTACTGAGCTTAATCCAGGAAATGATATTACTTTATTGGGGAAAACCTGCATATTGGTTGGTATAAAAAAGTAAAACTTAAAAATGCGTGTACTTCGAAAACTTAAGGCTTTGCTCTAGGTCAGACTTGTATCTTTTGACTAAGTTACCTTAGGGATGTGAGGAAATATCTCAAGTATTTGAGAAAGTTGGGATTTTGTGTGTATGTATGAAGTAAGCTGAGAGCTTCTTAAGGTGCATACTGTTGCTAGATTGTGCTGGTTCAGGAACATTATTCTTTAATTATGCTGGGATTTTAAATCCTTTTAATACTGTAGATTTAGGTATCACACTGTGCCAGGCATGCGATATGCCTGGGTGTTGTTTGTAGGAATTATGAGTGTTTCATTACTCTGGGAGATACAAAGGTCTCGGAGAAAGGTTCAAAATAAGGAAAGACTAGTGCAAAACTAGAAGGGTTACCTGATGGACTGTTTAGTTTCTTTGGCTCAGTCCTCAGTTTGGGGTGTCCTGAAGAAGCTGTTCAAGTTACTTTCTCGTAGTATTGATGTTTTTGTAATACACAGTGGGTCAAATTCATCATCAATTTTTGCTCTCCTGTGGTCTTGCAATGAACATACAGCTGGTATCTTTGGGTAGGGAAAGAAGAAAAGCTTTTTCGTAGATAATGTGTGCAGATACAAATTACTTTACAGAATATAACTCACTTGTGCAGAGAGAAGAGTGAAAAGGCATAGCTGTCAGTGAAGACGACACTGATGTCTTCCACACATCTAATCAGCATTGTTCCATTTCAAAAAGCCCTTGCCACAGGTGAAGCCAACACTGCCAAAGGGAAAGAAAATTAGCATCTCGAGATTGTGTTTGGTGAAGTTTATTTTTTGTGCAAGAATCCAGCATAGATCCAGTTTTCTCAGTTTCATCCATGAGTACAGTAATATTTACATTTGGACAGTCAGCTCTCTGATTTGCTTCCATCTAATTTGTTGGGTAAATCTTTGGATCTTACTGTACATCTAGAAATACCATGATCCACTTGGATTCTTTTCTAACTGCTCCAAATCTTAGCACGCTGGTAGAAGTGAAGGCAGCTGTGAGACTGTAGATAAGCGAGTTCCAATTAGTGCCTCTAAATCTCTATAAAATGATCTGCCACTGGTTACAATTGTCTGGCAGTCTAACTACAGAACCAAAGCAGTCTTCAAAAATTTTATTGAATTTCTTTGCATGGGTTATCTTCTCAGTACTGTCTGCTGGAGAACAGACTTGGAACCAGTCAAGCTTAGTGATGATACAAGACCTTGTAGGCTCACAGTGTGATACTAATGATGCTAAATTAGCAACATCAGCAATATTAAGTAATTTCCTCATTCATACTGTGACGTGTGTTTCATAAAAGGATCATTAAGCCTCTGCAAATATCCTATGTGTAGTAAAAGGTCTTTGGGCCTTAATAGATGATAAATAGGAAAATTACAGGTTGTAGGAAGATGTAAATAACATTCTTTGTGAACGTGTCCTCTGGCAACATAGTTTCCCTCCAAGCAATGAAGGATTTGTTATATTATTTTCACATAAAGAATGTTGGAGACCGTTTTACATACTTAACGTGTATTTTGATGCCTCTTCCTTTCTTTCAGACACTCCTGTTGAATTGGGATTTGTCCTGGTTTTGTTAAGCAAGTGCTTCAGCAGTGTGCTGTAGAAAAGTGCTCTAGCCTCAGTTAACTTGTCTGATAATCTTCTGGATATTTTTGAATGTTTTTTCTTATTAACTACTTCAGGTCACATTTTTAATGTTATGTGGAAGGTTAGAGTAGGGGCACACATAGTAAGTCCTTCGCCATCTGATGACTCCATGGAGTACAACTTGCATGTTAACTGATGAATGCATTTACCACGGCTCTAGGAGAAGTCTTAATATAGTTTCAGGTGAACCATGTGATTTTCTTATTCTTCTTGTCTGTAACTACGTAACGATTTGTGGTGTCAGGTTAGAGTACTAGCATCACTGCTTCAGAACATAAAAGCTTCAATAATACGATGCACTTGCAGTAGCTTATTACCTGATGCGATTCATGAGTAAATTCTGCACCTTCCACACCAGTGGTCTGAAATGTGACTGACTGCGGTACTTTAGCCACTGCTGTTCATCTCACTGAAGCTATGGTCAATGTTGCTGTGCTATCAAACAGTAAAACTGAATTGTGAGTTCATCCTGCTTTTATCTTATCACTGCAGTTTAAAGAGAAGTGGGTGGACTTGGTAGTTACTGTCACTTTCAAAATGACAAAGGAGTTTCAGAGACTTCAAAACATTTTCCAATCTCTGCAAGAACTCCAGTGACCCCTTATTTTTGAATCTGCCCTCTGTAATCAGATTGTACCTGAATGGATTGCTGAGGCATTAATGTATGATGTTTCCCACATTCTTATTTAGAAAGTGTAGACACTTGTTAGAACACCATATCCCTCCCTAACGCTAAGTTCAGCAGAGTTGTAGTTTGAAAATAAATACATTCCAAGACTTTCTTCATGTATCAGTTACCTGCTTAATCAACTTTCTGCACAGAATTTCCTGAATAAGTATTCTTTTTAATTTTTTGATATATTTCAAGTATTTCTGCTCTGTGTCTTAATGGAACTCCTTCAGTTATGAAGGACTTATTTTAGCTTTATGTTTCATACCAAATTCAGTTAGCCCTGATTTCTCAATGTTAGAATGCCACTGCCAGGATAAGTATGTTTATACTGCAGATTCTGTTAGTGTCTCTGGCTTCATGTTCCTGATAAAGAGTAGAGGCAGTTGTGGCTGAGGTGGCAGAGATGACAACCACCTGAGATTAGATTCAACATGTTGGTTTTATAGCACTTAGCAGGTAGTGCAACAGTTAGGCACTTAACTTGTAGAATTGAACCCTTTTGAAAATAACAAATTAGCAAGGACTTTGCAGAACAGGAAAGGGAGAGCTTCCACAAGAATTCCATGGGGACAGTCTTAGATGGCATATAAAAAACCCCCATGCACTCTCTACTCAGACCTTAAAAGTCTTGGGTGATTTGCCAAAGGACTGTGAAAATAATTCTGTCTTCTGCATATTTTTTGTCTCTATATTAGATTACTGCGTACTGGCAGGTGTTCCAAGACTGAGAACAGCATGGTGTGGAGGACACTGCACTAGAAGTTTCATCTCCCTTTCTTTGGTATGTTTTCTCTCTTCATAACAAAATGCATTGTGTTTATAACATGTGAGTTATTGCAGATGTATCTATGAAATAATGATGAGATGCAAGTGTGTGGGACTGACTCTATTAGAAACCACTATCGTCACAATGCAAAAGAAAAATCAGCTATTGCACTATCACTTGAAGACTTATTTTAAATAATATTGAACAGGCAATATATGAAGCTTTTGTATTCATTAAATAATTACAAGTAGATGTTAAGGTAAGTAATGCAGTGCTATGAATCCAATGTTCCTCCCCTGAAAGATGAGTTTACCTGTAGGAAACTTTCTGGTTCTTCTCAAGGCACTGAAACTTGTGTTTGTGCTATGGTGCTGAGGAACTATAAGGGGACTGAGTTCCAAGAAACTTCTGAAATTCTCATACCTGTTGCTCTGATGTAAAAGTATGTGCATTGTTAATGAGGAAGTATGCGCATGTCATGGATTTCAGGAGGAGTGCTGCTGTGGACGTTGTCTTAAAATCAGTCATCTCTGTGTGGTCTAGTCTTCTAGAGACTAAAATATCTGCTTCCTGGTGCTAATAATTTTTTTCAATTCAGTAAGCTCTAAGCTCCTCCATTAACAGGAAAACTTCACGTATGCTTAAAGACTCTGGTGAGTTTCAACCTGCTGATTTTATGGGATCAGAATAGTTGCCAGAAAGATTCCAAGTTCTGCTGGATATAAACCTTCCAGAATCACTAGGTTGGAAAAGACCCACAGGATCATCGAGTCAAACCCTTCCCCTCAGCCACCTCATCCACCCATCTTTTAAACACCTCTAGTGATGGTGACTTAACCACCTCCCTGGGCAGCCTCTGCCAGTGCCCAAAGACCCTTTCCATGAAAAATTTTTTTCTGATATCCAGCCTGAACCTCCCCTGGCAGATCTTGAGGCCATTCCCTCTTGTCCTGTCCCCTGTTCAGATTGTTAGGTGAAGTTTATTTCTTTGCAAGAATACAGCGTAGATCCAGTTTTCTCAGTTTCATCCATGAGTAGAGTAATTACATTTGGACAGTCAGCTGTCTGCTTTACAGCCAAGATGACCTCTACCCATCAAGTAGTGAGGCGAATTCCATTAGGAACTAGGACTGAGAACTCCTTGAGTTCTAGGATAGGATTTCCTTGCCTGAGGTCTTCAATTTTGCTGTGCTTTAAGGCAGTAATTTCTGAGCACTGACTATTTTAAGGCCTCATGTTGAACAGCAGGGCCTTTTCCTCCTCTTGTCATGGATATTTTTACTTGATTTATTAGGGCGGTTTCAGAGCCAGCAGCAGAACATGACTAAATTAAGAATGACAGGTGACTGATACTTGCTTTTTCTATTATTCAAATACTTTTGAAATAATTACCTCTAGGCCAGATGCTTGGCTATTTCCAGTCCCCTGCCTATTCCTGTTTTGGTATGAGGCAAGAAACAAGGAGTTCCCTTGTGTAGAGAAATCTCCAGTGTAAATCTAATGCAAGAAACCATTTTGGATCTGCTGCCCCAAATCCTGATTTATCACAGATGCATTGGAGTATTGTGGGGAAGGGACAAAAATGCTGTGTGTTTTGGTGATGCTGTCTGCTAAAAAATCCAGTTAAGGGGAAGGAGGGTATTGCCATCATTCTCAATTGTAATGTGTCCCCCTGCTATTTTCTGTGCTCCACTTTGCCTCCACTGTTGCTTGGATACTCATGGGAATCTAGCCTTGGATACTCAGGTCCTGTTTCCCATTTAGCCTGTGGATCACCAGTGATAGCTGGTCTGCATGGTGCAATGTAACTAAGCAAGCTCCAAATGAGATTCCTCAAGTACTGTGTTAGGGACCTGAGCTGAGCTCTCTGTTTACATTGTTTGGCAGGCCTTGGTGCTAATGTGGTTAATTTGCTTTAAATTGGCTTGGGTATCTCTAAACTGAGCTGTGGTCTACAGAGACAGGTAGTTTTGATTTTCAAGATATCCTGCACTCTTGGAATGTGGTTTTGTATACTTAATAAATACATTTGGATATCTGTTTAAATTTGAGGGGAGTTGAAGTATCAACAAAGTTGTATTGATTTCACTGGAAGCAGAGTACTCTGCAAATTGGACCAATTAAGTGTCCAAATGGGATTTCAGAATTAATCTTCCAATTAGTATCTTTAATAGTGTCTGTGAAATCTTTTGAATATGAAGTCCATAGTGTTCAGGAAAAAATATAACCCTGAGAGGCTATTAAAAAATCCACTCTGTGGATTTGTCTGAGTGACTCAGTTCACTTGACTGTTGATCACACATTTACTTTACTTTTATTTGTTGATAAGAGAGTCTCAATTAGAATTAGCTAAACCGATTTTCAGATCAAGATTCAAAAATTCTGAACCACAGTATGCCAGTTATTATAATCTTGAGTTCTACTCACTGTCCCTTCCTTGTATGCCAGGAGAAAATAATCTGTCTAGTTTTGATTTATCTTGCACAACACAAACTAAGATTGTTAAGCCCAAGTCAATTCTAATGAAATTTTTGAGCATGTGGCCGCTTCCCAGAAAATTGTATTGTGTAATCAAGCACTTCACAAGTCTGACAAGCTGAAGAAATGTTTCCAGCAGAGGAATCAATAAGAAGGAATTAATCTATGGGGAGTGGGGTTGGGAGGTAGGTGGAGAAAGGCAAAAATACTGTCTTGTATGGGTTAGACTTAATTTATTTTTGAGTGAACTCAGGTTGCCTCTAGAAAGATTACGTCCTAGAATAGCCCCTGACATTACAAACCAGTGTTCAACTTGTTTGTTGAATTCAACTTCTCTGTTTGGCTGACACAGCGGGAAAGATCAGCAGCTGTGGAAGTAACTTCACCTCAACCTTTGATCCCAGATTGTCGCTGCTGCTCAATCTTGGTAGGAGTTATCTCACTTTCTCTTACAGTAGCTGCAGGAAGAGTAACTGTCAGACTTCTGTAGTTTAAATGTCTCTTTAGTGTTGCATGGTGTTCTGAAGGAAATAGTCCAAGTTAACTTGTTCCATTATACTATCTCTTGTTGAAGAATAAATGTTGCACTTTTTCTGTGCTCTCCTTTTTCCTTTGTGATCGTGTGGTCTGTGGTCTCTGCTGATAAGAAAGCTGTTGCGCTTGAAGTGGAAACATCTGAAGATGATGTCAACTGTTCTTTGTGGTAGGAATCTTAAGTATTTAAGTTCCAAGGTGAAACTATTTACTGCAGATATGAACTTGTCATTGTATTTCAGAAGTAGGATTTGATCACTAGGTTATTGTAATCCTATTCTTGGCACCTAAATTGCAGGAAGTAATAAGGGGGAGATCAAAATCATTTTCCATGCAATGTAGTTCACTGCACGTTCTTCTGAGAAGTCAAGGTTGATACTTCTACTCTAATAATTCCATTTGCCTTTGCTTCTTTAGAATAACTTGTCTTGTGTGACAGTGTCTAAGTAGTTGTTCTCTTTAAAGGACAGTAAAAGAGGACAGGTAGCTCCAAGTGGCAACTATGGCATACTGTGTTCATATTTATATTTATATAGTTGAGAATGGGGGGAACATTATCCATTTCTGCCTTACTAAACAGGGCAATGATGTAGAATAACTGCTTCAAGACTTTCTATTTTGGGGTGGTTTTATGAGCAGTACTATCATGGATATAGTGATGGTGATGATAATGTAATTGGAGCAACGGAGCAGCTCAGTTTGAATCAAGACAAATTGGAAAATAACTTGTCATATATTTTATTGGTTTACTTCTAAAATATCTGTTTAGGGATCTCAAAGTAAAAATAGTACTGGGGGCACTGAAGATAAATAACATTCTGGTCTAATTCAGAATTCTCATTCTCACAACCAGGCAGCCGCAAAGATCCATCAAGCCTAATGTTTTATCTGTTTGTGACCAATAATAGGCACTGAAGTGTAAGAATGCAAACGTAGAGAGGTGTGCTATTGAGAAGTCCCTCTGGCTCAGGGAGCTTTACAAGTTCTACTGTGCTGATTTTGTTGCAATTAATACACCTCAATAGATTTTTCTTTGCCCAGAAATGTATTTTTTAAACTAAATAAAGTCTGCTTTAATGTTTTAACAATTTTTCAGCATTTGCGTCTGGATCATGCTTTTCACAAAGCTGAAGATTTCTTCTGGGAGGTAGTTTGTAGTTCTGAGCAGTTCATTGAGTATGAATCCGTATGGTGAAAAGAAGAAAAGGCAACTGGCTTTGAGATAGTTGAGTAACTGCGATTAGAATAAGATTGTTCAGAAAGACAAAAAGATAGCAACTGGAAAAAGATGGAATTCTTTATTAGTCAAAAATAGCAGGTTAAATTGTAACATTTTCAATGAAGGAAGAATCCTGAAGAGTCTCTGTGATTTAGTTTTTATTTTTAAGAAAAGACTTGTGAATTTAAAACTGTATTCCATGTCCCATGTAAACTTTGCATTCAGAAATGGCAATTGTTTGCCTGATGACAAATAGTGAAATAATAGTGAAAAAAATTTGTTCAAGTCAGAATAAGGTAGGGATTCTTTAACTCTTAGTTGGCAAAGAACTGAAGCCATTAATAAAACCTTTTTGTAAACTTCATTTTACAGGTTGCTTTACTACTGTGTTATAGAAAGGTAGCTTAGAAGCATAATACTTAGTTGGCTATAGATTTATTAAACATTAAACATCATCTGTTGAAGGAGTGGGACAAACTGTAAACAATGACACTAAAGCGATGACACTTAAGCATATGTTGTGGAAGCCCTGTTGTGCAGGGTGGTGATTTGGTTAGTAGAACCTCTGATGTTTAACTGCTATTGTGTTTCACTTCTGCTCGGGACAACTTGTGCTGGAGAAATATTTTTCTTATGGTTATGAACCTAGAAGGGATAGTTCAGTTAAACACTGATTTCACTGGTTTTATCAATGCGATTTTCAGCAAGAGAACTGAGCCACGTTTCTGCAAGAAGTGGAGAAGGAAAATGTTAGGTTTATAAGCTTCTAATGCAGGTGCTACATGTCTCTGAATTTTGGGAAGGCTTCATACTTGGAAGAAGCTTTAAGAAGTTTTACTGTCGAGAACTATAAAAAACTAAATCTTGAAGTTCTTGCTTTGGTTTTATTTATATTTATTCCATCTCACCCCATTCCAAGACCTTAAGATCAACCTACTTAACAACAACAACAACAAAAATGTTAGATCAGTTATGAAATCCATTTTACTGAAGTGCTAGTGTTATTTTGCTTTTTTCCTTTGAGCTGTTCAGCCACAGATTTTGAGCTTCTCCTTAGTCGTGCAAGATAAAACTAAGAGATTAGAGAGATGAGTTTTTAATTATAAATCTTTGTTACTTGTAAGAAAATCACTCCACAGCAATATAATATGCCTTTGAAACATAAAGCAAACCACCCTGGCACCAAGTATGGCTGCTGTCTAATACAGGACTGTTGTGTGACTGCTTTGGTTTTTTTTCCATAGTGGTTTCTTACTCTATTAGCTGCACAGGCATTTTGTTGTGCAAACCATTATCTTGCATCCATATGCAGGCAGGTTTTTTTCTTTAGCAAATTGCCTTTTGCTTTTTGCCTTCCAGTGTATACATCTTGGTGTTCTATCCGTGGCCATATGAAGCTTTAAATAGAACTTGCCGTTTGTGTCTCTCATGAATCATGCATTCATCAGCGTGCGTGATACATTATTAATCTTTAATCTGAGGATTCAAGCGTTGTCACAAAAAATCTGCATCTTAGCCTACTTTAATATTACCAAGACATGGGAAAAATACCCAAATCATTCATTACACCTGATTTTCTTATTAATTATTTAGATCATAATGGAATTGCTCCGTTTGTATTTTTGAAAGCTTATATGCTGGTACATAGGTAGGAAAATAAGGAGGAAGATGAGGTACAGATGAGGTACTTGATTTTAGCATTGTTCTGCCTGTTAGAAACCACCTGCCATCAGTTAAAGCTCATGCACTCATGTACCTCTTGTTTTTCTAGGTACATTGTAAGCAGTGCCAGCTGTAGGAATAAAGATTGTTCATATTTGGGGAAGCTGCAGTTGAACATGTTATGGTGAACCAAACTGCGATAATGTTCCCTGAATTTCACATGATCTTTGAGAGAAAGAAAAAACCCAAAACAAAGCAGACAGTATACAGTGTTAAATATACTGTATTTGTGTGTGTTTGCATACTTTGTATTCAGAACCGTTTAGATTGTATGCAGCTGTGTGTATTCACTGTACTTTGTTTCTTCAAAATGATGTGAAATTAGTTAAAAATTGTATGGATCGTAATGACAGACTTGGTGCTTTGGTATCCAAGATACGTTAACATGCTGATAAGTTACTTGTTTTCCTGCTGTGAGAACTGGTTGCTGTATTTGATTCTTCAGCTGAATACAAACTAAATTAAATCTGTACTGACCTATATTGTGCTCTAGCTAATGACCCAGTTAACCTCTGGTTAATTTTCTGTCTCTTGGTGTCCTGGGAACAGGGACATGTTTACTTCAGTTGCCACAAACCTTTAGAAATGTACCACTGGCATTTATTATTCCAGAGCTGTGTGTTTTAATAGAAATTAGCTAATGGGCCATGGGGGTCTGCAGAAGTTGTAGAATGCCAATGAGGAGTTTTCTTTCATTTTTCCTCCACCCTGATTTACATGACTAAGCTTTTAGCTTTTCTTGGTTTTGTTTTTGTTTCTTGAGTATTGATCTGCCTCCTGTGGAGGAAACAAACTATTTGCTTAACGTGCAGGAGGACATTATTGTTGGCAGCTCCCCAAAGACTCTCCTCTTTGGCGTGCTGTAGATTAAACTAGAACCAGTAGAGGCATTGGTAGGGAAGTTTGTAGCTAATACAATTTTATTGTTGGATGGCTGTGTTATGCAAATAACCATAAAAATAATAAAAATCAAGATCTCGTGTAAGGGCAGATCTGAATACCACTTTCTCTGATGCAAATAGAGTTCTCTGGCAACTGGGTGGGCTAAGCTATGAGGCATACAAGTATTTTTAGGAAATGAAGTTGCATTAGTACAACAACCAGCAGAGCTAGGTGGAATTGTTATCCACTCCTATTCATAGTAACAGTCCGTATTGTCAGAATCAAGGATCTGTCAAGTATAGTCCAAAACAGCTTGAACCTTTTCTGACGTGTAAGAACATCTAGCGCTTACAAGTTGAGGCCTTGAGAAATGTCTGTTCTAGAGCCAATCCTTTCTGCTCACTATCTTCCATGAATTTTTTACTGCGATTTTGCTTTGAAAATGAAATCCTTCCTTACATTTTGTTTTACCCACAGCTTTATGCTGTGGTGCAGCTGCTCCGTAGAGAGTGGATAGCTATAGTTCTACAGCCATCCCGAGTCTTGTGTTGGCCACGTAAACAGGTGGGTTTGGAGTGGGAGTGGGGAGGCTTAGGCTGTTTTGCTGAACTATTGGATGCTTGCTCAGACACTTGTTAGTTTGGTTTGGGGACTGGTTTTGACCTAAGAATTGCTCCTTGATGATGATAACAACTTTAGAAATATGCAACACTGAGAGGGAGAGGAGAAATTTCCATGAATGGATTCTTGGGAACTTGCTCTGTTCAGCCAGGTGGCTTAGAGCACCACACAACTACAAGCAGTGTCTGCACTGTGTGTGCTCCTTGGGTATATTCTGCAGTTTTGCTAGAGATCAGCTACCTCCACCAGCTGAGGAGACTAGCATTCTCTTTTTATCTGTCCTCATGTCTTTTGTTACCTATGATAGACATTAAATACAGAAGAAACATTCCTGAGATGACTGTATAAGCTTTATCACTTGCTATAAAACCATTGCCATCCAAGCAGGACTTTGTATAAAATTCTGCCTGGTAGTTAAACCAATTTCTTTCTCTCTTCTAAGAGCCTGTTTTGTAAAGGATCTACTGCATCATACCCTACAGGGCACTGCAACCCGTCTCCTCATTGTAAGGGTGAGCTGAAATTATGTGACTGTAAAAATAACACTGAAATTGTAGTTTGTTTTGTTGTTACAATGTGTCTTTGTCCCTGAACTTAAATGATTAAAAAGTGCCCTTTATTCTCCTATTTGCTTCATTTGTGACAGAGAAAGAAGCAAAATATCAACTTCTGTGTTGTGTTTTCTTTTCCTTGAAAATTAAGTCTAAACAAATGGAATTTGAAATTGCAAGAGATTAAATCCTTCCCTCTTTGCTGGCTGGAGCATCTTGAAAATGAAAAATTTTGTGTCATTCATCAGAGAGTACAGGGAATTTGATGTACAAAGGGAGCTACAGTGCCCCACAGCTTAGTCCCTGGTCTTTTCTGTTTATGAGCTTATTCTGTCAGGGTCTGTTAGTTTTGGTATTGTTAGCGGTTTAACAGGATTTCAGACTTGTTGGTGGTCTCCATGGGTGCTTTCCCTATTTCACCTCTGAGTATTCCTACTGCTAGAGGAAAAAAGGCAACTGTGACTGAGAAGATTGGAATTACACACAGTGTAATTCCCTTATTCATAAATTTATAAGGGAATTGCCTCTTTGGTTAGTGGTTGAGAGGAACTGAATTGCAAGCTTTTGTAAGAGAGGGAATACATTTCTCAAATATTTCAAATCCTAAGCTCAATGATATCTCTGGTTTGTGTTCTCACATGTTAAAAAATAAATCAATGAAAGAAGTGATTCCTGTGTAACGTATGTCATGTTTCTATTAGTTTGTACAAATCTGCAGTCAGTGCTATTGAGCCAGTATAAGAAATGTGTGTTCAGATTAAAGGCCTGACCAGTGTTCCTTCAAGACCAGGTAAGAAAACATACAGCGTACGTTGTGCTGTGCTCTGGATAATGTTCTCATGAACTATGTGTTCGGATTAAGCTTTATGATTAAAAACTAAAGTAAAATGCTAAAACAAAAGCTAAAACATTTCTGAGATAGTATTTCAGAAAGAAATTTAAGAACTGCTGTTCACAGAGTATGACTTCTGCAGTGAGTCCATTTGCAAAAAAGGAAAAGGATTTTTAAATTATCACAAGAGTTTTCATGTAATACTTGATAGATATCGTAAGAAATAATCTCTCTCAACTGGTTTTGTTTGTAGAAACTAAATTAACCTCCTAGTAGGTATTTATTTCAAATACTTAACTGAATTTTGCAGAGCTTCTATTCTTGGGTTTGATTTCCTTCTTCAGTGCACATTTACATTGACACTTACGGGAAACTTAATCTGACACTGCCTGCAGTGCAAATGCATAAGGAGAGTTTAGATACTGCCTCTGTCTCAAAGGACTGAAAATGCATGAGCATTCTATAGTATAGGTATGGTACCGAGGGGCTCATCTCGCATATCTGTGCCTTGGAAATTATTATCTTCGAAGTGTAAACACTGTAAAGGAAAAACTGTACTTTATTTTGTGACTTTTTTATTTAAAGACAAATGTATAAAAACAGAATTAAGCTTTGATCTTGCTAATATGATTGTAAATGGGCTTTTAATGACATGCATGAATCTGCCTGTTTAGCCTGATGGATATAACTTCAGAAACCTTCCCAGAAGTTAAAATGTAAATTGCCGTATACCTCTAGGGGTAAGGAATATACGATATTAGAGCTGGCTGTTTATGGATACTGATTCCATTACTGTCTCCAAGATTTAAACATGTATTTAGTGTACTGAAATCTGTTATAGTTTTCTTTTTAAACAATATACCAGCAACCAATAAAACAAAATACCAAGCTTTTGGTTACATTCTGTCTTTTTTCCATTTTCTTCTCTTGGTACTCCCTAATTATTGTGAGCACAAAACCAGTTCATTTCCCAAGTAGTTTTCAACACAGGACGGAATTCAAATACTATTAAGATGCATTTCTTCAAGGTAGAATTGTCAAGACATTGTCCTATCCAGGTAGTGCAGATGCTCAAGATAATACTGATTAAGGAAACTTATCTCAAGCTAGTGTTTTCCTACACCATAGTGATGCAAAGGCAATATTTTCCTCAGAATGTTTATAGGTAGAATAAAGCCTGACTATATCAAATACTGTTGAATTAGTTTTCATAGTTTCTGGCCTTGAACATATAGAGATTAATTTGATTATTTTTTTCCTTATCCAACTGGCTTGAAGCCTGCAATATCCCTTTTCCACCTGACCATCAGAGTAAAGCTAAGCAAATGGAAAAAGAAATATATGAAAAAATGTTATTGGTTTAGAAGATGGGGCTGGGGGGAGAGATAGCCATTAAGTCCGTGAGTTTAGTACCAAGATTAATCTTTCATTTATGCCATATCCATTCTTGCCTTGCTATTAATTTGGAGTTACTTGACTTGAGTTCAGTTGCACTAGGATACATCAAAATGAAAATAAGTCACTTATTCTCACCTCCTTAGACTGTTTCTCTCTTGTTCAGCATTCAGGAAAAGCATTGGTATTTAGGCAGTTATACTGTGTTGTATTTGTTGTTTGTACCACAAGACAGCCTCTTCCTATGTGTGTGTGTGTCTGTGTTGGAGGGGTCTTTGAGTTTTGTTTTTCACATGTGTTAAAAATCGAGAGGCTTAATGCAGGGAATAAAGCCTTTAAAAAAAAAAATCACATGGAGAGTCTTGAATCATCTGGTAAGGATGAATATGCCACACATCCAGCCACATGAGCTATACATGAGCTCTGCTGAAAGGGTTCTGCTTTTGAACTCTGTGGCTTTCTAAAGGGATGCCTAGTAGATCCAAGGAGGTGCACTGCTCCCTTGCTGCTGCGTGGTGCTTTTGTTCTCAGAGGCTGTTTCAGATGCACCTGGTGAATTTCCTGAAGAGCATAGGAAAGGAGAGACTGTGATGTACTATAAATGAAAGGTCTGGGAAGACTTTGCTTTTAGTTCTGTAGCCACTGAGTTGGGATGCTTGAGTGAGCCTCAAGTGAACGTATGCATGTGTTCCTGGCACTTAGCTGCATGCAGGGAGTAGCCTTGTCCATCTTTGTGTTGCTGTGGTTGTGGTTGGTTGTCCAAGGGATCCATGTGTTTCAATGCAGTGATGTGTTACAGAAATTTGGAATTAATTGTTTTGAATTTACTCTGAAATGTTATTAAATGAATGCACAGAGCCTATAAACAATTAAAATGCAAATACTGATCAATAACTTGCACATTGAACTTAAAGTCTGAACTCTGCTTTCTTTATTATGTGTGTTTTTCCGATGTTGGCTGCAAATAGAACACAAGGAGGTTTCCAGAATTTTATTAAAACACAGAATTGAAAACGTTTTTAGACTGGTAGCATTGGGAGCTTCCCCAGTGCTCACTTCAGATATGACTGTGCTGTGCCTAAGGTATTAGATACACCCCACTAGAGAGAGAGGAGTACTCCATGTTCAATATAAATGTAAAAAAAGCTTTAGTCGCTGTTGATTATCTGTTGGTTTGCATGAATAACTGCAGCAGCTTGCAAATACATAGGATTTGGCAAAGAGGCCAGAATTGCAAATCCTTTGCAACAGCACCGCACTCAGATTAAGTTCCTGTAAAATCTTTCCTTAGCCACTAATTTTGTCCTCTAGGGATGGAACCATGAACACTTCATAGCATATAAATCTTGTTTTAATAACAGCTTCCTTGAGCTTTAAAATGTTTTTAGGAACTGCTGCTT
Organism: Piaya cayana; assembly: GCA_013389865.1. NCBI lineage: Eukaryota > Metazoa > Chordata > Aves > Cuculiformes > Coccyzidae > Piaya > Piaya cayana. The sequence goes on from WAAB01012591.1 coordinate 360,813, forward strand.
TTTGATAAGGACATAAGTATATAATACCTCTGTAGTAAATATTGTATGCTGTTAGATGTTTTATTTTTGTAATTGTAGCATCTATGCCAATTTGGAGAATGCTGGGAGAGTGAGACACAAAACATATTATTCTAACAGTGCAAATTCCATTTACTGTAGCATTTATGAGCAGGAATGACACTTAACATTGTTTAGTAGCATCTGCTTCATCACTATTTGGAAAATAAAACTTGATTTTGTAACATCATCTTATATGCAACAGGAAAATGATGTAAAATAAGTAAAGCAGTTTGAAATTTTTACATAAAAATATTACATGTCAAAAATCAGTATTTGTCTTATGAGCCTTCTGCATCCTCTTGTTTGAAGAGGAGATTCTGAGGCGGGAAAGAGCCCCTGTCCCTGAACCCAGACAGCTGGAGAGGGTTGTTCTGGTGGACCAAGCAGCCACACAGAGGAGGAAGCAAATGGTTCACCTGGAATGTAAGAGTGGTAGAACTCAGACTGGAATCTTTCTTCCCCTGTTTAAACATTTCCCACATCATTTGGGTATTAGAAGGATATTTGACACCTGCCACCCAGCAATTCTTGCCCTGCTCCCATTCCCCTGCCTAGAAGGTCTTGATTTTCCTTTTATGTGATTGATTTTCAAGTCAGTATTTTCTTGATGATGGGATATAAATCTTCAATTAAAAATAGTTGGAAAAGCTGAAAGAATTGTTCATGGAAAACTGGGTTTGTATGTTTTTAATGAACAGAAGTAGTGGGTTTAATTCTTCCATCGTAGAAACATAACACTGTGTTCTTTGTAAGGCAACAAGGATTTATTCCTGCTGGACATAATCAACTGTGACTTCAGTCAGTGAAAAATCTTGTTCTGGCTTCCTCCCTCACTTGCTACAAGGTGAGGAAATAGGACTGTACAAAGTTCCTGTTTCACATTCTTTATGGCCTGATGGTGTAGACTTTTACTGTTTCTTTTTTACATCTGTTTCTTACCTCCTACCATTTGAACTGGAGGTGTAGATGAGAGAAGTAAAGAGTACACGAGCTCCTAGTAGTGTGTGGCCACTAGGTAGGAGAGACTGGTGAGGTTATAGACACCAAACTGGCTCATAATTCTCTGAGATCCAGGTTGAAGCATTGGAAAAGTGGCATAATGGAACTGAATAATATGGACTCTCTGTATTTACCATTTCTGAATGATGTTTAATTTAGCCCGTGACCTGTGTTTATGACCAACTTTCTGCAGCTTTTCTTTTGCCTTTTTATTTTTTACTGTTGCACTGCACATTTATTTTGGGAAAATGTTCCTTCTAAATCAGCTGAAAAATTGGCTGTAGGCTTCAGCTCACTTCTGTGGGCTGTGATCTGTTTCCTGATGTGGTGCATGGCTGATAAATTTTAATGTTACTTCTGTTAGCAGATGTTAGATAGGGAAAGATCTTGTAGGGAACTAGATGTTGAAGTAGATATGTCATTAATGTTAATGGCTGGGCATAAACGACTTGTCTGTGAATGAAATCCCTCTCAGTCTGCCTTTATTTATTTACTTGGATTTAAATAGAGGGTTTTGGGTTTTTTTTGTCTAGTCTGAGCATTTAACGTTAGGAAGTGATGAGATGTCTTAGAATGAGGAAATGTAGGATAAGACTTTCAGACACTGTGCTTGCTGTTTGTTACTTTGCTAGCAGTATGAGGAATACAGGGAGGCAGTGTGGTTTGGCATTTTGGGGTTTTATTTTTGTACCTACTGTTCTCCATCCCCCAATATGTAGTAATAGATGTGTGGATTTCACTGCATGTTTATTGTTGGGTAGATCACTTTTGAATTAAAATACCTTAACTCTATAAAGGTTGCCTGACTGCATTTTCTTCAAGTTTTCGTGTTCATTAGGAATATGAAATCTCAGATAGTTTTGTGATAACTTTAGAAATGTGCTTCAGCTGTTTGTCGCCTAGTTATTGGCTCTATCCACACCTTTGGTTAAGAACAAAAGTGAAACAGATTAACAGAGAAGTGATGGCAAGGAATACAGCTCGTTATGAAATCAGTAAAAATGTCCAAGCACCTTGTAGATTCCATATTGCCAGGCAATGCCTGCTGGAGAGTGTGCTCATACATGAGATGCCATCAACAAGGTTCATAGATTTTTATTTATTTATTATTTTGTATCGTGTGGTTCTTAAACTTCTTCTTTATTAAAATTAGGATTGCAGGTGTGCACTGTATGTATGATAGCGCTGCAGCTTAAAGTGTCCAGAATACAGATATGGTTTTAAGGCAATTCTTTTTAAATCTGTTTCTTTAAAGGAAGCCGGTACCAACATTTTTATACTGACATGGATGTCCATTTAATCTCTGTATTCTGCAGGTGGTGTTACCACATGGACCTCTTGAAATGCAGTAGACATTTTGATCACTTGATGTGAAATTATGTCTTGCAGAGTTATCATAATTATGAAATCTTATGTGAGTGTGGCTAGAACGTTGTTAGTCTTAAGCTGTAGCTGTGATTCAGTTTTGTGCTGCCAAGGCAGCTTCCAACTAAAAAGCAAGAATGTTTCAATTTTAACAGATTTCTTTCAACTAGAGATTTATTTTCACTTGTTACATCCCATGAGTCTGTGACAGTTTTGATTCTGCTTTTTGCTTGTGCTATGTTTAGAGTGGCTATAGAGAAATATGGAGAATTTCATTTTTTGTAAGAATCTTTGACATGCTGGTTTTTATTTTAAACCAGATTCTTCAGAGGAATAGCATTTATTTCTTAGTAAAAGCCTGAAGCAAATTCCATCTTTAAATTTGTGATGCCACCTTATAGTAAAGGAAGCTGCAGTGACATGTCTGTGCCAGAAGCTTGTTCTTTTTCATAGAANAGGTAGTTATAGAGAGCAATGAGGTCTCCCCTCAGCCTCCTCTTATCCAGGCTGAACACCCCCAGCTCTCTCAGCCGCTCATAAGGCCTGTTCTCCAGCCCCTTCACCAGCCTTGTCGCTCTTCTCTGGACTCACTCCAGAGCCTCAACATCCTTCTTATGGTGAGGGGTTCAGATGTTAATATTTTAATGTTAATACTTTTGTGTTTTTTGAGACCTTGACTAATGCATGTCATACATGATGAATTATGAGAGTAAATGAACTCTGCTTCAGATTTAGGGTCTGTTTAATTAACTGCATAAAAACATAAGAGATTGGAGAAACTGCTTTCTTTGACACCAGACCTCTTCAAAATTCCTTCTGAGCATTCTTATAATGCTATAGAAATTCTTTGAAAATCAATGACAATTAGTAGTAAGGTCTGGAAATAAGATGCACTGATATCTACTGTATGTAGCTTTGCATCTACAAAATACTTCATGCTTGTGTTGTGCTGTACATACCACCACCAGCTTTCGGTGATTTTATGGTAGACTGGAATCTTATACAGTACTTCTTGGCTGTGCTTCGCTATCACAGAATAATTTAGGCTAGAAGGGGCCTGAGGAGGTCATTTAGTTGAATTCCTTCCAAGCAGGAGATGACTAGAAAATTAAATTGTAATATATTGATCCCGTCTCTTGCTTAAATATAGACTGCCTTCTTCCAGGTGAGGTGCAGCTGAAGGAATATTAGGTCTGACCTATTAATTCTCTCCAGTCAGCCGCTGTTATGAGATGGACGTCTCTGATGTCTTTGATATCTCTGCTGATGCAGAGTGCAAGAGATGCCCACCTGCAATGGAGAGATACCTTCATTGAATGTACACTGGACCAGCTATTAGGGAAAATCTAGAGCACTTTCTGGCTTTGTGTACGGCACAGTTCTCTGTTTTCTGGAGTCTAGAATGTGCTGTATCATCCACTCACCAAAGTATGTGCCAAAGAGAATGAGCACAGTGTGTCTTATGTGGAGATCTGTGTTGTTACAGTGAATTTATTTTTCTAAGGTGATTGTGTTGCACCTCTCCCAGAGGCGGCTGTGTAATCACATAGGACGGAGGCAGTCATTAACCAGCCTGAAAAGAGAGAGAGATGAACTAAATGCAGTATGTGATGCAAAAAGAGGGGGGTATTATGAGCTCGTTGGCTTGTGGCTGGGTGGTAGTTATTTACTAGCTGAAGGATCAGGCTGAGTAATCTTGTCATCTGTAACAAGGAAGATGCTTCAGGTGGCTGGGGCTGTCTGAGTCAGTGGTGAGGGCTGCAGGCTATTATCTGCTTTGTCCTTGCTTGAACTTCAGCTCTTTCCCTGGTAGCTCCCTGTTCTCTTCTGCTAGCATTGCTTCCGTTTTTGCTGGGTTCAGTGAGAGCCTGTTCTTATTAGAACTTTATTTTGTACTTAGCTAATTTAGCCATCAAACATATTTCATCCTGGTGGCTAAAAAAGGAGTTATAGCTGAAAGTTGTTGGCAAGGGTAAGAGATTAAAGAAGATGAGAATAATGTCTTTTCTGTTCAGTTATTCATACAGAAGGGGTGTGATGACTGGAATGAAGATGGTGGGGGGGAGGAATTTAGACTTTGTACTTTATAGATTGTCCTTATTGGTTCTGCTCTTTCTTATTTAAATAAGACAGGTTTGCTGTTTCTTTTTTATGGAAGAATGTCAATAAAAAGCTACAAATTATATATTCTGCCTGGTATTAGTACCTTTGAAGCCAAAATCCTTTTTTCTGTGGTTCTTTTTTGACTGCGTTCTCTGTTGCAGTTTCCTGCTACCTCCATTAGTTCTGAAAGTATTAAGTAGCTGCCTTCCACTGTATTCCAAGTGGTCCCCAGAATGTTTACAAAAATGTGATTTGTGACACGGTTCACTGCCTTCTTTCCTTCAAATGTTATATTAGAGAAGTTAGTACCAGGCTTCTGGGAGCTTTACATCAGATCTTATAATATAAGCACATTCCAGTTTAAACTGAAACTTTGCAATAACAAATTAGTGACAAACTGCAGAAAATTTTGCCCTGTACAAAATACCTCTAACTAGTTTTCCATATTGGTAGACAAATATCTGCTTAAGCTGTAACAATTGTTGTTACAACTTGTGGAAAATATGATAAACATTTGTTAGTGTCTGTGGAATAATGCTGAAATTTTTATCCAAAATTAATTTTTTTCTCAAAGTGGTTTTCACAGTAAAAATATCATACTCCATAATACCCATTTACATCAAAATCAATATGCAAAGCATGTGATTAAAAGACAAGCACAGTTGGCATTTGAACATCAGTTTTAATTGAGGCTGTGCCTACCTTCTGTACACTTCAAGGATATTAATTGCAATGTTGCAGTCCCTCAAGAAAAATCAATTATCCCTGCTGGTTACTAGTTTCCATGCTACCTTTTTAACCCTGTTTTCTGATAGCCCTGTAGGTTTGGAGAGCCACTTCTTATTTATACAGAATATTTCATTGCTTTGAGGAGAAGGTTTGGGCACTTAAAAATTTACCAGCTGTTTCAGGTCACCTACAGCTTAAGCAGCTCTTTCGTTTTGAATGATTTATTTAGTTGGCCTCTCATTGAGTTGTCAGCAGTTTGCAGAGACTGTAACCATGTGAAGAAAAGATCCTTATTTCTCAGCTTGAGAGAAAGGTGAGTTGTTTGTAGTTAGAGAGAAAAAGGAATTGGTTAATTTTGTGGTTCTTGACGTGTTGGCTATCTGCAGGTGCAGCACTGCGTGAAAAGTGGCTGTCAGCCATGCATTTGTGATTAGGGATTGAAAAGAGAAGGGGTGAGTGAGGTTAAAAGAAGATAGCAGAGATTGGAATAGGATATTTCTGAAAAACATGAGAGAATATACATGTGTGCACGTTTCATGCCTCAGGAGAAAACTAGAGGGAGTTGTCAGAACTATGAGCAGATATGAACAAGGAGCTGAGCTTTCCCCCAGCTTGAGAATACGATAGTATATGATGTGAAAAAGAAAGAACTGCAGAATATTAAATAAGATGTGACTGAAGTATATATTTCTCCTAACTGACTCATCTGCTGTGGCAGTTTGCAATACTAGGAAGTGCATCGGATATATGGCACAGTTGCTTGAAAAAAAAACAACCCAAAAAAAACTCCAAACAAACAAAAAAAAACCCTATGCAAAATTGTTTGAGAATAATGCTGAAGTGACTTGGGGCAAGCCTCCTCTACAGATGTAGACTGATAACTTCTAGAAATAAAAAAAGAATGATGGATGTCATCTGTGTACATTGGCATGCTTTCACTGGACGTGTATGATCAGGGTGAGAAAGGGTATCGCCTTTTTCTGAACTATCACATCTGGGCACTTGAAATGAGCAAGACAAGAGCAGGAAGATGGTGATGATCCCATTGATATAATGCTTTTTTTAAATGCCTACACAGAAACTGTTTGCATTTCAATTTGGTGATGCTGGTCCCAGTGGAAAACGGTAGGTATTGCTGGCATGCTTGTGGAATGCAACTCTAGCAATGCTATTGATAGGTTGTGTAGTTGCTATTTGTAGAAAATTATATTTAATAATGTCAGTGTTCTGTAATTATGTTATTAATCCAATCAAAATTCTCTCCATAAATGACAGCTTTTCTTGTACCTACAAGTGCTTTATAAAGAATGAGTTTAGCACTAATAACGCAGACCATATGCTGGAAAAACACATTTTGAAACCAACCTCTTCGCTGTTTACCCTTGCACTATGGGGTGATGCAGAGATTTCTCAACAGGTATGATTTAAGTGTCAAAATATTCAGGTTTTTATCCACGGGCTTTTACTATAGACTATTCTCTCCAAATGTGTTGTATATTTTGTGGATGCTATTTACACACAGACAGTGGAAGAGGCAAATGGTATTTAGAGTCTAGAATGGGTAGAGATCTAATCTGGCAGATGATACTCTTTATATCCTTCTAATCTTTTATTCATTAGTTATTAAGCTTCTGTATTTGCTCCTGCATTCTTTTCCAACTTCAAGCACATTTTTTCCCTCTTCATTCCTCCATGTCTTCTCCATTTCAGCTCTCCTGTTCCAAAAAGTGAAGACTGGTGCTTATGCTTGTTAATGTTCCTCTCAGTGCCAGGCTGTGTGCCCAGCTGGCTGTCCTTTCCTGCCTAGGCTCACAGCCACAGTCTGTCTCTATTTGCTGTACTCAAAACCGGTTCTGCTTTCAAGGAACAGCTTAACTAACACCCTTCACTTCATAGAAATGGAGTGGAAAAGTGGGAACCTTTCAAGGGCCCTGCTTGTTGCATCTGTTCTTGGAATTTGCAGTGGTATCTGACAGGTTAGGAAGGGAAAAGTCTTCCCCCCCCATCTTTTAGGGAATCACTTGATGGAGTTGTTTCCCAGATGATGCCTGTCTTGTATTCCACATAGAGCAGAATTGTAAAATTTGAGAGACAGCAAGTGTTTCTCAGTTCTGGATGAATCCCGACTTTCTGATGTTATAAATTTCCAATAAGAAGTTTATCTGAAAGAAAATGCTGCTTAATAATCTAGGCTACAGTATTTTTACTAGACATAGCTTTTAAATGTGGTGCCATGGGTGGGGAAAGTAGGGTTCCTGAGATGCCTGGCTGGCTGACAACTTTAGATGGCATGGCAGAAAGTAGGAATTACTTTTCTTCCATAAACAAGGAGGGAGTGCTCTTTGAACCAGCTAGAAGGCAGAAGTCTTGTGACAAATATTTCAATTACTTTATTCTCTAGCATCAAGAAGCTGTGTTGGTTCTGGGTCACAAGGAAACTGATAGGATGTGTTTGAAGTTGGGCTGTTCTGGCACCAATCTGCCACAGTAAAGTTTGGAATGAATGTTGCAGTTGTGACAGGAGTGCTATAAATTACTGATCCTTAACAGTATATTTCACATAATGAAGGACGACATAAACAACAATTCTTTGGGTTTCCAATTTGTTATATTTCCGCTTCCTCCTCACCAGGACTATGGAGATTACAGAGGGCAAGTTGTTAATGTAATGCCGGCAGATTTTCTAGGAGATGGCTTATATGTTTTTATTTATTTGGTTTACTGTGGTATATTTAATTTGATTACTTCAGACCAAGATATCAAGCAAAATTAGTAAATTCTAATTCAGTTTGTCTTTTCTCAGAGTCATCTGAAGGTTGGTAGGAAGGACAGTGGTTCAGTGCTTTGGAGCTACGGTAATGCGGGAGATCTGGGTATTTAATTCAAAGCAACATTTTTTGAGACTGTCAACATGGCCTGTGAAGCTGAAAAAGAAAATATTGCTGAATGAATACAGAATTAGGGCAGTGTGCTTGAATTTGAATTTTGTGTACTCAAGAGCATGGTAAATCTGTTTCATGAAGATTACTATGGCCCTATGCTGTGGTCAGTAAAATACACAAGAATCTTAATCCACAATAGAAGCCAATTTTCTGAACTCCAGGAAAATAGGAAATGCGGAGGATGTACACCTTGTTATGTGTGTGCATCTAAAAGGTAAATGTGTTTGCAGGGATGCACACGTGTGTGTATCTACAGATACATTTATACTTATGAAATACTTTCTAAAAACATAAATACTTCCTTCCACCTTTGTTCCACACTTAGTAGAAGAGGTTTCACCTCTTAATACTTTCAGGGATTGTTGTGCACTCTGTCAGTCTCAAAACGGAAATTAAGATCCGTGTCTCTGCCTGCCTACACGTCTGCCAAGCTATTTCGGATACTCCCTTCCTGAGTAATGAATTGGCAGTAGGTTCTTTAGTACTGTTGAGGCATACAAGATGACTAAACAGTAGCTGAAGGAAAGAAGCCTTGTGAATGAGAAGGCATTCTTCATGTATTGCACTTGGACTCCATTTCTTTTGTGTTTGAGGACTCTTTCTTTGGTGCTTTTAGTAGCTGAAGCATAAGAATTGTTTTGTTGTTGGGGGAGGGAGGGGATCGCTTTCAACTGCCACCACAAAAATAGATGAGAATCCAAGACCTTACATGCCTGTCTGAAAAATTCCATTCCTAATTCTTGGTACTTGGTGAACTCACACCCTCCAGTATTCCGAGTTGTGGTGCTGCTTCTCGAATAAACTGGCAGTATAATTCTTAACCTCCACATTAATCCAGGAAGGCACAGCTGTAACATAGACTGAAAACTTATAATTAATGTTATAACTACTGCAGCACCATTCTTGGTGTTTGCTCAGGCTCCAGTCTTGCTACATTCCCTCAGTTATGTTTCTTACGCTTGTCAGCACTCTGAGGGTATTTGACCTGTGTTTTATAGCTTAGTGGACTGTTAACCTACAGTTCCTATTTCTCAATGTACTTGTCATGGACTTCAGAGGTCAGGGCTGGATCTACCTCTCTTCAGAATTATCTGTGGCTTTTGTCATGACTGTTAATAACAATATATGTGGCAGATGGGGAGTACAGAGTACAAGAATGTACATTGGTCGATGACTTCTGATCAGAAAGCTGTCTTCCTAAAGAAGTTTACTGCGCTTTGTATCCTTTAACATACCCTTGTTGTTTTGCTTAACTATATTGGTTAAGCAATTAACCTAATTGTTTTGCTTGTAGTTACTATTGCAAAGGAAATTTCCTTTTATCTCATAACTCGTTTTATAATTCAGCTGGTATTTATGATGTGATCACATTAGACAAAAGACCCATTGCAATTTATACTTAATGAAACTATCCAAGTGTCTAAACTGCTTATCAGTGTACGTGAAGAGTTCATACTTCAGTTTGCCAGTAATTATTTCAGGTAACTTCTTGCCTGATTTAATCATCTCTACCAAAAATGGTACATACTTGTTTTTTGGAAAGCTGGACGGATTAAATAAATCATATGGTGATTTTGAGCCTTCAAATGGCTTCCAGGTTAATTTCAGAAGGGAGAGGGAGGTGCTCTACCCACTCATACAAGTGCGGGAGAGTCATAAAAATGTTCCTGTCAGATATTGATATACCCATTGGTGAGGGAGAACTGTGAAACAATATTCTGCTTCAATATTTTAGTAAACTATCAGAAGTAAATAGCTTCAAATATCAAGATATTGGCACTGCTTGAAACCCCCTGATTTTAAAGGTGAGAACAACATGCACTGCAGAGTAACTTTACAGTCCACCAATGATATGCGTTCTAAGTGTTACTGCAGAGCTATCTTGTGTGTTGTTTGCACACAACATACACTTTCAGTGCACCTTCATCCTTTCCTGGAGGAAACAGAGGAGACATTTTATAAAATTACGAAATCATGATAAAAAGTTACTCTTAGGAACAACCCAGACAAGAACTTAGGATGAAAAGGGAAGATGTTGACACCTGTAGTTCTGTTAAGATGGAAGCAAACGCTGTTTCTGAGCAGGAACATCTGCAGTATTGCTAGCTGAGGTGCAATGTAGTCAAATTTTGAGCAACGTCATTGTTCTTATGCTAACTTTTTGAAGTTTTAGTGTTTAAAATCCCCTATAGGTACAGCCTGACTGTGATCCTTCTGAAAGAAGGTAATAGCATTTTCTCCCCTAGCACGTGCCTGAAAACAGCCACTTAGAGTGGTAGGAAAGGATTGACAAGAAATACATTTTGGAAAAGCAGAGTATTGGAGTACCTCCTCAGAACACTTCAAATGCATTTGACGTTTTTTTGCATTTAAATAATACAACTTTCATGTAGTAGTTTCTCTAGTGTCTGTTATTAGATGGATTGTTACTCACCGTTCTTATCAAAATCCTTTTGGTTTTAGTTTAGGAGTGAATACTAGTTGTGATCGATTTAACGTACAGCAGGCTTTGGTTCTGATTACAGTCTGCCATGCATCTTCTATAATGTTTGGAAGTACAACCTAAAACCTTAAGTGGAAAATTTCTCTTTGATACTAAAGCACCTTTTTATACTTCTTCAAAGATGCAAAAGAAAGCAGCTCTCTAAAGGCTTGTGAAATAAGAGGAAGCTTAGAACTGAACTTCATTATGTTAACACTCTTTGAATGTTAATAGTTGCCATCTTCAGATCTCACCTATCCTGTGATCAAAAATGAGAATAATGATCACAGGAAGCCTCAGTTTCATTATGAACTAATTTTTTAAACTTTGTTTGATTTTTGTATCTTAATGAATGAATTAAACTGAAACTTAGTTAATAATTTTTTTTCTCTCCTCCTAAATTACCATTAGGTAAAGTTCTTGTTGTTCACTTCTGGAATGATTTAGCCTCCTTGGCTCGTATGCAATAGATTATGTGCATTTTTCTCAGCTAAGTGCTTTCTTTTCCCCAAAGCAGTTATTAATCTGAGACCACTGTCCTTTTCATCTTGTCCTAGACTAGCTGTGGTTTCTGTAGATAAGACCAGTGGTGTGCAGTATGAACAATATTAACTCTTGTGGATCATGGGCAACATTTGCTTTTATCAGACATGTCTCAGATGCAGCAACAACCAGTTAGTCTTACTGGGAAATAAAATATCAAAAAGGAAAAATGCCAACTTTTCTTAGCTTTCCATGTCTGAATATTCTTTAATGTACACTGCCGAGTTAAAGGATGTGTACATTTTCTACACTGTGTTCCTTAGGGTGTCTTGTATGTGGATTTGATAATTCATAGTAATTTTGAAATTCGTTAGGTGAGTGTTTCTCCTAGTGTGATGCTTGTATATCTCTTTTTTGATTGGTTGGTTTCTAACTCTCATTATTTGTATGGTTATAAGAAATCTAGAATTTCAAGACTTAAGACTATATATACATCACACAAAGTGTTCCAAATGATATTCAGTTGCTTGCTGAATATGTCTGTTCTGACATTAGTCAACTGTGCTTTTATTATCAAATTGATGAACTAGTATTTTCACTGTCAAGGTGTAAAACTTTCAGCCCCTTTTTTTCTTGGCGACCATATTGCTCCATGTAAATAAATTCTGATTATGAGTGGCATCCTGCTTCAGGAAGTTTAAAGATGTAGGTGGTGCCTAGGCAGGTGGAAGGCAGCTCAGTTGAGTTAGTTTACTCTTGCAGCATTTTTTTGTGCTGCAAAGACACTGACTTCAGCCACAGTTTGAAGTTATCAGCAACTTTTCAGAAGTCCCAGCTCAATCCTCCCTTTACCTTTGCCTCTTTAATGAAACTCAGGAGCACACGATTGTCAACTGTGACAAGTTTGCAGGTGGGTTAATTAGCCTTGCTCAGATTCAGGCCTCATTAATTGTGTTTAGCAATGCATTAGCATATTCATTGTGCTTGCATTTCTGGAGCTAGCATGTTACTGCACTGCAGTGCTGTCTGAACACATCAACCCAATCAGATGTAGCATATTGTACCAGCCAAGCAGATGTGTCACGTACCTTCTCCTTATACAGTTTTGTTGTTGAGCAAAAATAGCCCGAGCTGCCAGAACTAGTAAGTTGTCATCCTCTGTTAGAACCAGCACTAGAGAGGGTGAATTGTACATATTGCTACGAAGTTTGTAGTGTTTGCTGACAAGGGAATGGTGAGTCTCAGGAAGCACAGGTTTGATTTTTGCTTTTCTCTTGGGACAGTTCAGCTGCAGACTATCCAAATCTCATGTAGTGACTTGTGCTTGCCTCCTGCAATGATTTACTTTAGAAACAGCTGTGCAGATAGTGAAATACAGTGCTATTGGACAGAAACTGTACATAGAATTTATGGGCTAATCAATCTGTTATGTTTTGTAATAGAGCAAGAAACTAGCTAGGTACAGTTTACCGTGTTGCTCATAAAGAGCTATAAGTACACATAATAAAACCAAGAGTACAAGTAGGATGGAAACTTTAAATTAGTTGTAAACTGTTTACATCTCCCTTTGCTTGTTGAGAAAAGTTACTTGGTACATTATTTAATTATTTATGGTGTTCGTTGATGGTGGTTCAGCTCATGATCTTGTTAACAAGCAAGAGATAACACATTTGTTAGTAAAATGCTAAGGTCGTATGCACTAGAAAGAACTGCTTTGGGGAGCCAAAATGGATGTCAGAAATCTTATTTATTTCATATTGTCGCTAGGACAGTAAAGCTTAACAGAATTTCCTATAAATATGATATTTTTTCAGTCTAAAACCTCTTTTATTCTTCTCTAAAATACTTGCTGTTGCCTTCTGCAGAAGGCATCTAGACGTTGGTTTCAGTCTGTACTGAAAGAACACAACTGTACATTATTTGGGTTCTTTTCACATCCAAGTTCTTGGTGAATCAGTATTTTTCTGAGGTTTTTCTTCTTTCTGTGAGTACATTAGTATTTATGATATAATGAAATGAGCTAATTGTAAATTTCTTAGCTTAGTAGAAAACAGGAGTCGAACTTAAATATCTAGGCTGAGCAGTTCCTTTTTGTAGGGTTTATGCTGTGAAACACAGCAGCAGTGGTAGAGGATGACTCTACAGGTGCAATGTAGCCTGATTGGGATGATAAAATACACTTTATACAGGAGGCACGCTATTTTGGGATGCTTATGTTGACATGATTCCCTTGTGAATTAAAAGATCTAATATATGAAATGGAAAAAGTCCTTCTAATATTCCTTTTGAACGAGCCATGAAATAGGATCCATGAACAGCCTGAAGTGTGAAGAAGTTCCAGTATTTCTTATAAGACATTAAAAGATTTGCACTAGCCAGGAGCTTAAAGGAGAACTTATGATCTTCTATAAAATAACGCAATGTTTATCTGAAAATATGCCCATTTTTCATGGCCAAAGTTTTCAGTACTGTTTCTGAAAGTGAGGAGAAAAGAATGCCTGAGAGGCTTAAGTTACAAGCAGCATTTTCTAAAACTGTTTTTTTAACAGGGAGATAGAAGACTGCTTATTAATAGCTTTGCAAAATGGTGCAGTTGCTTTGGGGGTGGCCTGATGCTTCATCCAAAGAATTGGTCATATCAGTATTTTCTTAATGCTAGTTAATGGTTGACTGGAAGTCCTTCCCTGAGGTGTTGTAGAGAGTTCTGTTAGCAGCTTAATGGGTACAGTTGTCCATGTCCTGAGTAAATCAGTACCTTAGGAAGGGGAATACAGCAATGCTGTTACGCTGCCTATTTGGAGGAGACATCAAATGAAGGTATTTGCGTTATGTTCCTCAAGTCTTATTTTAATGGGTGAATTGCTTTGGTTATACAAAAAATAAAATCAAAATTATGCAGACTAGTGAATCACTTACCAATTTGTTCATGGTAATATCTTACAGCTGCTGGTACTGGAAAGCTTGATTACTCGCCTCAGTGTTCCTTATAGAAGACCAATTGCTGACCTTGTGAGTATAAAACCCTCTTGTACAATGTTAATTGCTTAGTCTCTGTGGCACTTAAAATTCACTCATATATTCCATGAGGAGATTTGTAGATGTGTTCAAAGTTTATTTACTGATGAGTAGTTTTGCCTGAGGGATAGAGCTTAAAGTTCCCTTTCTATATACAAAAATAATTTTATTTTCAGTTTCTAGGGAATGTCTTTGTCAAATAATGGGAAGCAAGTATTTTTCTGACAGTTGAGAAATTGTCAGTTTCTCTGATGGTTGATCTTGCAGACAGTGCTGCTTTTCTGTGAAAACTTGAAAGAGTAAGTATTAGTGTAAATCCCTATAGTTATATTCAGCTTAATAGACCTATTGATTTCTGACCACTAATGATCCTGGTGTGGGTCAGGGGAATTTAAAATTCTGAATATAGTTAGTTAACGCTGTGGCTTCTCAGTCAAGTAGTACTGTAAAATACCATGGACTCGACCATCAGGTTTGTGCTTCCAATGTTCTAAGTTGCTAAGACGACCTGCTAAAATGTAATTTCTTAATCATGTCACATATGTCGTAGGTTGAAGAAAGTCTGTCCTGTGTCCAGTATTCTATGTGGAACACTGAATCTTTTTCATGTACTTTGAGACAAACTTTACGTTTCAAAACTTTTAGGTTTCACTGTGACTATTTTGCACAGATTGAGTAGTGAAAGAGGAAGTGGTTGCACAGCCTTTGAGCCTGATTGTTCTTAAGTATATGGGTAATGAGAAACACTGCAGAAGCTCTCTAATTAAAATAAAATTATTTAAAACAGCAGCTGCTGCTGTTGTAGTGGCTGCAAATTTCTTTTTATAGATGTTCCAATCTTAGGAATTTGGAACACAGAGGACTTAGCTTTGCTACAATGCAGGCTTTTGACGGTAACGGAGAGGCTATGCTCAATGCTTCAGGAGTTAAAGAACGCAACAAAGCAAATTTAAGAGGCTTTTTAGGTTTCAGGGGTTTTTTTTCTTAGATAAAGCAAGGTTAGGCATTTTCTTTGGCTGACATACTTATTGCTGTTCCTAGTATGATGCAGCAAGAGAGGAAGAAAAAACGCTTAGCAGTTCACATTTGAGCTACTGTAGAAACCTATTATAAGCTTAATTCTGAATTGTAGAGACATCACTCTGCTGACCTTGCTATTGTGTGTGGCTTTCAGTAGAACTACATCTTCATTTAAGATTATTTCTTCTACTGTCCTAGGAATCTGGCTTTGTCTGCCTTAAGAGGGTGTTTTAATGGAAAGCAGTAGTATATTTGGCTCTCATCCTTGACATTTCTGCAGCCAATAATGTTGACAGCGAGAGTTACTGAGTTACTCATGGAGAAACCTGCGGCTTTTGCATGGGCAGATTCAGTTTCATTACACTGTGTATGATCCTTGACTGTGTTACAGCAGAGCGCGTGGGCCCCAAAAGCTGCGACTCTGTACTCACTGGAAAATTAAACTAAAGGGGTGGGGGAGTGCAAGCTGTTTATCAATGAGGAGAGGCTGGTGAGAAGGGTATGAATGTCTCGATGAGAGTTGCGATTTTGGATTTGAACTGAGTGTGAATGAGTGTCAAATCCATTTCAACAGCTGAGGTTCTGCTGTAGTTAAATACTTAAAGGTGCACAACTCCCTTTTAAAGTTAATTTTATGCTTGTGAAGTTGAGCACTCAACTTTTCTTTTAATTTGGTCCCGTGCACACATATATTATCATTTTATGTGGTCATGTCATAGAGGTTTATTTTGGTTTCCCTCCTAAAATAGGCAGGATAGAAGGACTTTACTGCATCAGGTAACTGTAGTACTTTCATCCTACTCCCTTGATGCCTGGCTTATCAGTCACTATACAATGGTGAACCTAAATGCAGAATTATTAACTACTTTGATTCTTTTACAGTCACTATCAACATAGTATGTAGATACTTTGTGATTATTGGAGTAATTTCCAATTGGGTATCGTTACTGCTGCCTTTTCAGACAAGGGGAAGATAGGCCCGACACTAGATTAAATTTTTGAGATTATTTTAGGAATATGGGGGATTGGTTTATCTAGATGATTTTGCATTTTATGGCATTTCACAGTGTAATTGTCATAAGCGTATCTGGCTGCATTTGCAGTTTTGCAAATGTACAATGCTTCTGAGACGCACAGCTAAGCGCCCAGGAAACGATGGTCGTTGGCATCTAAGCTGTCAAGTGTGGAAAAGTGTTGCTTCAAGTAATTTCTCAGGATGTTCAACTGAAGTCATCAAGAGCTAAATGTTCGTGTTTGCATTTACAGTTAAATGTGATTTTTGAGGTGGAGGGTTGTTTTGTTACTGCTTGTGATTTTTTTTGTTCTGTTGTGTTTGGTTTTGCAGTCAGGTGGAAGACTGCAGGCCATTCTGGAAAAAGACTAATAGGAACTTGATGCTCTCAAAGGTCTTTTCCAGCCTAGGAATTCTATGAGTCTAAGAATCTTCAGGTTTATGCCATTGTGGGCTACTTGAAGAGTGTAGTAAGTGCCGTGGTAACTGCTCGTTGTCCTCTCCGTGAGCCCACTGTGTGAAAGCACTGAGATGTCTTACCAGCAACCTGAAGAGTTTCTTGACAACAGAGAGGAGGCTTGAGCAAGTGAGGGATTCTAGGTTTGCTTTCAAGTTTCGAAAGAGGTATACAGGTGTAGTTAAAGGACCTCAAATTCTGTTCCACCCTACCTCTCTGTTTCTATCACCCTTTCACCTTTCTGCTATTAGAAATAATTAACAGCAAATGAGTGCCTTGGCTCTAAGAAAAGAGAGCAAACAGGTTAAAGAAATGTGATGTATTGGCTCTGTGCCAGTAAATTTATGGAGCATTTTAGAGGAGTTCTGGGGCTACCATATAAGAATATAGTTCACTAGAGACTAGTTAAGGATGTGTACTATTTTGAAGATTCATTAGCAGGCACTTGGAAGTTAAATGATGATAGACGCATTGCAAGCAACAATAAGTTTCACTTTTCATTCTGTCTTTCATCCCATACATTAAAAAAATCACTCTTTATAGAGAAAGGATCCATTGAAGATGACTGGCACAAATTACACTGTCTATGACACTTCTTGTACAAGTACATTTATTTAATTATTTAACAGGATGCATATTTGCATAAAAATTATAGTTATTGCTGTACTTGAGGGCAATCATTTTAATATTTTTATACCCTAGGAAATGTAGCAATAGCACAAATACCAAATTATGTCCTGGATATTTAGTCCCATGCAGTTACAACCCTGAACTGAGGCAGGGTGAAGTAATGTCCCAGTAATCTGCAATAACATTATGGTTTGGGCAGCTTCAAACACATCGTACCCAGTGTAGACTGTTTGCTTCTGAGGTAGCAGGCAGGTTAGCCACTTGACATTCTGCTCATGGATTTCTAGCCTTGTTGATGTTGAACCTTTCATCTTGGGAAAGGAGAACTATGATATTGTCCAAAACTGACATTTGTGTAACTTTTTTAAAAATGGATTTTGACTCACTGAGAGTAGAAAATATTCTAGTACGGTGTGAGAATCTACCACGTAAATCGTGTTACTTGTACTCTGCCTAATTAGTTGCTGGTTGCAGGGTACTTTAATGCTTTATGTCATTTGGAAGGAGTATGTGCTTGAGAGGGATAGTTAGGGAGACTGTGATGTGCTAGGCCAAAAAGGTATTTCACTTAGGAGGAGAAGCAAAAGCAACTGGCGTGTGGAACTTTGTGTTGACGAGTTGGATTGAAGGTAATAAGAAATGACAGTAAAAACAGAGGGACTGAACATTACAGGGCTGTGGATCAAAGCTTAGCTACACTAAGTGAAATGCTGGGATATGATTTGTGAAGCATCCCTACAATTGGCAAGGGGATGAACTGAATAAAAATCTAATACAGGACAAACACAATTCACAGTTGTGCCCTTCTTTTTGGGCTGTCAGTACAGCTGAGTAGAGATTAGTTATAAACATCTTTTTTTTTTTTTTAATGTGTGATTTTTGTACCCATGAGCTTTGCAAGTGTGTTCTAATAAAAAGCTGAAGTTCATCTTATGCATTGTTTCAGGCTTTAGGAAAGGAACTAGAGTGTTTATGTTGCAATCTAGTCCTACCTCAAAGATAGTTATTCACTTATTTCTCAGAATATTTATGCAGCAGTGTAGGCCTTGACCTGCTGAAGTGCAGAACCTCTGTCTTTGCTAATTTTAGATGAAATTTTCCCTTTCAGGATATCTGAGTATCTCTGTAAAACACTGTCTGTGTAGCTGTAATTAATTGTCAAAGCCCTGCCCGTGAAGTCCACTCTGTTCCAGAACATAAAAATGAGCTGTTTGTTACCTGTAATGTCATGACTTGTTTCCTTGAACAGTAATTGATGTCAATTGTAGATGATGTCTGTGAACTTGAAATTGTGTTGTTTATCTGCTAGGGACCTTGAGAGTGTGATCTTCTAACTCAGTCATGGTGGTGTAGATTACATCTGTAGTGCAAGAATTGTCTAGGGACATAAATTACAGCAATTAAAATTAGCTAGAGGAGAAAGAATGATACATTATTAATTGGCATAGTCATTAAAGGGCTGCAAAGAGCCTAAAAGAGGTACCACATCAATACTCAAGCACTAAAATTGGCAGGCAGTGTGCAAAGACCAATGATTGTATGCAAAGCCTAAGGTCGTTAAGACACAGGCAATTACGTGGAGTTTTATGGCTGCAGGTTAAGATCATTCCAACATACTAACAATATGTTAAAATGAGGGTGTTTTTGAGAATGATAATATTCAAGTGACTACTCTTCAGAGTGGAGTTGTGTGATTAATGTCTACCTAAATAATGTGTAGCATTTTATTTTAAAGAAGTTGGAACCAATGGAGAATTATAAGGAACCCCATCAGCAATTTGGTGAATTTAAGCAGAAAAAGGACATTTTTCATCACTAAATATAATAACCTGAGCTCGTATAAAGAAGAATAAATCTTGGCACACTGAAGGTTGAAGATTTAATTAAGAGTCTCCTTATACTACAGAAACAAAGTCTTGCCTGTCTCATGTTGAGAAATATGGCGATCTGAGTAAGAGGCTCATGGTAATACAGCTGTATATCAGCTACTTAATTATTCATAAACCATCTTGTCAGTGAGTTTCAGTGATTTACCTATCTTGGATAATTTGCCCTATTGAAAATACTGCTTGTTTTATCAAATACCTCATTTGTAGCACTATAAATGAGGAATAAATGCTGAAAAGAAGTGTCTTTTATGAGAGTGAAGTTTTAATAATTGATTTGCAAAGCAAAGTAAACTTTCAATTCTGGAGGTGTTAGGACAGAAATGCATTTGTTTTGACAGCTAATGGAAGAATGTATGTCTGCTGGGCAGAAAGTTAAAACTCCAAAACAAACATCTCTGGTTTGTCATGTAAGGGGTCCTTGGAAAGTTTCAGCTTTTTGAAACTTACCAGTGCTTTCTATTCTACTTGCTAAGTATTCAGGTTTGTGATTTCATCTCTCTGTCTACCCCAAAGTTTAAGCACGGAATGTGATTAGCTTTGCTATGCAGATGCTGAATTGAATGGCCTCTGTTGATTCAGAGAAGCAGAGGAGTGTCAGAGTTCAGTTACTGTGCTTGTGTTATTGGCCGCCTGTTGCCAAAATGAGCTTTCTTTTTTCATTTTCCAAGCTGCATACCAGGGTCCGCATCAGCATGTAACTGAACTCAAGAAAAGCATGTATGTGTAGCCCCTGAAAAAGCCATACAAATGTACAGCTACATCTTCTTGAAGAGCAGCCACTTGTTAGGGGGCTCTGTTTGCCTATATTAGATATAATATAATATGCATTTGCTTAAATAAATGGTTTTGGCCCATTAGTGTCCTTTTGGGCACACATATGCCATGACTCTGGCTGTTGAGTCTCTGAGCTGTGCGTAAGAGCTATCATGTAAGGCAGCCTTTCTCTGGCTATCGCTGAGATTATCTCTGTGTTCAGTGTAGAAGAGTTGACTGATTCCAAGCATAGTGATTTAGCACTACCACACTGAAATGTGTCTGCTTTATTATATCCAGCACTTCCTTATTTTGGCATTAGGTACTTTGCTTAAGTGTTACATCCTCAAAACTCAGCATTGGTTTGCATTAACTGCTTAGTAGTCAGAGCGGGTATCGTATGACATGGTGTACTGCATCGGTTTTATTCTCTTGGATGTTTTTATGATTCAATACATGATGCCAACCAGGAACTGTGGAATTCAAGTTCTTTGGTGTCTAAGTAACTAACAAGCTTCCATTATTTTGTTCTTGGCTTCCATTAATTTGGCTGCTGCTCCTTTCAGACTTCTAGACTATGTGGGGAATAGATTCCTGGAAGCTGCAATCATGTCAATCATTAGGATTGAACCAGGATGGTGAATGCTCATTTTAAGTCATATATGCAAATAGGTTTGGTTCTTGTATTCAGACTGTTTGATGTTGAATGGAAGAAGTTAAAGGAAACAAACAATTAAGTCAGCAAATTCTGAAGAGTTTGTCTGGAGTATGGCAGTTGCAGTGGCTCAGTGAAGCACTATCTGTGTGTTCAGCTGCTGTGTAGAGTTTGGCCATTTAGGATGATGTGTTAAAAAAAAACCAAACAAAAAACTTGATGGTACCAGGCTAATTTGATTGCTTTCAATTTATGTTTTTACTTTCCTTTCTGCAAGAGTTTTGAGATAGTAGCCTGTAAATCTCAGTGATGTTCATGGATTAGTAACACTATAATTTTATCTTCCTGTGTTATTGAAGTTACATAGCAGATTGTGAGAAACTGGCAATTATAGGAACTTGTAGATATAACTGGGCAAGGCTTTAGAAGTCTGCTGGTGATTTGGTAGTATGGTGCACCAGTGATATACTCTATTTCAAGTTTATTCCAAAGGAACATCTTTTCTTGAGAGTATCTTTTGCCAGACATAGGAAAATCTGGCCAGGCAAGTTAACCCATATGTAGGCTACACATAAGACATTTAAAAGATTCATCATTATTGATTTCCTTTCTTGAGCTTCTTGTGTCATTTATCACATTTAAAAGATCAACTTCACTTTCATAAACAGTTAGTCGATGATCTCCATTCAATTAACAGAGCCAGGGAACAGTAATTCCCCTACAACAGTGTGACCTTCCATACCAGAACTACTTCTCCTGAATTCTTTGAACTAGACTGAAGTTATGCTGTGGATAATACACCTTGTGTGTTCCCATTTCCCACAACAAAATAAGTTATCCTAGAAAGCTTGTTATGGCCTTTGCCAAGGTGTATTATTCTACTCATCACTTGGAGGTATTTGAGTGGTCATTGGTGTGTGTCACTGCAGACTAACCATGGCTTAAACAGTTGCTGACAGGTACATGGGGCAATGTAGGTTACAAGACTGAGACTTCATAGGTGTGAAGCAGTGACTTCCACTTTTTGCCTATAAAAGGAAGTAATATATTTAGCTTTAAGTGTAGATATTTTTTTAATATACTTTTATATACTAACAGTGGTTGCTGTACCGTTCTCCCCTGCTCCACTCATGGCCATTGGTTATCGAAGATGTAGGATTTGAACTAGTGAGATGCTCAGCAAAGAGGGGAGTCTTACTGGACCGTGCACTTTGTTCTCAAGAATATCTTTTGCCAGCATGTTACACATTTTAACAGTACAGTATGAGGAAAAAACATTTTGTCCTAAACATATTGCTTGGTAATTTCATTCAGTGTCCTCTGGATCCTATAGGACTAACAGCATTATGATATCAAGGACCACAAAAAAAAATTATGCTGAGAATTTCAGGAAGGAGCAATAGGAGCTTGAGATCTTTCATTTAAGTTCACAAATCCTCTCATGTTTGTTTCTTCCTCTCTAAAGAGAGAACATACATTTAATCAAGTTCTATAAGAAGGTGGACAATATTGACCACAATATTATGTGTGTTTTTAATGTCTTTTCTAAAATATGAAACCAGCATTACTACACTGTTGATATGGAATTGATAACCGTAATTGTTTATTGTGTGATTTGCAAGATATTATAGCAGAATTTGAAGGGTTTATCAGCACTTGTTTTCCAAGGTACAAGTGGAGTTTCCTTGGCTTTCTTAAAAATCTCTGTTTTCTGGTGAGCAGAAAATAAGCCAATTATCAAAATATTACCTTGTGTGTTATTCCTTCTGCATGCTTGCTAGTAGGGTGCTTCATGACGGTCTGTTTGATGAAAGTTTTATAAGCAACTGAGAATATACTTCAGCCAAATTATATTATCTGACACTTCTGTAGCAAAACACAGCTTTCATTTTTCTTTTTGTGGGAATTTGAAGTTTTAGATCTCCTTGCTTCTTGGTCTCCTTTTTCCCAGGAACGTATTTTGCTAGGCAGAGGAGTGCTTTGTAGTCTGTGGTCTCCTGGGAGTATCTACAATAACTTTCAGTTTATTATAATTTGCTTTCTCTGTTGACTCATAATTTCATTTCATCATAACTTGGCACTTTGTTTAGCTGCTGTTTCCCAAGGTCTGCAGCTCCCCTGCCCTGGTCATGTCACTTTTGATTAAGCAGTCACAAAGCCCTTTACCCAGCTTCTAAAGGGTAAAAGTCAAAAATCAATAATGTGCCAGTCCTCCCCAAGTGCAGTAGCAGTCAGAGGTAAATGAATGATTAAACATGATGAATAACAGTATAATGGAAGACGCAAAGTAGGGAAAAGTGCTCACTTTAGGCTAAACTCGGAGATTTATTGCTGAGTACTACAAATAATGGATTCATCAATCTTCCAAGGACTAAAAAAGGCATCCGCTGCAGCCAGTTTAAAATGCAGTGAAAGAAATCTTCCCTCCTCATCATTGCCTGTTGTGGTCCAGTTATTCTACAGTATCAAATTCATGCTGCACAAGGAAATCTGTACGTAAATGCAGTTAAAATTGGTTGCTTCTTGTACAGTTTAAAGCTATTAGGAATGTTTGGCAGAGAAGAAAAATAGCCAGTATCAATTAATATGAATGTGAGTACAATGATGCCAATATTCAGATGTTTAAATGGTACCAAATGACTGATATGGATTAGTTTTGTAAGATGAGACTGAGGTGGTGATTATACTTACCCAAACAAGGGAAAAAAAGAAATATTGCTTAAAGAGTGAAAAGAGAAACTTTTCAAGGATATTACTAAGGAAATTTAGAGTTCCTGTGGGATAGTGGGAATAATTTAATGATAGATGCTCAACAATGCTCAGTGTTTCTAAGTTAATTCTCTTGGCTATTGACAAGGGAGAAAACCAGCTAGAGGTAAGTGTTCTTTATGTTGCTCGCCAAAGAGGAGGAAAAAATACAGAAATTGAGAGTGTGCCAGTATTGCATTATTAGAAGAATTTTGCTGCATGTTTGTAGCTCTGGCTTCTCAGAGTTAGAAGTAGTCTGTATCGAAAAAGAAAACTTTCCAGGACAGCCCAGCTGCTGCATGGAATGGTGCAGTGGATTTCAGCTGAAATCCTACATGTTAAGAGTTATAAATTTGCAGCCTGGCAAAGAGTAAATGTCTAAAGTATCTTCATGGCATCCTTACATAGTGAATTCATTCTGTGTTTTTTTTAAGGGATGCAGCATTGCTGTTCAGGGTTTCATTATCACCATTGTGTCTCTTGTGGATGCTTCCTTGCTTCTTCAGTATTAAAAAATCCTTTTCTTCACTCCCTATGTTTCCCGTGACCTACTAGCTCCTCTTCTGACCTATTACTCTTATATTCTCCTCACCCCAAGTACTTGTATGGAATCCACTTATCTTATGCATATGTATGTTTTCCATAACTATATGGAATCCATTTACCTTATGCAGATCTCTTCTGGGTGACTCATGTGTTCTCTGTGGAACTCCAGAGATGCTGTACGTTTCATTCTGTCTAGTGGTTCTGATATTTAATTCATTAATAGAGTGTGGTCAAGAAGCTGGTACGGAATGACCTACAGCCACCTTGGATCCCTATACCCTTTGCCCAGTGACACTTCTCAGCAGTTTGGCAGCAACCTCTTTTCATTAATTACACGTAATTTGCCATGGGGTCTTGTATTGATCTTTTAGTCCTATTAAAACCAGCTATTTTAATTTTAACCCTTTTTCCTTGAAGAAAAGAACTTATAACCTGAGGTGATTCCCAATTACTGTCAAGCAGTTAATCCACTTCTTTTTCTTTTAATATTCTTGACTGAACTGTGGTGCAAGAAATAAAAAGGAGCTTTCTTGAAGAGCTGGCAAAAGCACTGTCAGCAATGGTATTCTATCAGTGAAGAGAAAGAAGACAGCACAAACAAAGGCTGTGACTGATTTGCTTCCTAATCCTGCTGAGTAGGGAGTTATCTGTGTTCCTGGGCAGTTCATTTATGTTTGATATGATCAGTCAGGCTGCATCGTTAAAGTCCTAGGCTCATTTGAATGGGAGCTGCACTATATTAAATTTTATTGTATGCAGTCTGTTGTTGCTTGTTGGCTTTCATTCTCTTCTTGATTCTTTCTCTCTCTTATTTTTTTCTGGCTTTTGCTGCCTTTTAGAGCCGTTTTAGGGGAAGGGATCTAAACACATGGATTTACTTACTGTCTATACGGACGGTTTAGATTTATATGATCCATCTTAATTTTTCTTGCCTTTCTGCCAGTTTGGAACATAGCTGGGACAAATATATTCTGGCAGACACATTCTTGGGCTGACCTTCTCTGTCAGTGAACAAACACAGGATATTCCTGGTGAAGGATTATTTTTTTAAAAAAAGCTAAAGCCAAATTTAGATGTCTAAGCTTGGGAGACAGAACTTGTGTATCCTGCTGTAGTGTATCTCATGGCTTTTCCCTCATGACTGTAGAATTAGGAGGTGGATCAGTGTTGTTCCTAAAGTCTCTGAGACAGCGGCCCATGTTTCAGCTCAGGCCGTCAGATTTTCTGCCTTCAGCAGTGAAATAAATTTCCAGCTGAACTTCTCTCAACCCTTTTGTCCTTCAACCTTCATTCATTTTAGTGAGTACTGACTTCTTATATGAGCTTCCACCACTTTTCTTCTGATGTGAAGAGTAGAAAACTCTTGCTCCCCATTTCATTTGGTACCTCACCTCTAGGCCTCACTGCAGCAGGGGAGAAGATGGGAAAGCATGGAGCTAAATCAAAGGGCTATGGACGCTGTCAGGATATGGACTTTTAAGTTGGACATGTGGAATTTCTCAAGTCTCTTAAGAATTGTAGCCCCTTTTTGTGATGCTTACTGTGTATGTGAAGATTCTTACTGAAAAAGCAGTTTGTTTATCCTTCTTATTAGAAGAGTCTCACTCCGTGGACTCTTTATGATCCAAATTCATTTCAGTTCATAATACTATTTTACTGATTTGCACACACCTTCAGAACTCAGGAAGCTGGATACCTTCTGCTGTTGAATGTTGGCTGCATCTACTGTTTGCCTCAGGAGCTGCTTCGGGAGTTCCTAGTGTTCAGCTGACATCTTTCAGTGCTGATGTCAGCTGCATTAAAAACATGTTGGAACAGACATTGCTTCAGAAATCCTTAATGATGACAGCACCTTTTCACAAATGCAGTGTTCATTAATCACATTCAATGCCAAGAGCCAGTAGAGAGTGGCCATACATCTTCAGTGCTGCTTATCTGTCAGTGTCAGTGCACCAATATCAGTGGGTTTTGCTCAATATGCAACAGTAGGAACCTGTATCAGGAGGGGAGGCTGTTCCTAGGAATCTTAGTTACTCCAATGGTTATTCTCAAAGTTAGCTTGTCAAGTCTCTTATTTATTTTTTAAAAGACTGTAGGGGTTCTTTATTCTTTGAACATTATTTAGTGAATGCTCAATTCATGTTACGATCTTTTTTTAATCTTCTGAAGCTTTAAATAATTAAGAAAAATCATTTTAACATTCACCTATTGACTTTCTAGCTACCACCAAATGACTTGAAATAAATAAATCATGAAAACGGCCAGATACTTCACAGACAAAAGTGTGCATTGATGAGGAATGAAGGAGTTGATTCAGTTAGGGTAGTAGTGAATGCTGTTGGAAATGACAGGTATGTGCAAAAATGCAAGGCTGGCATATCAGACCCCACTCTAACAAAAACCACTACCTTTCAAAGAGCATGTGAAATGGGTTTCTTTGTTTGCAGGTGCATTACCCCTTATCTCTGTTACGATTTCTTTTGTAGTATTTTCTCTTCTAAATTATAAATTTATAAATCAGAAAAGCCAAAAGAAGCTGTATTTTAATTAAGGCTTCGGGATTGTAAGTCCTACTGAAACAGATAAAAAGATGCATCCCATGCTTTTATCTAATTTGATTAAACAATAAGCGTGAGGCCAGAAGACAAACAATATAGGTTGAATTATCCGCTTTCCATGTGGCTTTCCACATAAACCAGCCCCCTAACAAGGCTTTCTCTGTGTATTTACTTCTGTGGTAACAAGGCTCCTGATTATAGATGTACCAAGAAAATAAGGAAATAGTCAATATATAATAGTCAGAGTACAGACAATAGTCCATCTTGTAGGGCTTCATAGGTGCCTTATAATGCCAGTACACGTAATATGTCTGGTTTTATGCCTGCTGACAGCAGCATGGTTTACAGCAGTATAAACAGATTAGTATCTTTTCTCTAAAATATCTGGCATGTATTCACCATACAGATCCCTAGAGTGCCTGATAAATATGCAATATCAGGCTCATTTCTTTCAAGAAGCATTGGCACTTACTCTGAGCCTCTTTGAATTAAAAGAGCATTTCTCCTCCAGCTATTTAAGAAAAAATGACCTCAAAAAATTGCCTTTTTTTAAAATACTTGTTTCTTAAATATATAATCCTGGTTGTTTTCTGATTTGTCCCTCTTGTCCTTTTTCTCTATTTCTTTTAGAAATGAGCAGTTTTGCTAAAGGGTTCATTTCTTCTGTGCTGGAATTTTCCAAGATAGAGTATTGCAGAGTATCTTGCATATAAACTTTGGCTCATCTATTGAGCTTGTCAGGGCATATTTCCTTTGAAAGCTCAAAAGAGTTTTGTAGATGCCATATTTTCCCCTAAGAAGGTGCAGTATGTGGTGATATTTGTTCCTGGAGAGGTTTGCAGGCCAAGCTATGAATCACCTTTTAATTTCACAAGAGGTGTACAGGGATTCAAGAGAATTTTTAAATTCTGTTTTGCATCAGCTGACACACGCACCCATGTATACTCCCAGTAGGCTGCTTCTAAAGTAGACAGTACATTTGCAACCTGTATTTATATCTAGCTGTCCACCTACCTGAAGGAAAAAGGTCAGGTTAGAAGTGGCTCTGAGCCAACTGATTTGGTTAAAGATGTCCCTTTTCACTGCAGTGGGGGCTGAACTAGATGACCTTCATGGTCCCTTCCAATCCAAACCATTCTAAGCTTCTATAATTCTAAGAAAAACCTTTGGCTCTAAAAACACAATGTTGTATCTTGTGACCTAAATGAAGGGCAGTAGTAACTGAAAAAGAACAAAAATGCTACAGATGTATAGTGGATATGCTTCCTACCATTACAGCAGAAAACTCTGTATGCCTGGCAACTTATCCAGTTGAGAATCATGAATGAAGTGACACCACAGCATACTACTTAACAAATATAACCCAGCTGTTCTTTCTGCCCTTTAAAATAATGGTATAACCCTATCTACGTGGTCGTGCTGTTCAATTAGGATTGTCCAAGGAACCTGCATGGGTAAACCCTAATCTATTAAGTGCATAAGTGGGAAAAAGATAAATACAAGTAGACCTCTCTCTAAAGTGATGCTGAGCAGAGCGTGTTGCTGTGATCAGTGCATGCAGCTGCCATAACTGTTAGGATGGCCATCACTGTAGCACCTCTCTATTCACAGGTGTTTAGGTAACCAGCATGCAATTGAACTTTTTATGCTAAGCTCTACAGATCTCAGAATAAAACAGTAATTACAACCTTACTCTCTGAATTGTGTTATATGTTTAAAGTACCTTCCAGCATGATTTCTGCTTTTCAGGTACTCCTTTGTTTGGAAATTAAGTGGTTGGGCCTTGTTTTAAGCAGAAGTGCAAGCAGCATCAGAGGTTTGAAATTTGCTTAGTTTTGAAGTATAATGCATACAAATGTGGAGGAAATCTTATAATCTAAGAATTAGGTCTGTGGTTCATTTAAAACTGTTTTACATTCAAGCATAACTGTAAAGAAAATCACCTTTATAAAGGACAGTTGTACTTAGGATGGCACACAGGTTTTCATATTAGATGGGTGACACTCAGTTATTCAGAAACTGTAGCCTTGTGTTTCCCAAACTGCTGTAATTTGAGGGTCTGACTGGAAGAAAATGAGCTTGCACAATGTGGGTTCTGTGTAGAATACTTTTTTTTGTTATATTTTTTTTAAGGTGAAAGGTCATAGGTTCAGTGCCCTCTGAGAGTTTGCAGTGTAACAAATATACTGAGCATCTGCAAACAGAGAAAAGAATTGAAGAATTAGAATAGAGGGGGAGATGTGAAAGTACCTAACTAAATACACATAAATGCTTCTCAAGGCATTCTGATAAGGCCTTCGCTTTGACAGATAAAGATGAGAGAATGTCAGGGGAAGCAGAGTTGATATAAGCTTTGTGCTCCAAACAGACAGCACAGCAATTTTGGATGTACTGTGAATTTATGACTTGTCTAGAAATCTGGAGCAAACGTGTTGGAAAGATGAGATCATTTGTCAGATCCCAGAACACAGCAAGCCTGGTAGCCATCAGTTTTGCTGACCTTAGGTGACTCAGATTTTGGAATGGCTTTCTTGAAGTGCTGAAACCATTCTGTTCCTGTTTGGTTCTTACACCATTTGGGTCAGCATGATGTCTTAGCATCTTGCAGTATGCTGTCATGTAAGTAACCATTGTCCTTTGGGTTAATTCTTTTCTTCATCCTCAGTTTAAGCAGAGAAGTGAATGCTTAATGCAGTCCTTAGTTCCGATAGATTTGTCTTTTTCATTTAAAGATACATTGGTTGAGATTTTTGTTATAAAAAGAAGTTTGACATGCACTTCATTCTTACTGGAGGTGAGGTTTGAACTTTTTTTTTTACCAGGGAAAGGTTTTGTCAGGAAAAAACAAGAGGGCTCAGGAATTCTTGAACCTTGTTCCCTGTTGCTCTTCATGTGTATGCTTATTTGTGTCAGTATGTGTGTAAAATGAGACAGCTTTACATGCAAATGTTTTTGCACCCTACTACTAAGCTGCTCAAAACAGTGGCTTGGTACTACTGCTTTCTGACAAATCACCCTGACTCTGAATGGGTGACCACCTTTATACCCTTATTACAATAATACCAGAACTTGGCACTAGATTTCTTAGCTAACTAGTAAATGAACAGAATTGTGTGATTTCTTAGAATGTGTTTGAAATTGTCAAACTTGAAAGCCTCAGGTTGCTGCTGCCCATATTTTTTTATAGGCTTAGACTTATGAACTTCTACTCTCTAACAGTGCTTCCTTAAAAACTTCACTGATAGAAGATGGTAAGTCTCTAGATGCCACTATACGACACTGCTGTATTGGCAAGGTGACATCAGGTGGGCGGAGATATTTTGAGTGTCTTCTGCTATGTGTGAAGTGTGTGAAGAAATACTGGCAGCAACATAAGCAGATGTAAACTAGGATGACACTTTAGTTTTCATTTCTTTTAAGTGCATTCCAAATAGTCTAAAACCATTGAGTGTGTATTTGATACTGTCTATTTTCCTAACCTCTTCCTTTCACAGAAGATCTTTAGTCATACGTGTTATTTCAGTTGACTGAATAAAGAAGCCCACTTTTCCGGTTGCAATTGCTTAAGTGTTAGAACATGCTGGTTTCCCACTGCTTATAGACCAGCTAGGGGTGTGAGTCCAGTACCAGATAGACTGCATCCCAAAGAGTTTCTGAATTATGGGAAAATAAACGTGACAAGGAGGAAAGGTGAGATGAACAAGCAGTGCTCATTGTAGTAGTATGAAATGTCTTACATTGCAAGTCTGATTTTTTTTTTAAGCAAGCTTTCAGAGAGGGAAATTAAAACAGTTCGACTTCTATCTGTTCAGTGTATTACTAGTGGCTATCAACTTTGAAAATTACCTTGTGTTACTGTTATGTTTCTCCAATTTTCTGGTTGCTTTTGGCTGTATTTGAAATGCATTCAGGGAGTACTAGGATAACATGGTGCCTTTTGTGGCCAAAAGCATATGAACTAATAATCTGAAATCATAATAAGCAAACCCATATCTTCCTGCTTGAAGATGCTCATTGAGGTACCTATTCGGGCTTCATCCAGTTCCTCAGCATTAGTGGTGAGGCATCGTAAAACTGTTCCCATGTGTATTACTAAGTTAGCGAAGGTAAAGAGAAGTATTAATAAAGTCGTAAATATAAAAAATGCTGGAGAGTATTTACAAGCTTTTTAGGATGCATCACTGTTGAATTATGGAGTTATTAAAATTTAATAGTCACTAAGTGCATGGGAATTTTGTCCAAATTTTTGATAACCATTTCTTCATTGATGTTGAGATAAGAGTGTAAGAGTATAAGACCTGAGCACTGCCTGTGTTTGTCATGTACCTTCACGTGTTTAATATTGAATTGCAGTATTGTCTGAGTGTTGGCATGTACAAAAGTATGTGAAAATGCAAGCTTCAAATTACATACACTTTAATTGTTCTTGGAGAATTCAAAATGCTGTATTTATTAATGATTTGTCTGCTGTATTTTAGTCTTTTTAACTTAAGAACTGTTGCAAAGCTATTCAAGTCATTCAGGGTTTATTTTTAGAGCTGTAGGTCAGCAAGAGAACTTATAATGCTCCGTTATAGTAGAGAGTGGTATTATGCTTCATTGTAGCTACCAACATCAATCTCATATGCAGCTAATATTGTGCCCTTAGGAATAGCTATCCTTACCGTAATCCTTAAACTTTATGGTAATGTGTCAGAATGGGGATAAAATACACCAATTCTTAAATTGCAGGATTCATCAGCATATAAACACAGGTGTAGAGTGACCTGTAAGACTATTTTTAAATGCTTCAGGTTGTAAAAATTAAAGAGGTTGGTTATTGTAATCTCACACAAGTGCTGCTAAACATAAACTATTATTTCACGTACACTGCCTCAGATCATTGTAGTTAGACTATTTATATGATGTTCTCTATTTCAGTAGAAGTGGTGTGGCGGAAAGCACTGAGATAACAGATTGATTATGTCACAGAGCTTACGTGGAAAAGGGGCAGTCAGGGGCTGACATATATCTGAAGTAAAATCAAAAGCTGCTAGACAACATAAGGTTTAAAAATCCAATTGCAGCTAATAGTATCTCTATCTGCACTGGAACTATTTGCTGCAGTGTTTGATTATTCTTTTCCATTAAACTGATCAAGCTACTAAGAAACTTAAGCTTCTAACTTACCATAGTTCATCACTGTTACAGTCACTGGGGCGAATCTAATGAATTTTTCCCTGAATTCATTTTTGTCAGACTTAACAGTGAGAGGATAAGGAGATCAGCATATTGCGGACTGAAGAAAGAGAAATATTTGCTACAAAATTTTTGAGAAAGCTTGTTATGAGATTACTATTGTAAAAGGCCTAAGGAGCTTCTGCCTGGTAACACAGCCTGCTAAACTGAGTTTCAGTCTCTTTGCCTTGTGTTTAGATGTGATAAGCAACTGTTAACACCTGCACTCCCTAGCTCTGTTTTAAAGCAAGGAGAATAACATAGAATCACCAGGTTGGAAGAGACCCACTGGATCATCGAGTCCAACCATTCCCACCAGTCTATAAACCGTGTCCCTCAGTACCTCATCCACCTGCACCTTAAACACCTCCAGGGAAGGCGAGTCAACCACCTCCCTAGGCAGCCTGTTCCAGTGCCTAGCGACCCTTTCTGTGAAGAATTTTTTTTTTAACTTATGTTGAGACATAACATTTGCAGATAGCATTTGTGATCATTAAGATTAGATCCATGCGCTACTGGATGATCTGGAACTATGAACTAGATTTCGATCTGTCTTTTTGACAGACTGAAACAAGCTTATGATTTATTCTGGTGAACTACAGGAGAAGTGATACTTGATCCAGCACAGTGTCTCTCGGGATGAAGTTACCCCAACAACATTTTTTTATCATGTTTGAACTAGCATAATGACTTGAAGTCAGTCTTTTTGTTACTGGTTTGATCCACCCAGGCCATCCTGAAATTCAGTGTATTTTTTTTTAACCATGGGTCCATCTGCCAAGTGTTTTCTGTCCCTCAACTTGTTATTGGTACCTCTAGATTTGTCAGCCATGTGCTCACAAGTGGGAAAGTGTGTGGAAGATCAGAGCTTGCAGAGGTTGTTGAGAAGAGAAGGAAAGAAAATATATGCTACTTGAATAAAAAGGTTCTAGTCTAGGAAAGAGGTTTTTTCAAAAGTCAAAACAAGCTGTTGAGGTTTCTCTGATATTCAAATTTGATCACAGGGTAAAAACTGATGAGCAGTGCTTTTTAATTTCAGATACTGGTAGCAGTTGTGGGGACTCTATTAATTGAAGAGTATGCGTGACACGTTTCACCATCCTCAAGGCAGTTTGTTCTTAGGTACAAACTAGTAAAGCTGCAAATTTTGTGAGTTATCACTATTGCCAATTATCAACTCTTCAACAGGCAAATCTGTGTTATGCTTAAGTTTTAATAAACGTCTTAGTCTTTTAAGGTCTCTTATATGTGCTGGAGTAGCAAGGAAAACTGTTAGTATGAGTATATAGAAACTGGTAAGCAAAGCAAATGATGACATATTATGTAGCCTAGAGATTGAATCTGCGGAGCCCCAGAGGTCTCTGGCTTCAAATTGGAAACTGCTGGCCTAGCAAATAGAAGTGTTTTGGAGCCCCGGATGTCTGTTGCTAGATGGATCACTGACCTGTTGAACTGTCTCTGAGTAAGTCACTTCACCTTTCTACAATCAATATAACAAATATCACATACCTAATTTGTAAAACCCTTTGAGATCTAATTATGAAAAGGAGTAGGTAAGAAGCAAAGTAGTTGCTAGAGAATGTAAAATATGTGAAGCCAGCTGAGCTAAAAATCTAACAGAATTATAACTTTTATATTTTCATCTATTATAGAAAAAGCCCAAGATAGTGAAGTTTAATTTAACTGCAGAATGACCTCAGATCTGAACTGCACTGCCGTATGATAATGTAGCATCCCGACATAGATGGCATCTCACTGTTCTGCAGTGTCAGCCAAAGAGCAGGCTTAGGATTTGGTTTGCAAAAGATCAAATACAGTGGGGAAATGTCTGGCCATTCACACCTCATATTTGGATCTGGCAGCCTACAGTAACACCTCTGGAATGGTTTTCCTGTTTTTTCTCTGCAGAATTTCTTTTGAAGTACCTGGATTCGTCCAGGCAATTCTGCATGGGCTTGTTCTGGATAATTGGTATGCAGTTTGTATACTGATACAGGTTGGATTTACACTGAGCTGCAAAGAAAGAAGCTCAGCCCAAATACCTTGTTCTAAACTGAAATTCCTGATCAAAAACCCATGTCTTATATTAAGGTGTGAGAAAACAAAATAAAAACCTACCACCAAACAAAGCCCCACCAAACCTGCTCTAGAACAATACTGACCTTGGTGACCTGAATTCCAAATCAGAACTTTATTTATTTATTTATTTTAGGTGTATGGAATTGGCTGATTTCTTGGAAAAGCTGCAAGCTACAAATTGAGGCCCTTGTCTGTCTGGAGTTCAGCTCCCAGGTGTTTGTTTTAAGCGTATCTATAGCATTTGGGATAAGAAAGGGGGAGTATCAATTGAAGGGAGCAGCAGAAGCAGGTGTTACTTGGGAGGAG
This sequence comes from Piaya cayana, assembly GCA_013389865.1. Classification (NCBI taxonomy): domain Eukaryota; kingdom Metazoa; phylum Chordata; class Aves; order Cuculiformes; family Coccyzidae; genus Piaya; species Piaya cayana. Next base: position 394,861 of record WAAB01012591.1, read on the forward strand.
AAGGTTCCAACCTTAACATTTTTTTCTTTAAGCATCACAGCTGAGTGTATCAAATGAATAGATGTAATTCATCTCTCTGCTCTTCATTCTGGTTTTGACAAATTGCTGACCAAAATTTAAGAACACTTTCAGAATGCTACTCTTTTTTTCCTGTTTTATGTTTTATATTTAAACAGAAGTATTTCCATATGTTGAAAGATTATCAGGGTGCTTTTGATTTTGACTGTTGGGAATTCTAATAGATTACATATCTATGTGGATTAAAAAAATAAGCAAAAATAAATGGGGGGGGAGGTTTGAGACAGTACTTTATCCTAATAGTTAGTGAAAAGTCTTTCACAGTCCTTGGAGGGGAAAAAAAAATGTTGAAAGATGGGGATGAGGAGATGAAATATTCCTTATAACTTCTTAGCATTCAGTTTTAATATGGTTCAAATAAAGATCACTTTTAAGAGATATTACCGTCCATAAAAAAATAAGATGTTTTCCACTGTTAGCATTTGAAGTGTTATCAGCTTCCTTCTGGCAGAGGACACACTGTTTTAAGTTTCAAACACCTACTAATTCATGCAGCATTTTAAAGCAAGCATTCTAAACAGGTGCTACCTGATATAACTCATTTTGATTTTGACTTGATGAGCCTGAGACTGGGATATTATTTGCATATATTTCTCGTTTTTCTATCTCTCAGATACTGGAACCACAATGTTTTGCAAGAATTTTATGCCCAAGATAGTTTTAAAGAAATTGAAATTGCCCTGGGCATTTTAGAGGTTTTAATCAAACAACTGGAAGTCCTGAATAGATTCTTCTTTAGCAAGTGTGTAATGATGCTTTTGGTGAAGTATTTTTATGTTCGCTTACAATACTTTCTTCTTGGTAAAATATACTAGGCTGTTTCAGTTACTTTTGTATTAAACTCATGCAAGTCAAAACAAAATTCAGTCTGTGATCTCAAATGCATTTAGAAATTTTCCATCAAAAAATTTGCTGATGAGAAGAAATTCCACCTTAGAATTACATATTGCTACAGCAAGATCTCTTCGGATAAAACATTCCACTTCACAAAAGTTTTTAGCATTTAAGTTCATTCATCTGCAAAGTAAGCCTGAAGTCGGTCTTGACTTATTTCTTCGCCAGTAAACAAAATTAAAACTTCTAACACTAAGTATTGGTTGAAGCTTTACCACCATTCATACTTGAAGGGTAGTAGTTACACTATTTGGTTTCACCACAGTTATTACTAAAATCAATGCAATGCTTTGATAGGTACCTCCAGGAGCTTTTTGCTTATACTACATGGTTTTATTCAGAAAAACCTATGAGCTAAATGTGCAAAAATAGATTTTGGGTTTAAAATGTCATTTTAACTAATTGTTCTGTATCTACACTCTACATATCAACTTCTCAGTGTCTGGTAAAAACTTTTTCCAACTAAAAGTATCCAGTCTTGTTTTGAAAAACAGTCTCTTCAGTTCCTGAGGAAATGCACTCAGATATTCTCACGTCAGATACTCCTGTCTTGCAGGGGAAGTGATTAATCTCTGTTACGCTTTGGGACTAGCGAGTTTCTCAGGAATTATTACTGTAATCAACCATGAGAGAGATGAGGCACACAAATAACAGAAATCTAACTGAAGTGCAAGCAAGAAGATTGCATTGCCAAACATCGAGAGTGTTCAGCTATGATTTCAGGGCCTAAGGAAAGCTACGTAAATTTTCAGAACTGTTTTCTGTAGATGCCAACCACTTCTGGAAAATCAGTTCATTCCATTTTAGGTGTGTAAATGAGACTCACTATATAGGCAAGATATCTGACCTGCAATTTGTTCACTGGTATTGTAGAAGCTTCAACTGCAGTTAGTAATAAACTTGTCTGAATTTAAGGATCGGGTATAATTGTCAAGGAATGACTAAAATCAGAACTAATACATATTGAAAGCCAGAAAGGGCAGCTGTCATGTTGAAAAATAAATAAATAAACAGATGTTATGTTTGGAGGACCAATCAGGCTCAATTTCTTCTTTGCCTAACATAGCTGTAGCCTGCAATGTTCCTACAATGGTGATGAGTTAAGGTCTTTAAATGGCAAATAGAGAAGGATGCCTCTTGTGAGTCTAGCGAAAATACACAGAGCTAAGTATTTTTCTCAAATGAAAAGAGAAATTGTGATTACAAATAATAACTCAAAGTGACAGCACTGAATAGTAAAGGGCCTCAATTGGATCTCGTAATGTGCTGTATCCATGAAGAAAACATAGATATAAATCATCTGGCATGAGTACTTCTGTGATAGAAAGAAAATAAAAGTTTGAAAGGAAGATAATTAGGTGGAAGACCGGGATGTTAGTCATATTTCAGAATTGGACTCTTTTCTCTTGTTATATGAAGTATGAAAGAAGAATCTAATTGCACAGGACTCTGAACACAGACAGTAGCTGAAGACTTATTTTTAGTGCTTTAGACAACTCTATAATCAGCCTGAAATTTTTAAAAGATGAATAAAAATCAGATTCATTTACACAAATGTATTAAAAAACTTAACACAAAAGATGAAAAGAGGAAGAAACTGGGTTACAAGGCACATCTGACATCACTTAGTCAATGGCTGTTAATAGTACAGTATTGTAGTCATGATCTAGGTTTTCTTGCACGCAGAAATCTTAATTGTCACTCCGTTATAGGAGATGGTAAACTCTAAAGGTTGGGGAGTGATGCCAAAGCCCACAGGTAGAATCAACTCTATTTTTAGCTTTCTGGAAGCAAAAGTAAAGCATTCTTCAGCAGGGATGGGACATATTTCTGTTTCAGTATTTTTTTCATTGTCTCAGATGAAGCATAAAGCATTTGGGTGGCTTTGGCATCCTTTAGACATATAAATAATTTCTGCCTTTGGTATGTAGGTGAAAAAATGCACTTGTGGAGTAGTAATCAAAAAGCAACTTTTTGAAAGATAATAATTTATAAATAAAGAACACAATGTATGCATTAAATCTTTCTAATGCCTGCACATTATCTGTACTGAGAGTAATGAAGCTACCTTAACACTATCAAAACTGTTTATCCGCTTGCTGATAGATCTCCATAGTGCCCAGAGGAAATAACCTGCATAACCAAATGTGCAAAATGACCTTACAGAAAGCAAGTCAAGAAAGCTCCAAGGTCCATGCAGGTGATCAATAGGTACAAGATGCCAATGACTGGCAGGTAAACTTGTGTCATGAAGTAGCTGCCCTATTTCTGAATCAGTCCTGACCTCAAGGAGTGATCTTCTATGGGTGGAGATAGTGTGGTCAGATAGATCCTTGACAAACACCTGCTGTGAGGGATCAAGGAGAGGAGCATGTTGTGTTTTTATGGCTTCCGAGCTAATTTGTTGTTGAAGCATTATTTGCACATTTTATGCAACTGAAATGCAGTTGTTTAGAGAAGTGAAAACTTAAACTCTGTACTGTATAAGGTCTCTGACCAGTGTGATTATGACTCTGGACTGGTTGCTGTAACAAGTTACACTGAGGAACAGGTCAGACTCCTGTTGCTGGCTTCAATTCTAGGTCTTTAAAGATGGCTCAGAGCATGTGTGTATGCATTAAAAAATACAAAAGCAGAGAGGAAGAAATCAAAATGACTAATGGTTTGAGAAGTTACATATGATGAGTTACTGTAAAGATAAAAATTAGGAAGTCTGCAGAAGAGTTGGAAGGCATTGTCTGAAGTACGTAAAAATGTGAAAGCCAGCCCTTTTCCATTTCATGTAATGTGAGAAGAGAGAGATATTTGATCTCTAAAAGCACAATGTATTTGGCAACAGTGAAAAAGACATGCCTTGCACAGCATGTTGTCTATCTTCTATTTTTGGAGTGGGATTTTAATTACTTTGGACTCTCTCTGGCTGACTTCTTGTTTCCCAGAAGTTGCTTCTCTGTACAGCTGACAGGCTGCTCTCCCTGTAGTGTTCCAGCATGGGGGCACAGTTCACCTGGGGTGCTTGGTAAACCCTTGAGGTTCAGCTGTTATCTCAGAACCCACGACAAGTTAATGGTGGGGATTCCTACTGTCTGCCATCTGGATCAGAGAGGTTCCCCTTTATGTGCAGATCCATTTTAGCCAACAGCCCAACATGCATTGTACAGTACATTTTTCTGTCCCACACTACTTGAAAGTAAGGTGGGTGGAGAAACTGTAGATTAAAATTTTTGAGGGATTTATGTGCCTAACAATGCAGACAGATGTGTGATGATATTTAGTGCCTGTTTTCTCTTGATCTCAATAGTCATATCCTGGGATTTATTTAGACAAAGTAATTAGGTAATAGGCAACAATTGTTATTTGAGGCACAGTAAAATAACTCTGAGTTGTAACATGGCATAGCTTGAAAACTATTGGAAATTTTGTTGCTGATACACAGTGAGAAAGCTCTGATGTGAGAGCGAAAGGAAATTATCTTGCTTCTTCATTTTATGTTTTGAACTCTTAATCAGTTGTGATGATTCACATACACCAATGAAATCCTATTCCAGTAAGTAAATGAAAAGAGGTTTTATCTATTTAAAAAATAGATAACTAAAAAGTTCCCTCCCCACTGCACCGGTTAGTCTTTCAGACCTTCTTGTTTTACCAGTAATTTCACCTAATCTTGTTGCCCCAGACTTCAAATAAACCACAGTGTTTTAAATACATCTCTATCTCTCAAAACTTTGGCAATAGGAAAACCATCTAAAATCACTGAACTGCTTTAAATTTGGAAGCTGTTCACCAAGTGTGCATAATGGTTGTTATCCATCCAGATTTGTATCAGTGCCAGAACAAGTTCTTTTGAAATGCATGTGAAGGAACCCCCATGCTCCCCGGGAGGAAGCACCTTTCACTTTGCAGGGTTGTCTCAGACCGGGGAGTATGTTATCCTCTTAATGCACTTGCATAACTCCCATTAGCATTGATGGAAATTACATGCACTCGCTGTGTGGTGAATACACCCTTTTGTTGAAATGAGTGATGTATTGCGACAGATTTTCCAGTGATGTTGAATCAAATTTAGATTGCTCTACTAATGTCACTAATAGTAGTTTTAGTGTCTTTGTTGCTAGTAGTTTATATTAATGAAAATTCACAATGCAGCTTTATATTAGGTCATGCGTTTCTTGTAATGGAAACTCCATTCACAGTGCTCTAGAAATTACATTTTAAACAGGGAACTTGTCCGTTTCCTTCTCCAAAGTAAAATGTGGACCACTGTAGAGCAAACATTGTCTTTTCCTTTTGCCTTGGTAGGTATTGTTTGCAGTCCCTTCACAGATGGTTTGTAGAGGCTGTGTAGTGCTAACTGATGGCCTGTGGTTAGGACAGAAGATTGCTGGGTTCCTAGTCCTGTTCCTGACCTTGTTGCTGTTAGTCTGTCTGGCTCTGAGTGACTCAGCAGCCTTATCTGACTAGTTTATGCCTAGAATGGGCAGGATCAGGACGTCATGGCTCACAGGTGTGTTGTAAAAACTAATTGTCAGTAAATTGTTTTATTGTGAGATGAAATTCACTAGCAGAAGACCAACTGTTATCTCGGAAAGCAATGTAACAATTTAATCAAAATGTTAGCCAGAACTAGCTCCTGTCTTACACCCTGCTGTTGTACCAGTGTAGCTCCCTGTTTGGGAGCGGTTTATTTATACCAATACAGTGGTGCTGTTGCAACCCCTGGTGCGGGTGCAGTTGTACTGACGTGGAGTGCTTCCCTTGTATTCTTTATTCCTGTCTGTCCAGGAGCAGTCTCGGGACCTTAGTAGTGACATACCTGTGTTGGGAGGAGCTGTGCCACTTCATTTTTTGCTGATTTAGGGTCAAATCTACACGTAGCAAGAATGCAGCCAACAGTAAAAAAAAGGTTCATCATGATTAGCCTTCTCTAGCAAAGCCAAAATAGGATGACTGCAGGCAAAGCTTGTTTTAAAGCAAAAATTGAAATATATCATAGATGTAACAGAAGTGTGTGTGTGTATATACATATATATATAAAATCTTGCATTGTTTTTCAAAACATTTACTTCTAGAACTCCATGGTTTCTTTTGCTGGGTTTCCCCCCACCTTTAAAACTACAGCAGGCCATTTTCCTGTAGCATTTTCAGGAACCATCAAGTTTGTATTTTGACTTGAGTAAGGTTATGGTAGAATCTTCTTTTTGTAATCAGTTTCTTACTCCTCCTCTCCCATTGATTGTTGTTCTTGCACAGGGAAAATATATCCTGTCCATTTTCAACCACATAAACAATTTTCACTGTAGCATCATTTTGTGGTAAAAATAGGAGCATAAAGTTCTTTTTATTCTCAGATGTACATTTTCTAATGCGTATTTTAAAGATATAGATTCAAAATAAAAACTTACATGTCCACTGGAGTTTGAGCTATGACCTCCTCTGTGGATAATTCAGCACTAGGTGTGACGGTGTCAGGAGCCTGAGGTGACCTGGGGGATGTGTGACATAGGCAGCAGGGGAATGCTGGAAGAAAATGTTATACTTTAATGTCTTTTTAATGTATTAATGGAGCAGTGTATTTGAAAAAATAGGTATTGAAGAGGTTCTTAAATCATCCACTGAAGATATTATGTGTTAAGATATTAAAGCTGTTAAGTTCTAGGAGTGGAGAGTAACTTGTTCTAAGCAGTATAGACAGCGATTGATGTAAATACAGTCCCTACCTCGAAGACCTTGATTAAGCTTTACTTAATTACTCATGAATATTGGATCCTTTGATGTCAGCTGTGGGGGTGGAATGGATTCGGTGTCACCACCACTGGGCTGTCTGTGTGGGACCAGGGCAGCCCCAGCCCCACAGTACCCATGGGCACACCCGCCGCCTCGAGTGGCAGAGACAAGAATTTAGAGTCTTAGGCAGGAAAAGACCCGTAAGGTTGAGTCTACCCATGCCAGCCCACTACTCCATCATAACCTATGCACTTCATCTACCTGTCTTTCAGATATCTTCAGGGATGGAGACTCCACCACCTCCCTGGGCAGCCAGTGCCCGAGAAACCTTTTGGTCAAGAAATTTTTCCTAATGTCCAGTCTGAGCCTGCCCTGGTGCACCTTGAGGGCCACTCCCTCTCATCCTATATGAAGATGCATAAAATATAAGAAAGAAGCATAACATAGTGTAACATAATGTGACGTAACAACATAATTCTGGGCCCCTCTCTAGAAGGATGTTGAGGCTCTGGAGCGTGTCCAGAGAAGAGCAATGAAGCTGGGGAAGGGGCTGGAGAACAAGTTTTAGAAGGAGCAGCTGAGGGAATTGGGGTGGTTTAACCTGGAGGAGGCTGAGGGGAAACGTTATTGCTCTCTACAGCTACCTGAAGGGAGGTTGTGGAGAGGAGGGACTTTTCTCCCAAGGGACAGGGGACAGGAGAAGGGGGAATGGCCTCAAGCTCCGCCAGGGGAGGTTCAGGCTGGACATCGGGAAAAAAATTTTCACAGAAAGGGTCACTGGGCCCTGGCCGAGGCTGTCCAGGGAGGTGGTGGATCCCTGGAGGGGTTTAAAAGTCGGCAGAGGTGCTGAGGGACGCGGTTTGGTGGCAGGTAGGAATGGTTGTGCTCGGTGATCCCGTGGGTGTTCCCCCCCGCTGATCCCGTGGGTGTTTCTCCCCGCTGATCCCGTGGGTGTTTCCCCCGCTGATCCCTTGGGTGTTTCTCCCCGCTGATCCCGTGGGTGTTTCCCCCGCTGATCCCGTGGGTGTTTCTCCCCGCTGATCCCGTACCGCTCTCCCCGGCCCTGGACGGCCGCTCCCCTTCTCCCCGGCGCTTCCCGCCGCCCTTTGCTGGCGGAGCAGGTTCCCCGAGCGCGCGGGCCTTGCGTCAGCGCTGGGAGGAGGATCCTCGAGGTAAATGAACTTTTTAAACGGGAGAAGGAGAAGAAGGGAGAGAGGAGGAAGGGAGAAGAAGGGGGGTGGCGGGGGAGGCAGGCGGTACCCGCCCGAGCGCTTCCTCTGAACGCGCTTCGGGGAAACGGGCTCCGGCCGCTGCCCGGGGATGCGCCCCTCGGTGAGTGCGGGGGGGCGGCTGCCGCAGCCCCTGGTGCAGAGGGGACTCGGGGCGGGGGATGCGGGATCCCCGGCTGGGAGCGGGGCGAGGGGGGCTCCCTCTGGCAGCCCCGGTTGATAACGGGGTGAGGGGGGCTCCCTCTGGCAGCCCCGGCTGATAACGGGGCGGGGGGGGCTCCCTCTGGCAGCCCCGGCTGATAACGGGGTGAGGGGGGCGCCCTCTGGCAGCCCCGGCTGAGAACGGGGAGGGGGGGCAGAATGCGGCCCCGCAGAGAAGAGTTTCCAAAGGCAAATGATGCCATAGCACTTAGTTTCTCATTTAGCTAATTACCCTCTGCATCCGGGTAATGTGCGTATGTGAATGTCTAGATCTGTTTGCATATATATATATGCACACACGGTGTGATTTCTTTTTGCTGTATGTGGTTTAAAAGGTATCTGTTCACTTGCTGGAACATATCTGTAATGGTTAACTCTTCTGGCACACTGTTTCTCTCCTACAGCACTCGCATTCATTCCCTTCTGGTGTTTTCAGAAGTGAAAGTCTGTGCTTATTACTGTACTTTATACAAGTTAATGTAATTATCCTTAAAGTCAAAGCCTGCATCGTTATTATTTATAGAATAGCATTGTTAGGGTTGGAAAAGATCTCCAAGATCATTCAGTTCAGCAGTAAAATACGTGAAGATAATAAGTGTAATAGGGAAATAATTATTAATCTCTTTCAGGTTGTTATTGGGTTATCATTGCATGTGGTGTAGAAAAGTGTGTTTATTATTTTGGATTCAGGGGATCAAAATAGCAATTTAACCACACTGAGGACTACCTCATTTTGGTGTTTTACTGGGAAGATTAATAATATATGCAAACAGGGAGCAGAATGAATACTGCGGATTCATGGAAAGTATATTGTGCTGTTCAGAACATGCATAGTTTTCCCTACTTTAATAACTAGTTTATTATTCAGTTTTATTTAAAAAAAATTACAGAATATGGAGAAGAGTCTATCATGCAGGTAAGCTTCTTTGTGAGAAATATTTGGTTTTGGTATAGAGCAACATAAGGAATGTAAGTTAGAACACACCTGAATAAAGCTCAGATAAGTCTGGAAGCTCTGTTCTGACTTCTGAAAAAACTGCAGATACTTACAAATAAAAATACTATAACCATAGTTTGTGTAGGTAGATCAGCACAGCTGTCGTCTTCAAGAGTCACGTTTAGCACTGGGGGTTTGATTTTTGTGCTTGCTCTTAAATTTTTGACTGCCTAGGGAGAAAAAATCAGGAAGTATAAAACTATAAGAAAACACAGCAGGTTGTTAGATTACAACAGTAACATTGATACCAGCCTTCCCCCACGAACCCTGTGTGATTGTAAACAAGATTCTTCCCAGTCCACATATAAAAACGTGTTTATCACTTACAAACAAAATATAATGGTTTCAAGTGGTGGTTGTCAGCTTATCGTAAACCAAACTGGGATGCGTAGGAGTGACTCAAGAGTTAAAAGAACAGCAGCACTGCTGAATCCATTTAACTGGCAAAGTGGCTTTAATTGGGTTGGTTGCTAAGGAATGGATCCAGCACCATGCGTTTCAGTGAATTTGAACACTGGACCAATGGCACACCTAAGTCCGCTTAAATGATACACCTGGCATTGGTTCCATCCCTATTGAGAGCAGGTGTGCACTGCTTCTTGCTGGCCAGTTCTCCCTTACTGTGCAGTCCCACTGTGTGGAGGACGTGCTGTTACCCTGTTCCATGGTGGCTGATGGACAAGTCAAACTTGCTGTACTGATTTTGTATTTAGTGTTTTGCAGTATGCTTATTTTTTAAAAGAATCAGTTAATGTAAATCTAACTAGAAATACCTTCCTGAAAGTAGGCTTGAAGCAGGATGGGTTTATGTATTTGATACAATTATTAATTTATTACAAGTTTGTAGCTGTTCTGTTACAGGATGAGCCAGACACCACTCTAGATTTTATTGGAAAAACTTCATTATTTGGACTTAAGTGCAGCTGCACTGAGCCCTTGCATGGTTGTGCTCGGACATGCATTAGGAAGGTTGGGAGTGTCAGTGTGTGCAGCCCACTGTCTGTTAGGAGTTCTGCACACAGTGCCTGTTACATCTGTGCCAAGCAATACTAATCAATAGCATGTTAAAAATACCATCTGGGGTAGAACTGACATTGGCCATCCTGGTGCATCCTGCGTGCGCTATAGCTGAATTGACATTAATCTTTGAGGGCAGTATTAAAAAGAAGTTTTTCCCTGGTGTAAATGCTGCTTGGGAACGGCTCTATTCTTTTAAAAATAGAATAAATGTACTGAAGATTGCCTTTATCTCTTCAACATTTATAATGTGACTTAGTGTAATGTTCTGTGTTGCCACATGGGAGAATTAAGTTTGGCTTTATTCTTATTCTCCATACTAGCAGGCGTTAAGCACAAAAAGAGGCAGCTGTGTCTAATGCAGGCTATGAAGGGAGTCAGGGACTTGTTAAACTCCACCGTAAACTGTAGAAGATAAGAGGACGAGACTTTCTCTAAAGCAACCTACTAGGAGTTATCCTAGGCTTAATAAAGTTCAGCTAGATGTCCTAGCTGAAGAACATTTCATAAATCTCTGATGGCAGTTTCCTTCCTACATATGAAATGGGAGTGGCCAGACTTGTCAAATTCGTATCTGTAATCTGGGAGAAAATAAGAGGCATACCTAATTCTCATGAGAGCCACTACAGATTAAGCATCTTTAGTAGTGGAGGATGGTCTGCAGCGGGCCATCTGCGCTTGGATCAAAATGCATCGTTGCAGAGGGTGCTCTATTAAAAGTGAAGGCAGATTGGAGCGCTGCTGTGGAACTCTTCTGGCTTTATCCATGAGTTACAAAGTAGACTTGTTGATAGAAATAGGGAAAGATGTGTTAATAGAGACTTTATGTCGTATTTCTTCACTGAAGTTCACTAACGACTAGGGGGTTAAAAAATTCAATCTATATTTGACCACTGGCAGTCCATGTGAGAGACTCCTCTGTTGCTATTCTGAGAACTGTTTAAAGCCGGTTTTTAGATTTTACTGCATATATGCTGTTAGTTGTGGCACGTCTGTCTTTTATGAATACATACTTCAATAAATAGGTTATTTTCTAAAATTGCCTTAATTTTCTTACCTAGTTATTGTTATGAGGTTTGCACATAATTACATACTTTTAGTTGGTTCCCACCAGTGCTCACCCTGCTAATAATAGGAATGTAACGCATCAGAATCGTTGAAAAATCCGAATTGAGGAGGTGGTTGAGAAAGAGATAACATGTTTGGTGGAAGATGCCTATTGTACTTAACATGGAATTCTCTCCTCCACCTGCAGCATCCTCTCAGAGATAACTAATTCTTTTAACCATAAATATGCATGTGTGGATAAAAATATACTGTGGAATAGGAGTGAGTGTACATCCCTAAACATGCTGAGTATTTTATAGATGGTAAGCAGCACACTGATTTGGGTTCAACTTCTGCTTTTACATACAGTGGAGTGAGTGAGGGGCAATACGCTGTGAGGAAAAGAAAGGCTGAGAGGAGAGAGGCTGTGAGATCATGAGGTTACTTCCATGTATTTGTTTAAAAGAAGTTGGAAAAGTGGAAGGAAGACTGTTGTGTGCACAACACTACAGTGAATGTAGTTATGAGCAGATTGGACAAGAATGGACAGCCTTCTAAGTGCTCCAAGAAAAGTCAGCAGAAACTATTATTCCAAGAAGCAATTGGCTAGTATAGAGCAGAAAAAACTCTATGTCGAATTTTAGACCTTCAGAAAAATGTTTGTGTGTAATGAAAGTCCTTATGTTGCAAGGTTGGGTGGGTTTTTTTAAACAGAGGTACGTGTAAAGTCATTTCTGAAGAGCAGAAGCCTTTACCTCCTCCCCCAAAAAGCTCGTGTCCAGGAATATGTGCATGCTAAACTAACTTTTTTTTTTGTTTCCTCCCCTTTTGAAACAGATCCAGGTTTGCCTCTCGAGCTGCTTTTGACTACTCTGGACAGTAGCAGTGCATTGAATCTGACATGATTCTTCCCAGTTATACTGCTTCAGGTGGAATTCTGGGTGCAAGGAATGAAAATCGACAGGACTTGTTGATGTTCCTTCTGCTATAGTCTGGCAAATCTTTGAGCAGCAGAGGTACTAAAGCTGTATCTATAAACTTAGGAAGTTGGGCTTTTCTCTTTCCCTGCCCACTGGGAGAAGTGCTAGGATATTTAAAGTCAATTTTTAGTTTCTATGAAAAAAGTGAATTTCATCTACCTGTGAAACTCACTGGAGACACCAGTGAGGAAGAAATTATTTTTAATTTCCTCAAAACCCTGTTAGTGTACATTTTTGGAAAGCAGCCTTAATAAATATTGCATCATACTATAGCTGTGTATCTGTTCACTTCAATATGCATTTCTTAAATAAGCATAGAAGCAGAGTTCAATTTTTCAGACCAGTGGTTTTGCTATTGCATGAGAACTTTCTTAATCAAGGTTTATCTCAAAGAACAGACGCTGACAGAGATGAAGTAATAATGTGGCTATGAAATAATCTACTGGAGGAAATACTGTTTTCCCAAGAGCCTTTAGGGACAGAATAGCTGGTGTATTTCTTTGGGTAAGCCACACTGTGCTAGGTTCTTGCTACTCAGGCATTTCTGGTCTTTACAAAAAGCAGATAGTTTCCCTTGTGTCATTTTTAATTGATTTTTCACTGCATTGGCACCAGTCCAGGAAAAGGCAGGCAGCAAGTAGGGAATTCATCAAAAACTGACTCATTGATCACTGGATCTGATGAAATAATTAGTACTTGATTTTTTTCAATACAGTTCATGCTGTTATTTTGATTTCTGAAAGCAAGAGAAAATCCCTTTATACCAAGAGATCACAGAGCAAAACTGTGGTTTCAAAAATTCTTCAGCATGCTTATTCATTTTTTGAGAGTTCCTTGTAGGATTTTCTAAGAATTTTTTATTGGCTCAGTATCAAAAGCAGTATGAGTTAAGTGTGCTCTGTTTTGCAAACAAGTCAATTTTGGGGCATTGTATTCATGCTGGAGAGAAGTCATAGGCAGTGCAAATGATTTTGGTGCATCCATTCCCAAAGATTTGCTATAATGGGCCTTCAAAGGTGTTCATTAATAATAATGATAGTTAAAAAAAAAATCTTGGAAACCAACAGAAATGCTGACGGGGGATCACACTGACATCAAAGCTGTAGTAAACTTCAAACAGTATCATACCATAGTTCCAAGGTCTGGGTAGCAATGCTCGCTAATGAAATTTGTAAGATAAATCACTGTGTAACAAGTCTTCTGTCTGAGGATTCGCTGTGAATTTGCAAATGTGTTGTTAACTCAGTAAATTTTACCATAATCCTGTTGAAAAATATAGACACAGAGTTTTTTCTTCAACGTCTCCATTTTTGATGCAACAAACAGAATTGTCATCTCAAAATATCCCAGAAGCTTAAGGAAGAAGATTGCTTTTTATATGTATCAAAGCATAAGTAAGAGTTTGATACCTTGCTAAATCCTTGAACTTGCTGCCAAATTTGAGAATATAATGACATTTCTTTGCCTTTGTTGGTAATGGCTTATGAACTGTGAATTTTTGAAGTTTCTGCTAGCTGGCACTAGAAAAACGTTCAGTTGCGTTATTGTTTTGGGGGGTTTGTTATTTTTTCATCAGGAGTTAGATTATTTAAAGTATTTCACTTTTTACTTCTTCGGAAAGAACCTTGCTATTCATTGGTGGGGCAGGGAGATCAAGGTATAAATAAATACTTGTTTCCCTCTTCCTTATAGGAGACCTGCAAACAAAAAAAGAAATAGAAGCCATTAATGTACTGTGTTCAGAGAGAACACAAAATCAGCGCAATATGGCACAGCATAGTATTGTCCTTGGATTATTCATGATGACTGTTTTATCACTGTTGGATGGAAGTTCAGCTTTCCTGTTAAATCAGCGTCTGAAGGGAAGGTTTCAAAGAGACCGTAGAAATATCCGTCCAAACATCATCCTTGTTCTTACTGATGATCAGGATGTAGAACTTGGTAAGAGCCCAACATAAAGAGAATTTTAGCTAATGAGTATGGCACTGCTTTTCCTTGAAGCTAAATTCTTGTGTTCAAAATAATTAACTTTTTTTTTCAGTGTGAAAAATGATAGGCAGAACAAGTAGCGAAGGTTTAAATATACCTTTACGTAGAAAATATTTTCCATCTGCGTGCAGTTCAAAGACAGCAAAAGTTAGTCTTAAAATGTCAGACCTCCTGTTTCTGTGGAAATGTGAGATTCCTGCCTATCTGTCTTCATCTACACACCTAAACTGTGCTTCTGGCAGTTGCAAGTATGACCTGGGAAGCTACACGCCAAAGCAGCAGGTTAAAATTCATAGCTCATAATTCAATAACTGTGTAATTACCCTTTTTTTTGTGTGTAATTGCAGACATTCATTACATATATACTTTTAATTGTAATTATTTAAATGTTACCTAACAGTTCTGCTACTCCTGGTATTACTAATTTAGATGCAGAGTTAGCTACTGACCAAAATCACTTAGTGTAAAAAGATTCTACGGTGTTATACAATGCTATGTTAATTGTTGTAGAAAGGAGATTAAGATTATATGCACGCTTTGCTTAATGATTTGGAGTAATGAATTAACTGGCAGAGTTTGGGGTTTGTTCTGTTACTTGAACAGGCTTATATTTACCAAATGTTGTCTGTAGTTAGAAGTGATTAACATGGACCTGTTTATATTAATAAATTTGCATTAGAAATATGCTTTTAAATGAGTATAAAGCCTGGATCATCTGAAAGATGAGAGCTTGTTTGTGTTCTGGTGGGTTTTTTTCACAGATACTGCACTGAATTTCTAGTATGGATGGGAAAAATTAGCAAACAGACCTCACAGAAGGAACAACGCAATAATAAAGTTAGTCAACTTGTATTACTTAGATGCTTACTCATCTAGTTGAGAAGTTAATCACAACAATATAGTAGTGTTCTTACAGATGCTTTCTTTTTATCAGTTACTGCATGTCTGTGGTATCATAGACGTCACATTCTTCTCAAAGGTGGTGAGAAAGCCTGCAATGGCAGTAACCCCACCAAACACAAGTGCAGTTCAAGTTAGTTGGATCAGAAGATTTGCTTCTTTTTTTTTTTAAATGGTTATTTGGATCACAAATGAAGCAATCTCAATAATGTATATCCAAAAGGACCTAAGTGTGCATTATCTTGAAGCCTCAGAAGGTGGTCCTAAAAAATTTATCATCTTCTATTTTATGTCTGCCTGCTTGTTTCTGATGCAGTTGTCTAAGTCCTTTGGGCAGTATATTTCCTTTCTCTGATAATCTGATGCTTTCCAATTTCAAGCATAATGGGCACGTGTCCACACAAATTAGGATCTAAGTAAGGAAAATCCATTTGAGGAACCAGTGATTTTTATATTTGTTATTTACCACTAATGGCTTTGTGAGACCCAGTATTTTTTTGAATTAATTTTCATTCGTGTCCAAGTTAATCAAAATTGCTATTTGTGGAAATTGTGCTTAATGCATTTAAAAAAGATGAAAACAAGATGCAAATTTCAAATAAAAGCTAAGCTATGAAATTTAGCAGAGAAAACTGCACACAAGTAAGATTTCAATTATTTTTAAGAATATTCTGTAACAGATGGGTGTTGCAGGTGTCATTGTTCTTTTATGGCTACTTTTGAGGCAAAAGGGAAGACAACACAACCAATTTTCTTGTGCTACTGTTAATCATGAGTTTTACTTGGGAAACCAAACCTAAGCCTTATGTTGGACAAAGCAAGAAAGTGATGAGGGACTGAGAAAAAGAAGCAGAATCTCCAGGTCAAAGGAGAACAAGTATAAATTGTAGTGGATACAAATGGGAGAAGGCAAATGAGAACACCGAGGGCTACTGAAACATACACATTCAGTTGACTTTCTGAACAAGAGAGTTGTACTGAGAAGCAGAATATAAAGAAGAGGAAAAAAGAGGAGAAAGAATTAATTAGAAACAAAGACCTTTTTTCCCCACCATTAGAGCCATGCAAGTCCAAGTTAGTATGATGCTGGTGTCCCTTTTGTGATGGACTCAGCATCTCCAGTTTAATTAAGTTTGCTTACCATATTGCTGTGGTTTAACAAACCAGCTTATTGCATTATCTTGTAGTTGGAGAAAGATCTGATTATTTAGAAGATATTTCAACCATGTTAGAGGAGTCTGAGTGAGAGGTGATTTGTATGTTCCTACATCTTCCACTGAAAAACTACAAAAGTAAAGTGGAAGGTAATTTTTCTTACTTATACTTGGAGATAAAGGGCCTTAGAGCTTCCTTAGTATTAAGTGTGAGGAAAAAAGGAAATGAAGATGTGAAAAGGGTGTCTAATGAGACTCAAATAGGATAAAAATAGAAGCCTTGAGGGAACAGTTAATTAACATTCTGGGGTTCAGTTAACTTATCTGTGTACAGAAACCACTCTTTAAATTGTCCTTCTGAGCAGACTACGTAATTTGAGACTTACTACAAGTTCTTCAGTAGCTTGAGCTCCCTAAAATGTAAATTCTTGCCTCTGACAACAAAACACAACTAATGAGTAAGTCAGTATTATTTCATAAACAACTACTGTATTTTCTCTATTAATATTAATCAAAATATTGGCCTTATCTCCAAAGAGAATTGTGATGACACAGTAAGCAAAGTTATGGATATCACACAAATTTCAAGTGGAATTTCAACCTAAGTTTTGCTATGCTTTGTTCAGTGATCAGCTTGAATGATCAAATTGATTAAACTTTCATATTTTCACAGTAGCCCAATGGATATTTTATTAAAATAGCTTAGGAATTTCGCATTTAGCTACTAAATAATTTTTGTCTGCTACCAGTGGTTTATAGAGAGATAACAGAACACTTTGTAAATTGAATATTGACACTTCAAAGTATGACTTCCCTTGGTGCATCCACTAATGAAAACCCGTAATGTTTTCCAACTCAAAAGGTAGTTTGGTGAGGTTTCCACTTGCTAATTAACAAATAACTAATCTTCTGCCACAGAAAGATCAATTTCTACTTTTGCTTACAATTCCATGTTTGTATTGGAGGCAAGCTGAAGAAAATAAGTTTTGGTTGGCTGGTTTAATGCTTTTTAAAATATTTAAAGGTGGCCTATTTAAGATTGTACAGAAGTGTGCTACATTTTTACCTTCCACTGATCTGTCACTCTGTGTTAGTCCTCTGGCTGGGGAAGCAGATTAGATCATATGTTTTTGTATTAAAGACTGTTGATATATAGGGCCTTGTCATTGCAGCAGTTTTATTAAAGGAGGTTACTGTCCCCAAGGGGAGTCTTAACATGTACCATTATTTATGTACAGATGTCTCTGTCATTTAAAAGGGGTTTTTAAATTGTATTTTAATATTGGGATGACAAAACATTTGTCCGGTCTGCCTATTTATGCTTGGGCTAGCTCATATGACAGGACAGAGGAACCTTAGGCTCACGTAATGTATAACAGACTGCTATAATTGTTAATTGTGTTGCTAGAGCCTTTGAGCACTAGCATTTATCCCACGGTTACGGAAACAAAAGTTTTCTTCAGAAACTTCACTTTTACATATGAAGTTTAGCAAAATCTAAAGGGAGAGCACAGTGACTTGGTTCTTGTCACAAAGTGATGTGACAGAGATGTGCTCTGACCTGGGAAATGCATGAACAGATTTTTTTAAGTATTTCTTTTTTATATTCATTCCAACAAAATGATCTCAACAAAACTAATACTGTGGCACTTTTTTGGTGAAATGACCCATCACTAGCAATTAACCTTCCCTCATGGTGCCAGAGTGTCAGATTTCATATGTGGCTTATGACCATTTTCCCTCCAGGTTTTGACTCCTGGTTATATCAATGTGCCCTGTATCAAATCAACTTACTGTTGCAGTTTCATAATGAAATCTCTGGCTAAAGAGCTAAGAAGGAACCTAACCCCATTATTGATGGAAGCAACATATAGTTAGTGCCAGATGGTTGCACGATGCATTGATTAAAGCTGAACTATTAATCCGAGCCTCAACCCTACTCCAGCCTGAACCCATACCCTCATTTCCCTGTTGTCTATTGGCTTTCCTTGCTCATAGCAAGAAGGGAGAGTTAGTGAGGGAAAGGTTTACTTTCTTTTGCAAGGTGACACTGATGACAGGTACCATTGCAACTTCTCTGGAAAACTGGAAAATGGAAATTCTCCCTAGATTAAATATCCATTCTCCAATGCAGAAGCTAAATGTCTTCTTTTTTTTTTTTCTAATCCCTGGTATTTCTCCATATGGTGTTTTTTCTCTGATATGGATTCAGATTTACCTAGGTGAACGTCTGTTGGAAAGATCCGGCCTTTGTCTAAAGCCTTGTCTTAAATAGGAAGTATAAAAGCCATTGTGGCCTTTAGTAATAGTTGACAAAAATCCATTACTCCAGTTCATCCAAGACCCACCCTGCCAGTTAAATGTGCTTGTTTGGTTTTAGGTAATGGTTATAAGCTACATGATATTATCTGTCCCAAGCAGTCATCTAAAAATCTGGCTATGCAGAACCAAGCCTAAGAAAATTTAGAGAGCTTTAGGTGACACTTATCAAAATGGATCAAGATTGAAGTAAGTGGACTAGTTATTAAAAATATTTTTAGGGCTTTACTTTTTCCTTGATTCAGTGGAAGCTCTAGAAATTAATACCTGTTAATAACTTCTATTAGGAAAAAGAACATTTTGTCTAGAGAACAACTGTAGCAGACCCTGCCGGGGCAGAGACTTAGGCTTAATAATCTCCAACCATCCCTTCTAGCCTCAATGGATCTGTCGTTCATTGATTACATCCCTGAGACTTTTGCAGAAGGTTGTCACAGAAGGCAGTGCATCAGGTATCTTCTGAAACCAAGGATTCAATAACACTTAAGGAGTATGCAAACTTTGGTCAGGGTTGCTGCACAAAGTGAATTTCACCCTCAGGCCACATTGTCTGTCTAATTGTTGCTGGTTCTTGCCTTCAGCTATGGAACAGTACTAGTGACTCCAGAAAGGCTGCATGCAGATTGTTACAGTGGTAAATCTTGACATTGTACAGAGAGAAATTAAAAAGCGTTATGGTCTTTGTCAACAGGTTTGAGTTAAATCTTAAATTAGGACTTCAGTATCTGTTCCTTCTTAAAACAATGGGAGAACTTTGCTAGCAGGGACAGAGTAATGTCTTTGGATTTGTGTTACAGTGCCCTTACTACCTGTGCTTTGTTCTGGTCTCTGATGTATCACGTGAGCTCTCAGTTAGCTCTCGAGACTGAAACAACAAGATAACTCTGAGATGGTTTTCTTCTTACAGGTTCTATGCAAGTGATGAATAAAACAAGGCGGATCATGGAACACGGAGGTGCTCATTTCATCAACGCCTTTGTGACAACACCCATGTGCTGCCCATCTCGCTCCTCTATTCTTACAGGGAAGTACGTCCACAACCACAACACTTACACAAACAATGAGAACTGTTCTTCTCCATCCTGGCAGACTCAGCATGAAATACGTACGTTTGCAGTGTACCTCAACAACACAGGATACAGGACAGGTGAGATCAAGGCTGACTCCATCTGAAAGCTTCCTTAGATTATTAGTGGAGGCTAATGTAGTGACTGCAGCAGTGCGGAATGCCAGAGCTTCAGTCTCGCATGTTTAGCTTCCTTGTACTTTTACTTGAGGAAATTAAAAAGCCCAAACCAACAAACTTTTTTCAGAAGCTAGAACGAATTTCAGCAAATTTGTGGTGTGTGTTTCACACCGATTTCCTACTAGCATGCTCCAGACATGAGATTTTGAAGTTCAGGTCCTTGTGTGTTGCAGTGCTTTTGTCGTTTTTCTTGCTAATGCTTTTTGTTGTGATGAGAAACAGACATAACTCTGATTCTATTTGTTGTATTTATAATAGAGATACTACAGTATAGTAGCGGTTTTGATAGTGTGTATTTTTTTCTTTCAATTTTTAGCATTTGAGGCTTCCAAAAAGCAGTGTAAATCTCAAATAACAGCAACAAGATCATTATTTTCTTTCTGACTAATCACGTGAGGTTTACGTGTTATTGCTGCAAAGTCTTGATCTTAAAACAAATAAGTAATTTCCTTGTTTTATTTTTCTAAAATAAAGACCTGAATTATCTGGAAAGAAATAAATTAGGGGAAGTGCACCTACCTTATTAATTGGTTGCTGTTTCCCTCCATTTATCATTCCTGGCACCAATACCAATGATCTTATGAATTCCAC
This sequence comes from Piaya cayana, assembly GCA_013389865.1. Lineage (NCBI taxonomy): Eukaryota > Metazoa > Chordata > Aves > Cuculiformes > Coccyzidae > Piaya > Piaya cayana. The sequence continues at coordinate 415,227 of WAAB01012591.1, forward strand.
ACTGAGTTTAATGGTTTATTCTTCATAGATTATTTGTTTTGTGTTTACTGGCATTTGTCTGTTGTAGTAATTTTTATATTTAGTGACTGTATTTCGAGCACCTGCAATTTCTACTGACTTGTGTAGCTGTTGCTAGTGTTTGCATATTCATGTGTCTCATATTTTTGCGTTAACATTGTTTAAACTTAGACCCAAGATATTAGTGACATGACAGCTTCAGTCTCCTTTTAATTTGCAAAGTAAATTTATTGGGACACACAGAAATAGGACAAAGCAGTCCTCGGATGTACATGAGATCCTTGTCCACATAGTTAAATGTGGTGTGGTATTAGAAATTTAAATGGAAATTCCCATCACTGGAGGCTGGTGTTCATTTCTGATCTCCTATTAAAGTCTTGAGTTATCTATGAAGAAGGAGGTCAGCAGTAAGAAGAGCAGTTTTTTGCCTTTTTTTTCCTAAAGATTGGATCAGAATTACGTGCTTCAGAAACAACTGGAAATTGCACTTTAGAATGCTGTTCAGTCAGTTTCTAAAGTTTCAGAAGTAACCTGCTAAGGAGATTGCTTTGGAGATTCTGAATACGGTTTCTCTGAAGTGGGGAATCCTCCTTGGGTATGCCTGCAGTGAACAAAGGAAGGTCTGGAAAGCACAGGAGTTCACTTTCATGGTAGTTTATTGTTTTTTGAGGTCCATGGTAGCACTGGTTTGCCCTGCAAACATACAGTGTAGCTTGTTGATCATTCTTTTTTTTAAAAAAAAAAAAGGAGAAGAAAGAGGCCATGTGGATTAAAGGTTTTTGAGGCTCGCTTTTATATATTTAAGCTCACAACCTTGGAGTGAGAAAGCTATTGTTTTGGAAGGGAGTTCTTTGGGTTTTTTTCTTAATTCATAAGCCAGGCCTTCTCCCTGTATTTCTTTCTTTTCTTTTCTCTTTCGTTTAAACTTGAAGGAAGAAATTGTACTCCTATTCCACTTAACCTTCCCTCTGTTTTTCTCTTATACTCCTCGTTTCACATTGCCTTACCCTCTTTTCTATTCATTGTGATCTCCCTGCATTCTGTTCTGTTACAACAGATGATTCTTCTGGCATTCTTTTTGCATTGTAGTATTTTCCCTGTGGTGGTGGCATTTGTGGTTTGGATATACACAGACGTGTGCTGATGATGATACCTTTGGGAAACATGCTGCAGGCTGAAGGTAGCTGTGTGGTGCAGGTTTCTCTTGCACAAGTTGCAATTAAAAAATATAATAAGAGATGAAAAAGATACCACTTTCCTGTAAGTGTTTCTCAGTTTCAGCCTGGGTTGTCAGTGTTATAATTTTCAACTTAGGGACTTTAAAAGGTTTGATAGCTTTGTTAGGTGCCAAATTTGGCGAAGTGGAGATTGGAGGAAGATTCTGAGCTCAAGGGAAGTTCTGTCCTTGGCTTTAACAGTCAGGATTTTGACAATCTTGCATAGGGCTCACTGTCATTTTATGTGGGTGAATTAAAATGAATATGACAATGCAAAGGATGGATTTTCCTTCTGCAGTGGAAACCATCAAGGCAGTAGGTGTTACAGGTATGTCTTCCACTGCATTAACCTGTCTTTCAAAGCTAAAGAATGCCAGTGTTTCTGAAAAGACTGAAAGTGACTGAAAGACTGTGTGCTCATTACATGGTCACTACACATAGGCAACAAATTCCTAATCTCAGCAGTCAGTCCAGTCTTGAAGAGCTTTTCTCATTGTTGTCCTATTACATATTGTGGGAAATTAGGCAAGAAGGACAGTTTATGTAAACAAAGTCAAACGAATTAATCTTTAGAAAAGTCAGTGTAAGCAAGATCTGAATTATCACACACTTAAAATAGTGGATGCTAGTACTTCAGCTTGGAGTAGATGATTAGAATGGAGAAGAAACAAAGAGATCCTGTGACAACCATTTCTGAATGTCAGGGAATTTCTCTGCCAACAATTCCCGTGTCAACATTTACAGAAAAAAATGTTCTGTTTTCTGTGAACATACACATCTCTTTCAGTGAGACAACTTTTAAAATGCATGGTGCATTGTTGCATGCTTGGTTCTGCAGCAGCAAATGCCGAGACGTTTTATTGGAATAGAGATTAAAACTTTCCCTTAGACATTACTTAATGAGAAAAGCTTCTCTTTTCCATTTGCCTGGCTGGCTGAATGGTTAGGTCTTAAAATTGGTGACTGGTTCCAGAATATTTTGTCAGTCTTATCTGCAGTCAGGAAATGAGAAGACATATTTATCTTATTAAACTCGTCAGAATTAGGCATTGTGGGCCAAATTCAGCCTGGCAGAAGGACACTTTTGCTTCAGTGAATCTTCTGAGTGAGTTCTGTTAATTTATGTTAGGGCTTAACACAGCTCACTATGCAGCAAATGCAGGACACAGTTTGGCTAACTTACTACCCTTGTTCCTGTTGATCAGGACCTGTTGTACAGCAAACTGTTCAGTTAAGTGAACCTCCTAACAAAGGAAGAAGCTGCTTTTTGTATGGTAATATGTCGATGTGTCACTCTTCTAAGTCCATACCTGAATTATGCCAAGAATTCATAAATGCCGTTTTGCACCAGTCGTGTATTTTGGGCCTAGAGAAAAGTCATTATGGGAGGTCCACCTCTGCTATTACAAAAAAATTCTTGAGAATAAAAATAATAATCATTCTTAGCGCTTTCACGGGACTTTACAGTAATTAACTAATGAATTCATTAAAATTCAGTGACAATCTTCCATTTCCTTCCATTAATGTTAGACTAAGAAGGTACAGTGGCTGACTGCATTAAAATAATTATTTTTCCACTGACATTTTAAAGTGATTTTGAACATTAAATCATAAAAAAAGAGGAGAAAGGATATTGGTAAATGTTTATTAAAGGACGAATGAACCTTAAAAGGATGTGACCATATTTTAATACCAAGGTACATGCCAGGAGAAAAATTCTCAGGTGATAAGTTCACTGCTGTAGAGTTTGCTCTCTACAATAGTTGTTGTTTTTTATTACAGAAATACTTAAAAACTTAACTGAAGTTGATCTCTGTGTTTAATTGCTTAGTAAAGAGTAACTGGTGACCTAATGAGTCTAAGAGTAGGCAGAAGTAGAGGCAGAATAGTGAAGTACTTTCTCCAAGGTCGCATTGTAGATGAAGAGAAACACTAAGGGAATGTGCAAGGTATCTTGAAAGTAAATCAGTTTCTTTGAATCCGTTTCTTTGCTCTCTATATAGAAATATTATCTTAGTAAGGTCTGTCAAATTATATTTGTTAAATGGTTTGAGACCATTAGACTTGAAAATGGTGTGAAAGAAAGATTCAGCGTAGTGGCTATATCATGAGAGCTGTTATTGCAAAAGAAATCCGAGGAGCTATTCTGGGAAGGGTGTAAGAAGAGTCCTGATGAATAGCTTGAATCCACTCTGTCCATGTTACTGCTTCTGGCAGGCTCAGTCCATGGCAGTGAATTATTGAGCTGGGATATGCTGCAGAAGCTTGGGAGAATGACATTTGCAAACAAAAGATAGTTCTGGGTTTCCTGCTGTGTGTGCGTGTGTGCGCCTCTGTGTGTGAAAGACTTATTTTCCTTCCAGCTCTAACTTCAGTTCTGTACTGTCAGTTGGTTTCAAGTCAAATTTGTATGTATCTTTTCCCTCTGTTTCTATGAATTTAGTTCTAAGCACCAGTAATTTCACTTTAACCATATTATAATGTGTGAAAACTTAAAGTGAGAACACATTAAGTAAAGCTGTGGTCTCCTGGGGATTACGCAGTGGTGTAGAAGTGAATCTTATCTCTAGAGTTACTGTTTCATCACCTGTCTTTGGCATGTAGCTTTATGTTATTTAATGCACATTTTAACTGTGCTGAAGAAGTGAATATATACGCTTATGTAAATAACTCACTGAGTGAAATCCAGAAGATAGCCTGCAATCTAATAAAACTTTACTGGGAGTCTGAGATGAAGGCATCCACGACTACAGAAATAAGCCCATGCCTGTGGCTCCCATATTTCCAGTTGTATTGTGTTTCTTTCTTATCTTCTTTCTCATTTCTTCCCCTAAATCTATCTGTTTTAAATATAAAATATTGTAGATTGTGAAAAGCACCTCATCTTTCCTTTCCCTGTACTATAATATACTCTCCTGATAGGATGCCAGTTCTAGCATTTTAAGTATGGTGGCTTTGTCATACTGATTCGTTGTTTCAAGCAAGGGGTAATTCATAGCATGGTATATGTTCAGAAATAGGGTTTGGCAATCAGGTTTTCTTCAAATCCTGCAGACAAAATGGCTCTAAGTGAAATTCTATTGTAGTTGGCCCAAATAGCACAGTGCAGACTTTGGTATTTTAGTAACAACTCAACGTTAAGCTAGATAAACTTTTGCTTAGACGGTTCATTATTAGAAAGAGTCTGACAGTGCACTGGTGGGGAGGTTTTGTGGGTTTGTGTGTGGAGAAGGAAATGTTGGATAAATCTGAAGGTTAAGATGATACATGATACAAATAGGGCAATGATACATAAAAGGGAGGAGTGACACCCCTGGTAAATTTTTAAATAAAATGTCTCCTTGTGGTGGTAGTTTTCACATTGGGAAACATTTTGTGGAAAACTTGAATAGTCAGGGTTAGTCATCAAGTAATATGAGCAGGCCAACAAGCTGTGTTGTAGAGTAGTGCTCTAAACCACAGAGCCAGCCAGCACTCCTGTCTTCTCGTGTGCTGCCCATTATAGGAAATGATGCTGTTGCAATTCACTAAGTCATCTTGTCCTGAATTGTAGTACAAACTGATGGTAGGAGGACTACCAGTTCTACACTTTTTTTCCCTTTAAATGCCAGAGGGTCTGTGTGAAAGGGTAGTTAATAAAAATATGCCTTACAATTCTAGTTATGTTTCAACTCTTTCAAGCTGTGCTGTAGGCATTAGTGAAAGGGGGCTTTGGCTCCCATTCCACTGGGAATTTACTCACCTGAAAAGGGCAAGTAAGACTTGGCTCCCTATCAGCATTCTTCTGTTTGATTCCTCGTTGACCATTTCAAAATATTTGTTTTGAACCCTTTTGTTTTATTTGGCTTCATCTACTCTCCTTCAATTCCCCTAATTCATTAAATAGATCTTGGCACTGCTCCTTGGTCACAACTGAGGAATGTGCAGTGCAAATTCAGGAAGAGGAACAAAGGTGTCATAAAGATTACTGTGCATTGCCTTTGTCCTGATAGATATCAGACTAGTCCCGTGGCATAACAAGAAAGCCTGTAGGCTATTCTAACTGCAGTGGTTGCCAGTTACTGTACAACATGCGTTTTACAACTATTATGTTTCATGAATTTTAATGATAATTTTTTATTCCAGTTAGAGAGAAGAGCTCTAAAGTACTAAGGCTCTTTCCTTTAGTACTGTACTTTTTATGTCCCTGTGATGGTGAATGGAGCATGTGATCTTCAAGAAAATTTTGTGATGTCAGTGTACTCTAAGCTAGAGAAAAATTGTGCTACCATGTGCAGTAGACAAAATTAAAATGTGTGTGTGTCTATGCATATGCACTTCTCTCTGTAGCCCACCTGATTAAGTATTTCACTGAACTCATAATTTCAGGGACAGTTGCAGACATACAAAAGAAATAGCAAAAAAGTACTTGGAGCCCTGTCTTCCTTAGTATCCTGAAACTTAAGCCTCTCTTTTCTTCCTTACAACACACTAACATTTAGGCACCCACTGTTTTATGCAGCGTATTAGATGTGCTGCAGTTACTGAGGTATTAGCACTGATGCTGTATCTCCTAATCTTTGCAGTTATGTTTTATTTCCTGTTATTGCTCAAGGTGCCAACTGGGACCACATTATTCAGGTGACTTCAGCTCGTATAAGTTACTGATTTTTGGAAAAACTGATAAGTTATTTTGATACCTAATGAGAAGTGGCGACCCCTTGAAAAATCGTACCCATGGAAACAAATCTAATACTAAATTACAGGGGTTTTATTGCAGAACCCCCATGCTTCATCTGTAAATACATCCATTTCACTGGGTTTATTCCATTGTACGTTGTCAGTTTAGGAGTATGTGATGTGAATGTAAAGCTGACTTGACCTTTGGCTTGCTGCTTGTTACATGCGTACTTAACCACGCTGAGAGTGCTTTCTCATCTGCTTTCCTCTGATTGTCTCTTAGAGGACAAGAAGTACTGAAAGTAATTTTTGCTAGACATACAGCAGAAATAATAACAGAAATGCACACGTGCAAACCCTGCTGCCAGTCCAAAACTAGGGTATCGAATGGTACTAGTTGTTCAACTTCAAGCTGGGAAAAAGCATTACCAGATACAGAAGTAAAAGATTTTAGGGGGAGTAAAAAAAATCTCTGAGTGACTAAGACTTGCAGCTCAAAACCCAAGTTAATACCTGGAAAGTTGGCTGTTGAAATGTAACAGAAAGACTGGTGTTTTAAATAAGTCTTTAAAGGACTTAGTGCATAGTATTCGTGTTAAGATGTAGAAAGTTACTAGCTTAAAATATGAGTTTAACTTTGCGTTCATGGTGATAATTGCAACTTAATGGAATGCTAGGAGGTGGATAAATATAAGCAGTGTGAAGGATATGAAGAGTAGACTCCAGGAGAAGGAATGTGTGGTTTAAATACTGAGTTTACTGTCCAGGAGTAACAAAAAGCTGAATTTTACTTTTTCTCAGCTTTGGATTTATTATGAGAACATGAATATTTACAAATGTATTCCAGGTTGGAAGGGATCTTAGGAGGTCTATTTTCCACCACTTCCTCAAAGTCTGTTTTAGACCATGTTGCCGAGGGCTTTATCCAGTCTAGTCCGAAAAAAACCCCAAGGATTGGAATTGCACGGTCTTTCTGAGCAACCTATTTCACTCCTTGGCTCTTCTCTCTGAAGAAGCCTTTCTTTACATCTAGGCTGAACCTCACTGTTTGACCACCATGAAGAGCCTGGCTTTGTCTTCTCAATAATCTCCTTGCAGGTGGAAAAGCTGTTGGGTCCCCCTGAAACCGGGCTATCATTCTCCACGGGGTATGTTTTTCTAGTGCATAGCCTGAATTGGCTTTATGTATAGCAAGAGCTTTATCTTTCACTGCTTCCCGACAGAATGTAACATATCACTGTCAGGAAGTTTTACCAGTACTCCTCTCACACATTCCTTTCTTTATTTCATCTTCTTACTTTATTTAAAATGAGCATAAACAATTAATATGATCATACTGGTTTTAGTGGAAAGGATATGTGATCTTGGCCAGTAACAAAACTGTGTCTGAACAGACAACTGACCAGGGTTGCAATCAGAGCTACCAAATCAAGGAAACTGAACAAATGACTGAAATACTACATTTAAATCTGATCTTCTGGTAATGTTATGCTGGTGAATCTCTGTTGACCTCCACAGCATTCATGTTTATCATTTGAGAATTGAAAAACGTCTGTTATATCCAACTCCCTGTCTTGGGCATACTGTATGGAAAATAAAGGGATTAATTATTGCCTGCATCACTTTATTGTTGCATCCTGAATTATCTTAGTTTTCAGTTTAATGAAAAGTTTTGTGAATTTGTAGATGCATTTTAGTTGTGTTAAGGATTTTTAGGTAGATACAGGGAAAATAATTGGCATTTAAGAAAAAGGGGGAAAAACTCATCAAACTTGTAGGGTTTGATAGATGATCTAGATAGATGATAGAACTAGCTTGAACATTTTCAATGGTGATCAGTGTTGCCTTTATGTCTGGTCTTTTGATTGTGCTGTTAGACTAGATTTGACAATATGTTAGGTCTGCTTTTTAAGCAATGAGCTGTGGCCTTGGTATATCTGCAGCTGTGTTACCTTCAGAGCAGACCTTTGTATTAATTGATACCACAGGGAAAATTCTTCTGTGTGCTCTATTTTTCCTTACAGGAAGAGTTTAAAAAACAAAGCCTCTTGTAAAAATTCCATTCTATACCAAAGAATTTTCCAGGTGCTTGTCATTGAAGGGCAAGACTCTGAGAAAAGAGCCTTAGAAGGTTATGAGCCCCTGCGGAAGTGGTAACAGTGTACAAAGGCCTCAATTCCTGTCTATCCTGTTTTATAGTCTTAGGGGGAACTATGTTCTATAGTACTGAAAGCAAAGGAAAATTACATTCTTAACACATTTATTAAAAACAGCCACTTGAATGTTTTTTAATCATCATTTCATAGACTGGCTATAGGAGCATGGCTGAGCATATCAATCAACAGCCTCTGAGGATGTTTATTAATGAATTCTTGGAGTGGTTTGAAATTGGATGTACCAACGGCATGTGTACTGTAGTGAGCAGCTGTCTCTGGTGATAGACTAATCTGATGAGGGGAAAAATTGTATTAGAGATAATCTTTACAATCCAAAAATCAAAATCTTTCACCAACATCAAGAGAGCTTTATTGTAAACCAATATTTTGTATTGCAGAGGAGTGACTTTTAAAAATTTTGAATAACAATCTTTAAAAGCTGAGAGGGAAGGGAAAAAGAAAAATATGTGAAATGGAAGACTGGAAGCAGCAGACAAAATCAGTTAAAGCACTTTGACACCCATGAAAGATTATAAAGACATCCTGAATGTACAATGGGGGGTATGCAAAAGGTGCTGGAAGGAACTTCCGCCAGGTTTTCCTTGAATGCCTCTGTAGAATAACAATGAAGTTATTCTTTACAGAATACCTCTTTCCTGAGTTCTTCAGCTGGCTCAGCCAAAGGTTTTAGGAATGGATTGGTTCCCGTGAGCTGCAATGCCAAATATGTCTCTGTTTGAATATAATAAGTTGAATGGGGGACAAAAGGCTTTGGACTGACTTGTGCATACCTACTCATGTAGGCAGCAGTGTTTGAATCCCGTGTTCTCTGTTACTGGACAGAGAAAAAAAGCATGCATCCATATTGCTTTATTATTCATAACTGCTATGAGTTACCTTTCATTCTTTAAAAATTGTTCATAAAGCAAAGTTGTTTGGAAAAGTGCACATACTGTGTAAATGCAGTCCCTGAGTAACTTGTTAGCTATCACTGACAGTGCAGCAAAAATTTGCTTTGTTTGTTTTACTTGGTTGAAGAAGACATCATGAGGTAGTTTAGGGCTGTGAAACGAACTCTTTTCTGCACTATGCTTGTCAGTCACTTAACCCTTTTGTAAGCGGCTCACCTGTAAAACAGCATAAGACCTTACGTGCTTTTGCAAAGTATTTTGAAAATACAGTGTAATTTTAAGGAATTCATTAATTAATTGTGTTCTTACAGATGTACTCGCCTCATTTGCAGCAATGTAGATCTTAATTTTGTCATCACTTTTGCCTCTTTCAGTTTGAAAATTCTCTAACATTCGTTTTATCTTGGCTCTCCTTACACAGTAATTGAATACATTTAAATCTGTTGAGAAGGATGATTCAAATATGCTTTTGCATTCTGCCTATTCAGTGATGCTGAACTGGGTCTTACGGACATTCAGTGCGCAATGCACATCATGTAATGTAATTTAATTCCATTCCACTATATTACTGTGTTGATAATATCATGTTTCCCACTTTTTTTTTTTTTTTTTACAAAAGAAAAACACTGTCAGGGAGTGATGGAGCTCTCTCACATGCTCAGTTTCTCACTGTGTCTGCCTTTTAGAGAGAGATTCAGTCTACTACAAATAAACGTAAATCCGTGGACTGCATGGCTGGCCTGGGAACTGTGAATTGTGTGCTCAAATCTTGTAGATTATGAGGCGAGGTTTAATCTAAACCTAAGAACAAAATCTCAGATGTTCTGTTGTCCTTAGAGAAGCACAGACATTCACTGATAGGTAGTCAGTGTGAGATGCTGCAGACATTATGTGCCTCTGGATTAAAAGTATTCCTAATTACAAGTGGAACCAGTGTAAAGATCTTTGTGCTAGTCACTATGGTAATGCTACCTTGTGTTGCTGGACTATTTAAAAATTGAGAGCTGAGCTCTGATAATGAAGTTAGATGCTGAATCGCAGTGCAGTCTGCAGACCCAAGAGCAGTATTTTGCCTTTAAGCTTTAAAAAACCTAGCTGTATGAATGGAATCTTCCAGTATAATTTATCTTGTAATTGCATAGTGATGATATATAAAGTAATGCTGGAAAATATGTTCCATTATATTATTTAGGTTTTTACTGGAAGAGTGTGAAAGCATCATTTGGTACATCATGCAATTTAGAGAATTTACATTCTTCTCATAGAAATCTAGTATTTTTCATCTTCCATAACCATTTTCTGGAAAAAAAATTGTGTCTGTATGCTTGTGGCTTACAGAGCAAGGCCAACACATGCGTAACTCTGCTGGACGAATGGCTCAAATGCCTACCCTGCCTGTAAGAATCTTTGTATTTATTCTGCACTTGTTCTGCCAAACAGGCTGCTGCTTCATTCCTTCTATACAGCAAGTTGAAAATCTCATCGTATTTAGGATCTTCATTTATCAACATTTCTCCCAAGCCAGCCTCCTGTTAGTGACTTCACTTCTTCTGCCAGTTCCTTAGGTGGAAATGGCTTAAGTGGGTGTAACCCATGTGAAAAAAGTAGCTAAATTGGGTGATTCAGAGTAGGGTGAGATAATGTGGCTGGCGCTATTTTAAGCATTCTCTGTTCTGTTCGTCTTATTCTGAATGTATCTGGCACTAAAGAAAATACGATGGTAACTCTGGTTCAGTTTCTCTTATATGTAGTCAAGCTGTAAATAAAAATATGCCCATTATGAAGCTCTGAAATAAAGAAGTGCAGGTAAACTTAGTAGAATGAAGAAAAAGCTCCTCTCAGACTAGAAAAACAGGGAAGAATATGGTTAAATATGGTGTCTTTGAAGTGTTTCTGTTATACCTTCTTACTGTCCTGCTTTCTCTGCCCGTAGCTTTCTTTGGAAAGTACCTTAATGAATACAATGGCTCCTATGTGCCTCCTGGCTGGAAAGAATGGGTTGGGTTACTTAAAAACTCCCGATTTTACAACTACACGCTCTGTAGAAATGGAGTGAAGGAGAAGCATGGATATGACTACTCCAGGGTAGGTCCTCTTGATTTATTTCTATTTTTTTAGCAAAAAACATTTGAAAAATGTTTGAAAATGCTTAGGGTTGCATTTGGTTTAGCTTTCCTTACTGAGTTTGCTAATAAAAGAAAGTCTGATGAAAATACAGATGTTTTGATAATCTTCATGTTCTTGCATAATACACAGCGTTGGTAATAAACAGCTGGTCTGTGCTAAGCAGTGGCACTTTGTGGTGACACTGAAGTTAAAATAAACAAACAGAAGCTAAAATACAAAACTGCTCCTCTTTCTGTCCTTCCCTTTTTTTTTACTGGAAACTTAAGTTTACATTAATGAACAACATAATCAGGTTATTTTTAAACCCTATCAACTTGATAATGTGAATTACATGCCAGTGAAAAACTAGAAAAAGACGTTACTGATTCTGTCGCCCAAAGTGACTGCTAAGCACTTATCCTCTGAAAATAGAATCACTGCAAATTCTTTCAGATTTTTGAACAGGATTTATTCTACTTTAATTTTTCTTTTTTGTTGTCTGTTAACTTTTGTAGCTGAATTTTTTAGTTTTGTATACATTCGCAGCCTACTACAACCTCCACAATCTGGAGCTTTTAAACAAAAGAAATCCATTAAGGGAAGTGTTTATGTTCAGTCTTTTGCCCTGGTAAACAATGAGTTTGCAAGGTTAAATTTGAAGTATTTTCACTTTGACCAAGTGACATCCTTCATCTTCAAAATGAAATTTGAAAACTATGCTCTTGTAATAGCTAAATCAAAGATTAATTACACACTTAAGAGTGACCGACCAGCTGAAAGAACAGGTGTGTTTTAGGTAAATGTCATTGCCTTTGCTTCAATATGCTCAGCAAGGTGTATGGTCTTGGGCGTTTAAATTACGTGCAGAAGTCAGTTTTGCTTTGGTCTCCCTCCCCCTGCTTATGCTTGTGAATGGAGTTCCTTCCATTAACTTTGATGGAATTACACTTGTTTTCATGGGTGAAATTCTGTCAGTAACAGTCGTGGCAGTTTCCCAACAGACTAGCCTGTCGTTGGGACCAATGTGTAAAATAAATTGGAGACCTTTGCCAGCCTTGTTCTGGGATACACTGGAAATAACTTGTGGAAAGTAAATACAGTCAGTATATTGTACAAGGCTTCCTTTGATGAATGATAAGCTGACTTCTCAGATCAAGGACACTGCAGAGGTAAAGAGGAGCAAGTGTCTCAGCCATGGGCAGAAAGCTGTACTTAAAAGGAGATACAATCCAATATATAGCTCGCCTTGTTTACTTGACCGGAGGCAGATGTTATGTCAGATTTTACCTTCAGCTGTGACACAGCAGTTGTTGTGTTTTTAAAGGTGCAGTTTCATCTCCTACCCATGTTTGAAGGATATTTATATTTTCAGTGTTTCTGTGATGCAGCCTAAGAGAGAATGTGGCTTGTCATTAAAAACACTGTCTTCAATCCACACAGCTCCAGTAGATATCAGAAGAATGCTAATGATACTTCTTAGAATATAGAATATCTTCCAAAGGATTTTTTCTAAATTCTCCATAATTAATTAAATAGAGCTCTGTCTGTAACTGATTGCCACTGTGACTGTACTATTGAATGAAAATTTTTGTCCAATTAGCCCAGCATCTTTTAGCTTTAGTGACTTCTGGTTCAAAGGGAGGTTAAGAAAAATGAACAGCAAGCTATTCAGGTTTTCAAAGCACTTTTATGATGTAAGGTCAGACTAAACACCTTGAAGATATTGACACAAAAAAAATAGAAATTGACCTATAATTTTCTGGTTTATTATTAATACCTGGTCATTTTATTTAGTGTTCTGATCTTCATAATGTAATTACACACTGGGAAGAAAGAGTCCTATTTGATCTTCTTTAATGTCATTCATTTCTGACAGGAAGCTGTTGCTTTTCACATTTCTAGGCAGTGAAGAAAGAATGATTTGGTTTTAATTTTTGAGGTTTTAACATCTGTAACTTCCTCCTCCTCCCATTCTGAGTGAGGTCACTTCTTTTTTTCCTTTTTCTTATGATACCTCAGACCCTGTTTCACCCCCCAGCTTGAAATTATTTTTCAGTTATCTCATTACACTTTCACTTCTATTTGCAGGATTATCTAACTGATCTGATTACCAATGACAGTATTACCTTCTTCAGAATCTCAAAGAAGATGTATCCTCACAGGCCTGTACTGATGGTTCTCAGCCATGCTGCTCCTCACGGCCCTGAAGATTCAGCCCCTCAGTACTCACATCTCTTTCCTAATGCCTCACAGCACATGTAAGGAAAAAAAAAACCCTTTCATTTCCTGGTTCAGGAGAATAGAAGCCCTGGGTACCTCTGGGGGGGGACAGTGTTTGCTTCATGATGCTTTTGGCATGAGTTTGTCACAAATATCTGAGAAGTCTCAAGATTTCTTTTTTTTACCTCTTCAGACTAGTATAAGTATCTTGAAAATGGCAACTCTGGTATGTATTTCTGTTGCTGATTTATACTATTGTTCTCTTCCTCCTGTTATTACATGTACTAGCTGGTATGGCCATTTCACCCTGTACTGCAGTCTCTCTCCGTCTCGGTCTGTGGAGCTCCTTTTTGTATGCATCTGCAGTCTTTTCTTGTTTAAAAATTATTCAAATCAACCAGCATTCGCATAGCAAATCCCTAGGCTACGTGACCGGTTTTCCTTTTTCACTGCCTATCCTGATAGCTGCAGAGAATGCAACAGCTGGGCAGTTTAACAGTGATCAGAAATGTTATTTCTATAGAGGATGCATTTTACCATCCATCTTCTCCAAGGTCAAATGCAATCAGACTGGGACTTATCTTCTGAGGATATTTGAAGAGGTTATCTCGAACCAACTTCTAGGAATGTTATATTTCCGTATTTTTCCCATAAGACATACAAATCTGTTAAGTCTAAGAGGGTTAAATTTGTAATAATCAAAGAAAATGACGGGCTTTGGTTGGATTAAACAGCAGGAGGTTTCAAATCAGCCAGGAAATCACAAAGTAAGCTGAAAAGGAGTTTGCCAAGCATTTTTTATTCATTCTGGGCATCACATAGCAACAGTTTCCATAACTGTCAGCATTTTCAAAGGAGCAATGTCATTATTCCAGCCACAATAACATTCTGAAATTCAAGAGGCTATTAACAATACAGAGAGAATAAACACCAGCCCTTTCCTCCCTATATGAAGAAACCTCTGTTTGCCACCTACATGCATTTTTCAGATAGCATCTAACAGAGTCTTCCGGCATAAAACATTTTGCTGTCAGGTTATTAATTTTATATTAAAATTCTAAAAACTACCTGTCAAATGAAAAAATACATTATATACTCAGTATTTCAGGAAGTTTCAGCTTTTATTACTATTATTTATCTTAATCACTTACTTATATATTTGCCAAATAGGAGCTGAGTTTATCATGAAATTGTGTGTTAGGAATCAAAAAATAACTTAATAGCTGTGATTTTTTAGCTCTGTGTTACTGAGTTGACTTGCGTATTCACATAGGAGGAGTTTATTGCTTTGAATGAAAAAAAGGAAACCTCAGGTTTTTTAATACTTCGAATACTGCAGGTGGTTTGTTTGAGCCAAGGTGAGAAGCAATTGACAAAGGTGGTTCTCAATCTTAAGTAGTAAAAACTTTGTAGGAATAGATATAGTAGGTAAAAATAGTATTTCTTGCAAAGGTAAGCAATGATATAGCTTTCTAGTGAGCTGGTGATGCAACAAGTCAATATCATGGTAGTGATATACCAAAAATAAATCTTTCATTTAGATCCATCTAACCAAGAGCAATATAATTCTGCACAGAAAAGTAAACTCTGGAACTGCCAACAACAAGAAATTCTGTACAATCAGTGATATTTCTCTTCATCGCTTTAATGGTGTCACAGGAGGGGCTGTGAGATTCTAGGAGGATGTTGAATCCAGCTCCTGGAATTTTGCAGGGACTTCAGTTAAAGTTTCTGATCATCACAAAGGAATTGGTGGCTGGAAAGTTTCTGCAAAATACAGCCCTGTTTCCCCTCACCCTGCTTTTCTTGGCAGGTCTTTAAAATCTGGCTGTGTATCCACTTCTGCTTGCCATGAGCTCACATGCAGTTTGATACCACCAGGTAGGGTTCCTGTGGTCCTCCTGTGCTCATGAGCGTGAAAGTATTCATGTAGCCAGATGTGTTGTATGGTAGAACCTTTTTGGCACGTTCTGCAGTTGTTGTTAAATAGCTTGCACAGTCATAATATTTAGTGCTAATGATGGGAAGACCGAAAGCAGAGCAATTACATGAGCAGGAACTCTGCAGTACATGCTTCATCCACATCCTACTTGTGGAATTGGGTTTCTGAGGCTTGGAATGTATCCATGTTAGTCTGAAGACACTGCAAAACCAATGTGTGTTTACTCTTTTAATAGATGTTATTCCCTCCAGATTTGTGTAAGATTTTTCCACACTAAATCTGTTATTTTCTTGTGCACCTCAAAGAGTGAGTGCTGTAGTGCTGATCAAATAGAAATTAGTAGTATGTGTTACTATATCTTTTTTCACAGTGCCCTAACATTCTTGTGTTCTCTCTGTTCCTTAGCACTCCCAGTTATAACTATGCTCCAAATCCAGACAAGCACTGGATAATGAGGTATACGGGTCCCATGAAACCTATACACATGGAGTTCACTAACATGCTACAGAGAAAGCGCCTTCAGACACTTATGTCTGTGGATGACTCTATGGAGATGGTAAGATTCGTAGTGACTATTTTTTTGGCTAAACAAGTGCTTGTTTCTTGAGTTGAGCTTCACGCTGTGCTGTGCATGAAGATAATGGGGAAAGGAGAGGGACGACTGCATCAGTTTTTGGTGGTGTGTAATCCTCTCACCTCTGAGGATTTTTTCCCTCTATGCAACATGTAGGGATCCTCATCACCTAAACACATAACGTGAGTTGGGTGGTGTAAGTGAGCTGATTTGTTGCCACAGAGCCGCTCCTGATTAAAGGGAAGGGATCACCTGAAAAATATATATCATAAATTCTAAAAATGTTCCATGTGATCATGAAAAGTCACACTACAGCCTGCTGGAAACAGATACCTAACTGTAGACCTATTTTGATCCTGTGATGCTGAGTTTCTGAGAGAACAGCAGCAAAAAAGTGATGCTACAGGCATCCTAACTGGAATAATCCGATTATATTTATAAAAGTAAATACATATATAGGTAGATTTTTTCTTAATTAAATCTGCATAATGTAACAATGAAGCCTTTTAGTACAAGCTGGATGTCTTGAACAGAAACGCCTGAATTCACTAAAAGCTACACTGAAAAAGGATGAGTTCCCAGTTGTAAGAAAGCAGATTTGAGGTTATTGCAATTTATGGCTGATATCTTTGTGTTCATAGTCAAAAAAAGGTAGAATATAAAATAAGAACTATCCTGTAAGGCAAAGATGAAATTATCTGAGTGGCATTGCATCAGCTTGTTAGTAATGTCTTGTAATTACCGATTCAGGCAAGTATGATGTCTGCTTCATATTAATGAACCTGTTTAGATGGATCAGATACCAGCATTAGGGAAGATTGGCTGTTTTACTACAGTATTTTAATTTTCTATTTAGTAAAATTGTTTCATTTTGGGTGATTGACTGCAGGCAAAATTAGTTGTGTTGCTTTTCAGTTGTAATCACCAAGTCAGCCTGATTTTTTCTACTGAAGGATAGACATGTGTTAGTCTTTCAGAATTTGAAATAAAATAACAAAGAACCGCTCCAAAAAAAATAACGAAAAACCCCACTCAAACCAAACCAACTACAGCAGAGTTTGTCGCCTTCTGTGCTGACATGTTCTGGATCTGTATGAGGCACCACCTTTGTACCTTTGCAAGTGAAAATATCACAAAACTTGATCTTTGGTGCTCAAGTTGGTGCATTTCACATAAAGATTCTCATGTAAATCCATAGAAGCAAGCACAAACGGATTTAAAGCCCCTGTTAATTCTCCGTGTTAGTTATCCAGCTAGTGAGAGAGTATTACTGACTGGTATTTATCTGGAAGAAAAATTTGCAAATACTCTCCACAACAGGGACTCATCTTTTGGCAAGGCAAGCTCATTGAGTGTTGCTCAAATAGGTGTTCGATTCAAAATGCTGTCATTTTATTAAAATTGTTTGCTGCAAGAAGAAGATAAAGGCAAAGAGTAAACTTCAAAAACGCTTATCACCTTGAAACTTTCACCTATGTTGCCATATGTATTTAGTACTATCTCAACATGTCTCATGCAAAATACTGATAGGAAGCACTTCGGAAAATATGGTGTGCTAATGTGTTTACTTTAGAAGAGAAAACAGAAGTTTGCCTTGTAATAGCCTTGTTATTCAGATAGTCAAATTATTATGTGGTTATGGATTATTTGGAATGGTTCACTGTGATAAGTCAGTGCCATTCTGAACACTTGTTATTTATTTGTATATTACACATAGGTAGAAAATTATATCCAATATTCTACATATAGTACTCCTCAGTGGAATGAATTTCCTATTTTGTTTTGCTTTTTTTCAGATTTACAATATGTTGGTTGAAACAGGTGAACTGGACAATACGTATATCATATACACAGCAGACCATGGTTATCATATTGGACAGTTTGGGCTGGTGAAAGGGAAGTCCATGCCATATGAGTTTGATATCAGAGTTCCTTTCTATATCCGCGGTCCAAATGTGGAGGCTGGGTCCTTGTAAGTTCTTCATGTGTCTGTGTGTGCCTATGTAGTGACTAAAAAAATCCTCTGTGTCGTCATTTTCAGTCGTATTGACCTGGCATCCAAATGGAGGACTCCTGCTCGTCTTTTGCAGAAAAATATGTCTACTCAGAAAGCAGAACTAATAGCACGTGCTGGTATAACATAGTCAGGGGTTTATGCCATTGCCTTTTTGCTTGTGTAGGTGTGCAGCATAGGCCACTGTGCTTTTGTGGATGTAGTTGAAGAAGCCACTTTGACATATGTCCAGTCTAGGAAATACTTATTTGCCTCCTTTTGAGGGGTGCAAATAATACACATAACTGACTGCCACAGTAGATAATTATTGCTGAACTTAAACAAATGACTCCACTTTATCAAGAAGAATGTACATAATAGTTCATATATTGTCATCCACAAATAATGCTTTTTGGTTCATCCTTTGAGATTACAGGGTTAGGGCTGTTTGTCAGATGCGCGCAAGCATGCAGAGTATGACTGTTAGTTAAAATGGTAGCTCTGATCAGCTAAGAAATTATGTAAATACACTTTCTAAGCAATTATTTTGATAGCAAATATGTGTACTTAAGTAATGATTTAGAACAGAGTGCCATAATTTGCTGCCTTTTATTTTTATTCATGTGTGTGTGTTTTAGCATAATTCACACACACACACACACACACACACACACACAGAGTCTTCCACATACTTTTTCTTTACTGCTGGCAAACAACTCTAGTGTGTAACACAGCAGCAAGTAGTTATTAAAAAAAATCTAATTCCATTTGCTGGTTATGATCACTGATTCACATTATCAGTAGGCACAAAAATGTTAAATTCTGTAGATATTGCTCTCTGTGTCTAATTTATTTACAGCAGTTATGCATATGAAATAATATTACTTCTCTAAAGAGCAGGAGAGGGATATTTCAGATGGAATTAAAAATATTACCTCAGCACTGAAAGAAGTTTATCTGCAACAGCACAGAATTTCAAATGAGCTGGGTTAGCCTTCTAAGAAAGTACTCTCTTTCTCTTTGACTGCAGTTTTTGGTCTTACTGGTGAGGCAATGTTAATATCACCCAAGTGGATTGAGCTAGTTTTTCTGCAACATACAGTGCTAGTGACCAGCCACTTCAAGTCTGCTCTAGTTCACGGATCTCTACACCCAAACATACACAAAAGCTGTGAAAACTTCCCACTGAATTTTATTTTTGAGTGGCTTCTGGAAATGTAAAAAATATTTCTATTCAAATTGGAGGAGTCAGCCTGGCAGAGTGCAGCAGAACAAAGCCCATCACAGTGCTACAAATGGGAAGAACAGGACAAGATACCTTGGAGAGGAAATATATCAGATAATAAATTGATCCTCCCTTTCAGCCTGATTTTCTTTAAATGGTAGAATTTCTATCATCTGTGTTTTGCATGAACCTTCTGTTTTTCCTGCAGAGTAATTGTCATGGCTCCCGTTTGATACCAATGAAGATTTAATAGCAGTCACTGTAGCAAGTCATTACTAAGCTCTCATTTCTATTACCAAATATGCTACACCACAATTATTAGTAATTAAAATCAAATTAGGTACATCAATTTAATTCATCATCCATGCTCTTGTCAGTGCCTGTTTGCTCGCTCGCGCAAAAATGTAGTAATTTTTCAATAGTGTTTCGTTAATTAGTGTGAATTTAGCAGCTTGCTTCTGTCCTGTATTTTGAGCTAGAATTCTGCACTGACACGTATAGCAGCCCATCTGGTCCCATCCTTCCTTTGTGCCTGCAGATCATAGCCCAGCCATTCTTCATGTTCAGTGCTGTAGAACGCTGGCTGTATGCTCACTTCCTTTTTTTCCCCACTTTCAGGAAACTGAATGCCTGTCTTGCTGGATTTTTTTTTAAAGGAAAGAAACGGTACACAGCTGATAAACAGTGTGTTTATGTGTAATATTGTGAGTAATAAACAACACTGTCATAGACATTTGAAATAAGTTTGTACGGTTCAATATAAACTGAAACACCTCTGCAAAACCAGACCCAGAGTAAAACCACATCACATGATAAAAAGTTTGGTCATTTGTTTAGCTACTGAATAATGGGTTGAGCAACTGGATGCTCTGATCCATGAACTTGCTTGTATTTAGATGTTGCAGTTCAAGGGATTTGGGTATAGGAGTTATCTGTATTCCTCTGGCATTGATGCCAATGTTTTAACCAAACTCAAAGTTAGTTTAAATTCAAATATTGTCCTATTTATTGTGATGGCTGAGGAGCATATGGCACTGCTTTGCTAAGTAGTAGGACATTCCTGTTTCTAAGTGTTTGCAGAATGCATAACTATACACCTGGGAAGACTGGTATTATTTCAACTAAAGCTGTGGTATTATTTTATCTTTTTTTTTTTCCTCTCCGTAACTGCTTCCTCTATGTTTTTTCTTTCCTGATCCCTTTCCTTTTTCTGCCTCATACTCTACATTAACAACAACTTTGCTATTTACTGTAGTATCTAGCAATATATTTCTCTTCATGTTTCCTTCAGAACATGTGTGCTGTGATAAGAGCTGAGGTACTAGTTTCTGTCCCATAAATCGCAACAGATAAAGCATGTGGTACCTGCCAAATCTACTTTCTAATAGTCATCAGCATATTTGACAGACATTTTTGTTCTATAAATCACCCGAGGAGATTTTCCAGTGCTTTCTCATGTTGCGAAAGACTTTTTGAACCCTCTTTGGCATTAATAAACTAACTTTGCCTTATGAACTCCTTTGCTTTCTGAAAATTACTCTGCTAAAGTTTTAAATCTTCATATTAGACCTTCTTTTAGGTTATGCAATTTTATCTGTATTTTACATTTTTCGTGGAAAGGAATTGGACTGTGTCCTCTTTTCTTCTTTGCAGATGTCACAAAATAAGCCTTTTCAGATCCCTGGTCTCTGTGGAAGAGCTGGAGTTGCTTGGTATCGTTGCATAGACTTTAAACCAGGTTCTCATATATGTTTTTTCAGGAATCCTCACATTGTGTTGAATATTGATCTTGCACCTACAATTCTAGATATTGCTGGATTGGATATTCCATCTGATATGGATGGCAAATCCATTCTAAAGCTTCTGGATTCTGAGAGACCAGTGAATAGGTAAGACATGGAAATGTGTGTGTAAACATGCTTGTATTTGTAAAGAAGACTGAGCAAATATTCAAAAACATGCAGCAAATTTGCAGGAAAATATTATGAAATTACTGTCTATATGAGTACATCATTCACTGGAAATCTAAAGACCGATTTGACAATATGTGACTGACTTATTTTCATTTTGTCAGGTTCATGTACTTGCTATATGGCTTCTGGATATGCTAAATGTAATCTGTGTAGTAGTGAGTGGGTTACACATGAATGTCTTTAGCTATTAAATTTATAGATTTTAAATGTGTCTGTGCTATCATTTGTAGGAAAGCATTTGATATTGAATAAATTGTAGAATAATTGAGTTGAAAGGGTTGGTTGTGTATCAGACTATAATATCAAGATAGGCTAGCACTCAGAATTGCAGTGATTATTTGAGACCTCCCATCAATACTTTAATTGGAAAAAGACTGAGGAAGAGAATTAGACTGGATGCTTGCTAGAGAAAATCAGCAGAGGAAAAGGAAGTGGGAGATTTGATTTACAAGTAGATGGGTGGAGGGAGAGGGGGACAGGAGCAGCTGCTTTAGAATCAGATACTTTGGGGGTAGCGTGCAGGTTAAGAGCCCAAACTGGAGTCAGGAAATCCTGATTTAATTTGTGATCCTTTGTGATCAAGGACAATTCAGTTAATCCCCTGCGCCTTAAACATGCTTATGTTGAAATGGTTGTACTGTGTGAATCTGATGTGGATTTTGTCCCTATGAGAACAAAATCTGTCTTATGTTTGTTCATGATTTGCAGCAGAGACACATATGTGCCTGCTTTGCAAAGCTGGATGTCCACTTGTGCAGTTATTTGTAATGTTTTTCATCAGAATTGGGGGTGGGAGGGAAAGGTGGGGCATGACTTGATTACTGTGTGGGAATTGCTTCTTCCTCTCCTTACTTCCTCCTAGGTTCCACTTAAAGAAAAAGATGAAGGTGTGGAGAGACTCATTCCTAGTGGAAAGAGGGTAAGAAAAGTGTTAATCACAAAGCCCGGTCTCCTTAGATAGGAGAATACTAAATAGCTAAAGCCAAGGCAGCACTCTCCCACAGACCTAAAGCCATTTAGCTGTGCCAGCAGGGACAGGCTGCAGGACGCCTAATGGCAGTGATTGTGTGATGGGAGGGAGTGTACGGCCTCTGCCTACAGCCTGTGTGAATGTGCTGCCGGGGTGGGGGAAGGAGTGTGTTACGTAGATTGACAGATGGAAAGGCGTCCTGGTTTTCTTTCACCTGCTGCCCCTGACCCTCCTGCATGTACCAAGGGGGTATGAAAACCGTTCCCTCTCTGTGTGTGCGTTCGTTCCTTCTGTGCCTCTGCCAGAATACATAGCATGGGCCATGAAGGTTTTGCAAAGAGCAACCCTGTAGAGCGAGGAGGATATGATCTGTTTGTATCGATTGTTGTTACTGCCTACCAATCAGACATAAAACACGCTGTCTTGGTTTTGCACGGTTTTGTATGCTCCCTGAGAGCATTATATGAATAACTTGTGTGTTGTTGGAGATGATGATAGTCCAGCAGAAACTAGCGCTTATTAAGCTTTGATATGGACTTGGCAGATAACCTGCTTCTCTCAGGCTTTTCAGCACACTGCACACATGTCTTGTAATTAACATTAATGCAAAAATAAAATAAAAGCTTTTTTTTTTTTTCCCCCCAGTAAACTCCTGCATAAGAGGGAGAATGAGAAGGTAGATGCCCAAGAAGAAAACTTTCTACCCAAATACCAGCGTGTGAAAGACCTCTGTCAGCGAGCTGAATATCAAACAGCTTGTGAACAGCTTGGCCAGGTAAGGCATTGTACTCTTGACTGAAAGCAAGCAGTTGTAGTTCCTCTAAGCTTAACACCTTTACTGTGACAATGTCCTTCCCATTGTCACCGATGCCAGCTGTGGCCTTTGCTCAGAGCTGTATTACAACATTTGTGAGATTGACTGACAGTCAGGAAATTGCTGATTCAAGTGCCTCTGTATTGATTCCTGACTACCATTAAGAGGACTGCCTAGGCTGTTTTAAAACTTTATTCTCCAAATAGACTGTGGTTGGGATTCATTAGTAACAAGAAGCCACTATGAACTTAACAGATTGGCCTTCTCCAAATACCTATAGCTCCCTTTGAATTCTTAGTTTAACTTGTTTTGTTGTTATTATTTGGAATTATGTATAATAATGGCAAACTAACGTTCTGTGAAGTCAATACATGCCTCTTCTTAACAAAAATACACTGAAATCACATGTGTAATTATGACTGCGGGCAGCCTGTGTGTGTGTGGGCACAGAGCTCATTGATTGTGTGTCATTTCTCTTGTTGTTACATAACTGTGCTGGGCAGATAGGAAAAAAATGTTCACTTTAGATCCAAGTTAGGTAGAAGTAGTTCAGGGGAAAAAAATAGCCTAATATCAATACTTGATCTCGGCACAGAAGATTTTGCAAATATACCAGAGCAGTGCAAAAGCATAGCAAAGCTGTCTCCAGCATTTCCGCTCCTCAGGAGTTTTCCCTACTCTTGGGGCAATTCTAATCCTTGGGGAACAGTGCAAAATTGGCTTTGTGCCATTGCTTTCTCAACCAGGTACCGGTTAGAGTACCCCTTTCCAGGGATTGTAACACATTCTGCCCATGAGCATGTGGACAAAGGGGTGAAGTTGGATGCACCTGTTATTAGACTGGCGTTACCTGGTATGCTGGTAGCTGAGAGAACTGCCAGAATAGCTCAATCTATATATATAACTATTCTTGTAAAGGTGATCTGAATGGCTTACCAAGGCTGTAGTCGCTAATGGGCTACTCTGACTACAGTAGTTAATTCTCTGCTCTCAGAGGCCAGACTGCCTGCTTCTGGCTGTTCCAGTCAGGTAGTTCACAGTGCACCTGTGAAAGAAGTCCGTTCTTCCTTAGGTGTTTGTACCCAATTTAAATATATACCAGCATTTTCCAGATGCTTTTTTGCTCCTGTGGCTTCTTTGCCAGATTCAGTATACAGAAAAATTATAATGTTGTGTTCTTCCTATAAATGTTTCCTAGTATTTGTGCAGTAGTTTATTGTCATCAGATGTCTTGAGCTGAAATTTTAGATGGGTGGGCACAAGCCATTCTTTTTTGGATTTGCAGTGTTCTTTGAGAAACTGGGGGAAAAGTCATTGTTTCAGTACAACATCATCCAGTAAGCAGCTTGGGGAAATACAGCTTTTCTTTTTCCATCAGTATTTTCCCTTTGAGAGATGTTCTAACTTCTTCCTTTTGTCTTCATCTTCCCAATTATTTTGACCATTATTGTAAGAACAGAGAGGAAGAGAGACTTTCCAACTCCATGTTGTCACTGAAGCTGTCTCTTTGCATAAGGTAACTTAGCTACATTCAGGCTTTCTTACTCTAATTAGAACATGTCTCAGTTATGGAAGAAAGGGGGAAGGTCCTGTATTGTCGACACATATATGCAGGCTTATGTTTTTTTCCATAGATAATAAAATATCTTGCCCACATCTGTAAGAAGTGGGCATAAAATGTTAACTCCATACTCAGAATAGCCAATAAATTCCAAAGTGAAGGTGTGCTAATAAATGCTGCATGTGCTGCATCTTCATTGTCAGGAGACAGAGGAGAAGAACTGTTTTGAACAGTTCAGTCAGACATAATTGGAAGTGATAGGATTAAATTGAGCAAAAAAGAAATTTAAGTTGGACATCAGGAAAAATTGCCTAACAATCAAGTCAATTAGAGTCTGGGAAAGGCTCTCAAGGGAATCTCAATCCATCTAACCCCTGCTCTAGAGAATATGTCCTCACAGTCTGTCTAGACAGCAGAAATCATGGAAGATGAATGTGCTTATTTGAGGATAAGTTATGTCTAAATATGGGTGCCCCCAAAAGTCTTTTCAGAGTGAAGCAAGACTAACTTGTCAAATGACAAATGGGTGTTGTCTGTTTGCTGATGCTGTTCACACCTCTGCAGAGCAAGTAGAAGGAGCCCAAATGGAAAACATATCACTTGGGGGAGTTTACGGTATATGGATGCAGCAGTTCTTTAGCAGATGTCTCCTGCTCCTGTAGGACACTTTATTATTTTGCATTTGACAGAATCTGGAGTGTCCTGTGCAAAAGGTGAATTTTCACATTCTGATGCAAGGATGAAGAGAACTCTGGGTCGGAATTAGGTGAAAGCTCACTAAAGTTGTTGGGACTCTTTCTTTTGACCTAAACAAGTTTTGGGGACCTGCTGTTCCATGCACAGAGAAGTCTAAGCAGTGTCCGGAAATCTTAAGTGTGGGCAGGAGTTGAGGAGCACAAATGCAGGACAAAGCCTCAGAAGGAGAGTGAATGAAAGGAGACAAGGACAGAGCTTAGAGTAAAGGAGAAGTAAAGAAAGCTTTGAATGTGAGATGGAGGATTTGAAATTCCACTTTGTGAGCATGCAAGTTTGTGAATACAGTTCTATCACCACTAAATGCTCTTCCTTTGCAAATCTCTGTCACCCTCCTTGACCTATAATCGTTTTGATAAGAGAGCACCAGGCTCATGGAGATGAGGCTATTCATGCTGTTTAAAACCTTGTTTCAGAGTCCATTATGTGGGATTTTTTTGGCGACATTAATATATGTAAATTCTTCTGAGTGCAATGGGAATCTGTGTGTTGCCATGTTTTCTTTTTCAGTTAGTAGGGTTTGGTCTGTGTTAGTTATTTGTATCCAACAAAGGGTCACTGTAGGCTCAGATGAAAGAGCGGCTCAGCATTTTTAATTCAAGGATTTAAAAGAGATGAGCTCTTTCTTCCCTCATGAAATAAAAAACATTTATCCTAGTACCTAATGGCTTCCACACAATTTTTTTCCCTTCGGTGTAGTTCGACCTTTCATTCTAAACTGGCTGGTAAGTGGAAGCTGACCCACTTTTATCTGGCGGCCTGCATTAATGTGCTTTTGTGAAAGCCAATTATGATATCAGCATTTGCTCTGTAGAGTATTCCCAGCAACTGTATAGTATCATAACAACAGCTGCACAAAATCTCCCTCTAAGTCATTTGCCAACTTTGTGCATGTTTGTTAAACGTGCAATGCTTGCAGCGCTGCTGTTCACTGCAAGGAATGGGTGCTATACCTGGGGAGGGGAAAAAATATAAAATATTAATTTTGTCTTTAGCAGGGCCTGGCATAGTACAACAAGATTGCTAACTTGTGAAGGAAAAATAGTTGTCTGAATTCACATTCTTTACTTTTCAAATCCTATTTCTTTTCAAAGCTGCATTTATGTACAACTCTGACACAAGTAGCACTAAAAAATATTATTGCGTATGACTATTTTTCACCAGAAGACATTCAACATACAAGAATTCTCACTGTTTTTCCTTCAGTTGCTCTGTAAGCATAAGGTAATGATAAGCAGCCTTCCCTCTGATTTTTTTTTGTGCTGTACCAGGTGCATGAAGGGCTGGTCTCTTTTGTAACTGGCATGAAGGTATCGTAAGTAAAAGTACGTCACTTACTTGACTGGTGTCCCCAGTTCTCTGACATAGCATGACATTGCAGTAGTGATTAACGTATGCTTTCCCATAGCGAGTGGTACCTCTAGATCATATTCCTGCCACCATAATCATCACAAACCGTTTCCTAATGCCATGGGTGCAGCAGGAGAAAAAAATTACTTACATTTTCTCTTCTAAGCTTGAACTCGGGTTAGCCAGACCTAGGAAACTAAGTGAGGGGTCTTTTTTTGATTTCTTTAAAAACTGAGAAAAGAAGTTTTGATCTGTGTGTCTTTTGTGGTTGTCTGTTCTTTTATACCTAGCAGAGATATCCTGAGGTTACTAAAGAATTTAGGCTCTGTCGATAAGTGAGGCATAGCAAGCCAGCTAGAATCCAGATAATTTTAATAGCTCTTTAGGCAGATCTTTGGAGTTCCTGAATTCCAGTGCAAGTTGCACATGCTCAGCAACTTTCTTAATCTGCAGTTGCGACAAGAAATGACTTGTTGATAACTTCATACATTAAAAATTTTATCACTCCTCAACCTGTTAACATATAGGAGGCAACAACCCATGAAAATTAAAATCATGATTTATTAAGAGCTGTTATTCAAGGACTGTATTCCTTATCAGGAATTGTAATTAACAGAATTGGTTTCCTGTTTTAGACAGAAATAGCCTGTAATGATTTCCAGAGGCTATTTTACTTATGTTTTTTTTTTTTGCTTGTTTCTGCTTCACAAAACCAAGAAATTTGCATCTCTTGTTAACTGAGATTTTTGAACTCCTTGCAATTGCAGTAGTGGATGTTGCAAGTAGCTTGCCAAAGTCAATACTAACACCTCATAGAAATGCCAGACTTTTCAAATACTGTGAGGTGAGTAGCAGTGTAGTTCAAAAGACACGAGCTGAAGGTCAGGAGACTGGCTTCAATCTCACAACTGTTACAGACTCCACACGGGACCTCTGGTTTTCTTCCACCACTACTGTAATTTCTACTTCGGCTGCACTCACTCCTTAGCTTCTGCATTACCAATACAGCAGCTGGGACCATTTCATACCACAATCCAATTATTGTATTAATAATGAATTATATCATTGTGATCTTAAATTTAGCTGAATACCTCTTTTTAATATTTGTGTGCTAGTTGATAGTGCCTCGGTGCAGCTCCAGTCTGGGGCATTAAAAAGCCCTCCAAATTTTCTGTAAATAAATTGTTCATCCATCTTATAGTTCTGAGGTTTGAGTGATGCGTAGCATGTGACAACTGAAATTGAGCTGGGAGCCCAGTGGTCTGAATCTCAAAAAATCATGACCCAGAGTAATGAAATAATATCCAGCTGGAATGAAGACCAGGCAGTGCTATTTATGTACTGATGGGACGAAATAAAGGAAACTATTTATCCTTTGCCAGTGGATAATTAGAAGAAGATACAGAGAGAAGAAAAAAAAAATCCAACAAAAATTCTTAAACAATTAAGAAAATAATACCAGTTGTATAGAACAAAGGAACTGGGCATATTTAGTCAAAAAAACAGCTGAAGAGAGAGAAGTCTGTGTGAATCTAAGAGATGCTATATGGAACACATGAGCCAATTCTTTTCATTCGACAAGAACAGAAAAGTAACAACGTGTATGTGACGAACAGTGGGAGATACAGGTTGACTGTCTCCTGAAACCTGTTGTGCCTGAGCAGCAGGACAAACCACCACACAAGCAGCAAACCTACCACTTGGAGAGAAGGTGTTTGCATCTCTCTGGATTTTGCTGTTCTCTCACCCAAAAAAATAACACAAGGAGTGAACACAAAGGAGAAGAGCTAGCTAAACTATAACTATGACTGTTTCATACTGACCAAACTGTAACTCTGCTGTTCCATACAAGAAAATGTACCCTAACTACCCATAACTGGATTTAGACGGGAAGTGGGGATATTTCTGGGCATTAAAGCAGTTTGTGTCTAGCTCACCAGCCAGTGTGGCTGCAAGGCTGAGGTTCAGAAACCATCTGCAGAAACTACAGAGGATGGATATTGCTGAATTGGTGTTGTCAGGTTGCTGGCATGGACAGGGACTTTATTGTCCTGCAGAAACTTCGATTCTTAGAGCCTATATTCCTAAAACTGTTAGGGAGTGAGCCTTGCTGACAGCCAACTGATCAGACAGTTTCACTTTTCACTTCTCTGTAAAAGGAAATGGAATCTCTTCCGCTTAACAAAAAGAGGAGCTGATGAGACACAGCATGATGATTTAAGGCTCAGCTCTGAAAGCTCTGTGTTTCCACTGGAACCTTTTCTTAGCAAAGCCTGTGTGATCAGCCCTTTTCCCCCAAAGAAAACAATGGCAATTGAGAGAGATTCACTAAGGGAAATGAGTGAATTGGAAGAAAAAATCCTACAGGGAAGGTCATGGCTATTTTTTTCTGATTAGGGCCTCGAGTAATGACTTTGAATTAACATCTGTGATTGCTGTAGCGGTAAGACGTTCATGCACAATAATGCAAAAATCACTTCATGGTGATGGGGGCTGTGAAGGAAATAATGGGGTTTTGACACACAGAAAAATACAACATATATTTTTCTGCTCAGGGGTCATTTGCATGTTCAAGGTGAATAGTGTTACTGGAGGGAAACAACTGCTGCTGAGATTTGTTTCACAGATATTGAAATCCTGATTTACTGTTGTTGATACACATAGCAGGTAGTTTGGGCTGGAGGAGAGAATAGGTTTTACAAACTGTCTTCTCTTTACCGTTGCAGTGTACCTTTGAACAAAGTGTCTGGTCTGTAACACTGACTTCTCCATTAAACTAAAGCCCAGACTCTTCTGCTTTGCACACAAACAACTGGGGAGCATGTGTTATGCAGTGGGAGGTAGGGCAGAGGATGGAGTAGAAGTGTTAGAACAAGCCCAACACAGTAGGTGGCAGGAAGCACAAGCACAGCAGCTTTCTTGGCCTGCCTGAAGACGGTGGGAAATCTCCAGCTGGAACAGCTCTAATGATTAAATGAGGTGTCTGGAAAGTTTTTCACAATGTGAGCTTGATAGAGTTCAGGACATATTGCAGAAGCCTTTTAGTTGATGGCTTGAGTAGCTGTTCTGCAAAGTTTTGCAGGAAGAAAGTGAGGTTCATCCTTTGGAATTTTCCTATAAGCTGGCATGAACTTTGTGAGGGGGTCTGGGCTTTCCACTGACATTTAGTTTCTTTTTAAACTGCTCTACCTCTCAGGGTGTAGCTCTTGTGAGATACTACGAGCTGTAAAACTTGAATTAGGAGCACATCTTTTGGCCTAATGAAAAAAAGTCACAAAAAGTTGGCGGCAAATGATGAACTAAGGGCACTTTGTTTTCTGGACTGGTTGAGTTAATCCACTATTTATACGTAATTACATTTTGCTGCTGGATTGTTACCATTTGTACCTGCGTGTCAAAGTATCTCTGGAGTACTCTGGAGTTCTTCATATGTGGATTTAGTTATTCAAGTGATTACCTTTTCTGAAATATTTTAGTTGCTTCCAGGGGTTGACGCAAGTTTCTGCACCATGGTATGTTGTGCACTAGATAAGATGCCAGAATTCACAATGTTCCAAGCTTCTTGACTGTCAAGCAGGCACTTTCGCAGTTCCTTTACAGTTACTGCCCTTGTTCCCTTAGTTTAAAAGCATCCTGTGGAAATGACTACAACTAGTATAGCTGTGATGTTGACCTAAAGGATTTGTGTTTGTACTTAAAAGCCAACCAAGGGCAAGATGTTGAATCCCAGTCACGTTCATACAAATGCCCATGTCTGCTTTGGGGGAAAAAATTAAAAGCTTGGGACTTTTGGGTTGGTGGGGGTTTTGCCCTCTACATGTGTTCTGTGTGTGCTTCTAAAGTCATTTACGTAGTTCTGCACTGCAGTCATTCAGCAGTGGACCTGTTAAATGCACACAATGTGCCCTTCCTGCAAAGCCTTTAGAATGTTTTCACTGTAGCATACAGCTGCCTCAGAGAGAATTAAACTGCACCAAAATTAAAGGATTTTTTCCAGTTCACCTGGAGGGGAAAAATGAGCATCATTTTCTTGACAGGAGATGAAAGAAATAGAGAACAAATATTTTTGGGCTCTACATGAGAGCACTTATTTGCAGTAGTTCTCATCATGGCATTTAACTTGCCTTCTGTTGAATCTTCATTTTTCATGTATCAGACACCTACAGCGTAGAGCTCTACTGAACAGAAAATGCAGTTTGTTCATATATTTCAAAAATAAGATTCATTGAAATGGGAAACAGCAACAAAAACATTTTTACATCTTTTTTTCATTGTTAAAGAAACTGTTGCTTGTTCTAGTAAAATAAGTTTTACTTCAGACCTCAGTCTGTGCATCAATCAAAGATAGGTGTTTACAAAAATAATTTAAAAAATGAGTCAGCAATTTATTCTTCAAAGGTTACTTTTATTCTACACCCCATCTAGGTCAGTGTGTCCTGTTTTACAGATAAAGACTGTCGGGCAAAGCTGTCTGATTCAAATGTCTTGCTGTCAGTTCCTCTCATTGATTTCCTATGATTCCTTGTGCTGGAAGTTAAACCAGGTTTATCTGCATCTCTCCAAGGCCTGGATCAAACAGGAGGTTGGACATAGTATCTACACTTAAGAATTAAGTGTAGGAGACCTGGCATCCCATTTTCTGAGGAAATTGGTGAACACACCATAAAACTGATCATTTCAAATAAGAGATGCCCTCTGGACCCATTGTCACTGGCCAGTTCACTTCTGACTCCTGTTAAATTCTGTATAATAAAAGCACAGTGATATTGTTTTTTCTTACTTTCTGTCAGGCAAACAATGGAGTGAATTTCAATAGAAAATGTAGCCTTTGTTATCCCAGCCTGGGCACAGCTCTCAATGGGAATTGCGGTGACTGAATCTCCCTCATAGCACTGCTGTAAAATGTCATCTCGCTTGGGAGCTGTTGCTGTTTTAACTTTTGTTCTTCTGTTTGGAAAATTCTCAATATTCCAGTGAGTCCTGCAGCCACAAGCTTAGGGTTTTGTAATAGAGGAAAAAAGAGGAACGCTTCTCAAGACTCAGCAAAAAGCTGAAGTGTTTCTGAGAGTCTTTTTAAAGCTGTGGCAACTGCTACTGTGAAGCTGTTTATGTATCTCAGAACCTAGCTCTGTAGCTAGTTGTGTGTTGGTAAACAAAGGAGTAGGTGAAATCATTTTGTGATTTATCAGGGAAGAGGGTAAAACTTCTGTGTCAGGTTGAAGGTGGCTAAACTCCCTTTCCCTTGGCACAGGTCTGACAGCAGCACAAAGAAGCTGTAAGCAAGTTACTTCAGGTTTTGAGTAACAGGAGATTAGAGATGAGATATTCTCTGGTTTGACTGGGAGAGGGAGGGCATTCTCACTTGAGTCATCCAGTGCAGCTCACCATTGCCAGTCAAGCCCCAGGGTGTTGAGTGTGAAAAGCTATTAAGAGAAACACTCAGGATGGAGTTAAGCTTGTCTAACAGAGTTCCATAGCTGATCCAGTCCTACAGACCATTTTAAAGGTCAGTGAAGAGAAATAGGCATTTCTGCAAGGTGATGTTTTTTCTTGTCTATTTTATATGGCCACTTCCGGATGGAGGGAATTACACCTTGGAAGTAACTGTTCCCGTTCTTTGACTAGACTAGAACAAGTCCAGATGACCAGGTCAGGCCAGATGTTTACAGTAAAGGAGTCTGCAACCTGGATAAAGTCAGCCTACCATCAGATATTTGAGCTAGGAAAGAGAAGACTCCTCTGATGTAGAGTAGGGGATGGGGCTGAGATTATATGCAGGCCTGAAGGCTTGGTACTGTTTTTTGGTGTGATAGCAGCATAGATTCCTGCCAACCTGACAAAACATGCTGATAGGTAAAGATTCGTTTTAATCCTGTGGATAAAGCTTGAATGTTCTTGGTTTATGGCACGGTAATGCTTCCAGAAGTTGGCATGTGTCACCTGCATGGTTTTAGCTGTAGTATTGATTTTCTTAAGAAATTCCTGTTGTTCTGCCTCCAGGAAACAAAATGAGAAGCAAATGCATGCGTGTTCCAAAGAGTTCTGATTTGTCTGGAAGTAGAAGATTACAAAAAGTCTGGTTTGGTAGTGGGTGATGGATGAGCCTCTGCTTACTACCATGAGGAATCTCCGAGATCTCTGAAACTGGCCATTAGGCAAAGCACAGTTGGAACAGAGGTTTAATGTCCAATTTTTTTTCCAGAAATGGCAGTGTGTAGAAGATGCCAGTGGGAAGCTCAAGCTACACAAATGCAAGGGGATGGCGAACCTGGCAGCTGCAGGCAACAGCAAAGGCACCTCCGATATTTTGCCCAAGTATTACAACAGGAATAGTGAAGACTGCAACTGTGAAGAGAATGAATACAAGCTCAGCCACATCGGACGGAGAAAGAAACTCTTCTCCAAGAAAAGTAAGCAAACCCACCGTATCTTTTGTCTCTGCCTTAGAAAACTGTTCTGATTTTATTCACTAATGCATCAAATTGTCCTGATATTCACGTACATTGGATTCTGTCAGCGTAATTCCTGTGTATCTAACTGTGAAACAGTGTGCCTCATGGTGGACAACCAGATTTGAAAATATCTCTGGCTGGAGGAGGAGGAGCGTTTTGATACCAAATTGGGTTCTATGTCTTTCAAAACCAGGAATTGCAGTACACAGACTGAAGCAGCAGGTAGCAGCACACCCTTACACGGGCCGTGAAACACGAGCAGTGTTTTACAGCAAATACTCCAGTTTTCAGTAGGCACTGCAGTGCTTGGAGCCATTACTGCAATTATTTATTTTTAATAAGGATGCTTATTCTTTGTTACAGAAGCTGCTTGCTTCTAACGTCCCTTCCCTGTGCTCAGTCAGCAGAGACAAGGTTGACTTTTAACCAGAGATCACGTCCAAAGGGGATGACTGTGTTTCTGGTTTCCTTGGCACAGATCAGGTGCTTTTTCAGAAACCCATTCCACTGGCTCTGTATTAAACCTTAGTCAGACTGACATCTATATTTGAAGTACAGAGTCTAATTATAGATTAAAGAGGTAAACGGCAGCACAGAATTATTATTCACTTGTAATGTTTCTTTCGTCTCACTCTGCAAATACAGAGCCTTAATTATTTAGCAGATTATTCTTTCTGTATAATGACCTGGCACAAGCTTTGAACAGAGAGTTTAAATTGATTTTCTCCCATTATATTTGCCTTGCGAGCTGATTAGTACCTACTAAGCTAATTTTTAGTTGAAAAAAATTATTGGTTCCAAGATGAAATTACTCAACTATACTTGCTGTTTACATATGTGGCACAGCAGATAATCTTTAAATAACACTAGAACTTGCAGTTCAATTAACTTTTTTTTTTTAAATCACACAGGATAAAGTTCAGTTGTGGGGAGTCAAATAACAGGAGTAGATCGAAGGCACTTGTATGAGAAGAAGAAAACAGTTTAAGAGAGGGCAACATAATGTCATCTGATAATACTTAACAGTTATTTAAGCATTTTTCATCTCTATCTTGCTTCCTGAACATTAACTAATTTTCACAACAACCAGAGGAGGTGATTGAGTGTATAATTACCTTTAGTTTATAGGTGGAGGTAAAGAAAGGTTGCTTCCTCTAGTAGAGGGCTCAGAATGGTGATTTTTCTCCCTCTGTTCTGCTCAGAAGAGGCAGATTGTATACTGCAGCCTTCAGCTGACTTGCCTCGTTCAATTGTACAATTTATTAGTATGAGATAGGGTCTTTACAATCATCTTCCCATTGCTTCTGTCTTGAGCAAAATAACTGACTCCACAGATGCTTTGTTCTTCCCTCTGCCCGCATTCAGGTTGTGCCATATAGTGGAAGAGGTTAGCTTGGACCTGTTGACATAGATGCTGTGATTGGTGTTGGCTCTTCTTTCACATACCCTTACTTAATGAATCACGCACTGAACACAAATGAGCACAAAGCAATACAAGCCAAGGGAATACAGCAAGGTTTTTCTAAACAACTTACCTAGAAAGCTGTCACACTGGATTGTAACTGGTAAGAGGGTGACGTGAGTACTGGTGATGGTATCTGGATTTTCGTGACCTGTTTCATGAGACTCTGGATAAAGTGCGGGCTGTGCTGGGTTGCATAGTTTTGAGGGCACTTTGGGGTCTGCTACTCAGAATTTCCTAAGTATCATACTGCAGCTGTACTTGAATGCCAGTAAATGCTATTCCTCAGACTGAACAATAGCTAAATAGAAAAACTGAAGTTTCAAACTGGACTAGGATCACATCCACATTAATGCATTAGTTCACAGCAGTACTGTAGTTTTGAAGGAAACACCCTGATCACTCCCTTGTATTGCGCATAATAGAGATGGATTTGCAGAGCAATTTTGTCAGATTCTAATCTACAGTCATTTGCAGAAAACTGAATTGGGTGCCCTGCTTCTGGGGTGCATCAAGGGTGTTGCAAACCCTGATGGAAATACGAGGATTTGTCTTACAGAAAGATTAAAACCAGTCATGTGTGGTGAGAACACGTAGTATTAAAAACCAGATTAAATTGCTTATCGAGGGGCTGGAACACCAAATATTTTGATAAAATAATTACTTTCCAAGGTGGGCATGGTCTAGACCCATTGTCAGGTGCACCAGTGCGTTCAGCAGGCAACATTGTTTTCTAAATTGAGTAAATTCAGTTGCAAAACAGGGTCATGTCATTTACGTGCCATTTGAACCACATACAACTTGCCTGCAAAGGTTTTACGTGCAAGGTGATCATAAATATTTAGTATATCTGGGTCTGGGAGTCAGGAATGCTTACGTTTCTAGGTCCTCTCAATTTTATTTACTATGTTTTGATTCTTAAAAGAAAGATGAAACAAAGCTTTGCTGTAGGAAGAAAGTTTAAAGTAACAGTAAGCTCTTAAAATCTTTGGCTGTGTTGAGGACTTCTTATGTTTTTCTTGTTCTGGATTTGATCTCCTCTTCCTATGATGAAAAAGTACATGTGATTGAAGGAGTTATTAAGCTGCATGTAGAGAAATGACAGGCTGCATGGATTTGTAAACAACAAGCAGAAATGTATACAAAGGGGCTAGTGCATTTTTATTCCAATTTTCATGTTATTTGTTTTTTTCTTGAGATAGTGTCACTGCTGGAACAAAATTATTGTCTTTGCTATTAAAAAAAAAACCAAAACACAAACCAAAACCAACAAAACAAACAAAAGACCCAGTAAACTTGAACATCCACTACTTTAAAGATTGTGCATTTGAAGTGTAATATTTAATGGCAATTGTGAGCAGATAG
The DNA here is from genome assembly GCA_013389865.1 of Piaya cayana. Taxonomy (NCBI): domain Eukaryota; kingdom Metazoa; phylum Chordata; class Aves; order Cuculiformes; family Coccyzidae; genus Piaya; species Piaya cayana. Next base: position 450,948 of record WAAB01012591.1, read on the forward strand.
GTACAAGAAAGATTGGGAGTTGTTTTTTTTTCTCTTTATCTATATCTAAGGACACAGATTCAAAATAAGATTTACAGAAATCCCTAGGTGCGTAATGCCCAAGAGAAAACACCTCTAAACCCTTGTCTGTATTTCTAGACATAGAGATATTTGTAAATATTTAAATATAATATAAATATTACTGTGATGTTACAGAAAAAAATACTTCTTCTCAACAAAATTCAGAAAAAAAAGTAAACCTTAATGGGAAATGTCAATCAGGAGTTTGTGAGTCTAGTGGTGACCGTTTTCCTCATGACAAATGCATAAATACTTGCATACTACTGGCTTATTCTGTGATCGTTGTGATGCTGGAAAATACATCAGATCCAAAAGACCTTTGTAGAGTAAATGTCACCACGGAAGACCAAGAGTTCCCCGTCTTCTGCAGTGTTAGCACTGAGCAGTCACACTCCTGCTTTGGGAAATTGCCACTACAGTAGTTGGTTACAGCCTTCTCAGTTATCCCTGAGAGAACTATGATGTCTGAATGATCTCAGTGTTAAATCATGAATTTAGTGGCTTCAAAATAACTAATAAGGCTTGACTGGTGAGGATGTGAGGAGATTTAAATATCAACCCAAAAGCTGGGCATGTTTATGTGAGATCTGAAGTTTATGATTTTATAATAGAAAATTATCTTGGTTTATTCACTTGAGTAATAATTTTGGATACTGCAGTTCCTGGTTTTGTGGGACAGTGTTAAACCTGGTATGATACCAAAATGTAGTTGTAAAAATCCAGAGTGTTTGAGTCTCTGGGCTGTCTGAGTACTTCCTTTCAGGCTCCAGCAAACCCAAGTGTGCTTGTCCAGTGGTCCAAGGAGACACAGCTGGATGAATGAGGCCCTCGAGCATAGTTAGCTTTCTTAAGCCTAAAGTTCTCTGGGCTTAATTTCCAGACTCGATTCTGAGGATGCAACTTCTTGGCAGTACCATCTACAAGATAGCTGGCTGCTATAGAACCACAAGAGGGGCATTGGGACTCAGAGCTTTCCAGAGCCAAACTTTAATAACTTGGAAAAGGGAGTACAGATGTTTTGGGCCCGATATTTAACAGCCCTAGATCTGCTTTGTTCGTGGGTTGGGCACATCAGTAAATGACGAGTGAAACTTCATCCTGGGAGAGAATTGGCGGTTAGACGTTGGTCGTTTTGCCTGCAGTGCGCTTTTGCAAGTGGTAGAGCACAATGCAGATGAATATTGATCTTATGAAATATTTTAACCACTTCCACTGAAAAGAATGGAGTTGGGTACTAATCAGAGTGCCGAGTCAGCACTGTGGATGCTACCTTGCAATAAAGCGCCACATTAAGTCTTTCCTGAGCTGTCTCACTCCAGACCAATTTGTTCCTTGTAAGGCTGGGTTAGTTTGGCTGCAAGGGAGGAGTAACTCTTGGCTTTAATTCTTGAGGGACATGTGTGGACAACAGTTCCCTGCAGCTATCTCCTGCAGTCCAGTGTGCTGGAATGGCATGTTAGACTTGGAAGGAGAGGAAATTGTTAGTTGGCTCAGCTTAACAACATGAAATGAGGGAACAGTTAAAGAAATGGGGGTTAATACTTTGAATATAATTGTTGGGGTGTAGCTTTTTGGAACTTCCTCCTACTTCTGAAAAGATGGGAGTTCTTTCTCATTTAGTCAAACGTTTCCTGAATGGGTGCCTCAAATAGGGTTGGTCTTTTGGGTTGTTATTTTTCCTGCCCCCTTCAGCAGTGACTCACCTGGCTTAATATCAGCAATAAACTTTGAACCACAGGTGGAAAAGGGCAAAGCCAGACAATCCAGCTGGTATTCCACTTTCTGTGTTTGGCACTGACCAGTTTCAGGTGGGAGCAGATATTTATTTATCTTCCCACAGTCTGCAGAATGGCTTTTGAGACCTCTGTAAGCCATTTGGAATTCGTGTAAGGCCTCTTGAAAGAAGTCACTGTGCATTAAGGCCAAAGCATGCTGATTTATATGAATATTTCTTTTGCCAATTCTGGTTGTTCTACCTTGCATTCCTTTTTTTCCCCCTGCTTATTTTTCTGGAGAAGTTTATCCCATAGAGAAAGTCCGCTTTTCTGTGTGGAGTTTGGGATTGCCAGAAAGTTTGGTCATCCCATTTGGCACACTGATTTGTGTTTTTCCCTCATCAGATTGCAGAAGGAAGCCCTCTTCTTATGAGATGGGCTGTGTGTTTCAGCTCTGGGTATGGGAGAGGTGACCAGAGGAGCCATGGGACTCAGTTGTTTCCAGTAATGTCTTAGATATCCGACTCCCAAGTTGCATATACAGAGCAGAGGCTCAGGCACTGGATAAGGAGGAGAGAGGCTGTGGCACCTAGACAGTACATTCTTCTCAAGGAATGAGTGAGATGATTATGCTTAGTGTAATGAGTGACTCTGGGCAGTTGTTGGCAGAGCTGGAAATATTGGCAGAGATGGGACCCCATCATACAGCAAGGAAGTTTAAATACGGATTTAGACTCCATAACTAGGATAAGTTTGCACCATTCCAAATGAAAGAGGAGCTTTGGCGATTTGGACTGGGACAGAAAACTTTGGAAAGCAGTAATAGTGAAAAGATCTATGGGAGTCTCATACTGTGTAGTGACAGTTTGTAGCAAATGTTTCATTTTGCCTTTGGGCTCCAAATGCAGAAGCAAGGTCTGAGGGAGTAAATAGCACCAGAGAGTGGTGCTTCATGTACAAACTCATTGACTGGTCTGGCCATCAGGAAAAAAATGTGAAGAATTGAAATAGATATAGATAAAAGTAAAGATGCAGAAAAATCAAGCATCTTGCCTTGAAGAAAAAACATAGAATCAAGAAAATGCTCAGACTGAACACTGGGGACATCTTCAGGGAAATGTGGCAGCAGTCCTAGCACTGGAGCATTGTGTGGTGGACAACAGAAACCAGTAGAGCACCAGTCTGTAAAGATGACCAAAGACTTTCCTGTCTTGAATTGGCCTAGTTAGTAAGGTCTTACTGCCATCTTGTGACTCTTAGGGTAAAGAGCAGAGTCTCTCTGAATGAGCTGTTTGCTGTCAAAGTGATACTGGACAAGTACATTTTCCCTCCCCTCTGCTATCCTGGTGCATTGCATTATATCTGCCCTCTCTCATGCCCAAAGCTATCTGTCCACACAAAAGGTAGTGAAGCAGCAGCTCTAACACCATTTCTCACCCAGTTAATTCCAGATGTCACGATATGGGCTGTTCCTTTCTCCCAAGCGCAAAGAGGACCAAATTGTGGCATGCTGTTTCTCCCTCTCTTAATCCTTTCACTTCCTTTTCCATGCAGAATACAAACCAAGCTATGTTCGGAATCGCTCTGTCCGTTCTGTATCAGTTGAGCTGGATGGAGCCATATTTAACTTGGGTTTAGAGGATGGATACCAGCCGGTCTTACCAAGAAACATCACCAAGCGGCATAAGATGCAGAAGGCTGTTCTTCGTGAGGAGGAAGATAAAGATATGGGAGAATACAGTGGCACTGGTGGCATTGCAGAGTACACAGCCCCCAACTTAATAAAAGTGACTCACAGGTGAGCACACGTGCTATATTGCTAAAAGCTTCTGCAGTTCAAGAGGCTGCTTTACATGATAAGCACGCCATGTCCCTTTTGGATACCCAGTCTAGCTTCACTAAGATACTTATTCTCATCAGCAGCTTTCAGGTTTGGTTTAGTTTTGTCCTGTATAGAGGGGCATGAAGAATACAGCAGTGCTCTTACATCTCACACACTTTGGAGACACTAATGACTGATCAGTGCTTGTTTCCAGTGAGGACAAGCAACACTGTTTGCATCAGTTGTGTGCACACCAGTCTGAAACTGGGAAGAGCTCTGCCTGCAATCTCAGCGTGTGGCAGGTGACCTCGCCTGGCTGAAGACTGAGTGCTCTGGCTGGAGTATGACCAAGTTTTGTGTTCTTTGTTGCTTTGTGTTTCAAACACCAAATTGGTCCTAAGGGAGGAAGCAGCCTCGGAGCTTTCTATATCTTGTTCTGGGAAAGGAAAGTCTATATTGTGAATGATGCTGGATAGACCAAGAGCAGTGGGAAATGGAACATAGTGAGAGAGAGATGAGGAAATTGTCTGGGCACTCCGACAGCCAGAAGTCTGCCCTTCAGTGTGCAAGTCTAGGGGCTGATGATGGATCTTCAACTGTACTTAATTAGTTTAGTCACCATTTCTGCTTGTGAATTATCAGGAAATCCACCAGTCATTTTTGATTACACGCTTTCAGTTCTTTAGTGACTAGCTCATGTAAACATGCACAAGCCAGTTAGCTGCTGTTGAAATCTGTGGTTTCCATTTGACTCTCTTTACAGGGTTGGAGACCCACCAACCCAAGGAAACATGGCTGGGTTGGCATCAGAGTTGTTCTCTCTTTCCCCAGCTCTTACGAATGTTAAAGATCCATAAGTCGCTATTTATGTTTTTCTTCTGGAACAAGTTAAATTGATTTTTGTTGCCTTACTGGATGAATCCCAAATCCACACAAGGATCTGGCAGGAAGGTTGTATATAATTCGTAAGGAGTCCCCAGGTACACTTGCAGAAAAGAAGGCAGTGAGACAACATGCATGAAGTGTTTTAGAGAAAATAAAGCAGTATTGAAAACACTCAGCTTTGATTTAAACAAGCATTCAAAAATGGCTGTGTTGTATTTGTTGATCCCTAATAAACTTCTAATGTAAATCTGTCAGTGGGGAAGGGGTGGGGGTTTGAAAGAATTTTAAAATCTGGATTGCCATAGAAGTTAGTGAAATGTAAGCACTTAATATTGTCAGAGGTTATTTTGCCTTTTAAGTCAGGGAGATGTCTTTGAAAAAAAAAATACCCCTTTTGAAGAAAACGGCAAAATTTCTTTATTTCTTTTTTTTCCTCCTCTTCTCCTTATGGTATAACAGTGCATCTTATAAAGAAGTACTTCATGCTTGCCCCTACCCCTGTATCACTTAATTATGCATTGGGAAATTGCTTCTGAGTAATGCTTTCAGTGCTTGCTAGTTAGGAGAGGTTATTTATGTAGACAGCATAATGAATAAGCAAGAACTGTGCAGCACAATTTACATATAGAAATTAAGCAGTCAACAGGTTCTGCTTAATAGGAATATTCTCCTTGAATTTTTCTACTTCTGAAAAATCTCCATGGCAACTCAACGCCAAACAAGTTTCCTGCCTCGCAGCACACTTGTATTCTTTGGAATGAGCACTGGGGGCTTTAATTCTGCATATCATTTCCAGTCTGGCTGCTCATCTGTCCCAGAGTTGTGTTATTAAAACCAGCTGATTGCAGCGCACCATCTCTGTGTGTGTATCCACCATATTAAACGTTGTTTGCTTTCCCATGCCAAGGTGCTACATCCTCGAGAATGATACCGTCCAGTGTGACACAGACCTCTACAGGTCCTTGCAAGCTTGGAAGGACCATAAACTTCATATTGACCATGAGGTCAGTGGTGTTATCAGTCCTGCATTTTCCGTGTGTGTTTTAGCATGATCTTCTGTGGGCAGACAGGATTGTGCTGACTGTGTGTGTGTCTGGCTGCCTCTGGGTGGCTTTGTCCCTCCCTGGAACCTTTTGAACTTGCTGGCTGATTTCAGAATAGATAATTAAGTTACTACATGTTTGTGAAGTCAAGATGCTGAGCGGAGGAGAGAACTGTGGCTGAAGGGACAGCTGAGAAATGTCATAAACCTTGAGATAAATGAGGAACTTACGAGCATTCCATCCTGCGAAAAATTTCAGCTGAATCTTTTTTACATCTTATTAGCCCTGCTCCCCAATGTACCCCTCCAAAAGAGACCTCCAACTGTCAAACAGAAGCACAAGGAAAAGTGGGCTTTGTTACCTTCAGTGGTTCTAGAACTATTTATTTTGCTTACTTCTGTTTAACCCTTGCATTTTGGAATGCAATTCATTTTCCTAGGGCTTGTGGATATGAAGAACCTGGAGATAATTTACGCTACAAAGTTTGTCTGTAAATTGTAATCTGACATTTCTGTCACTAATATTGAAGAATAAAGCTTAGACCCTTCACCCATGGTTGTGTATGAAAGAGAGAGTCTGCTAAAGACCAGATAATTGTGGAACAGCTGCCAAAGAAAAGAGTAAAGGAAGGTCCAACTGTAATCGCTTACCAAGTTCCATGAATTTGCAGTCCTATGTAAGAGCTTTTTTTGACCCCTTTTATAATATGGATTCACACATATCAAGGCAGATTAACACTGAAGAACTTACTAGCTCTGCTAGGATTAAAAAAAGATAATTTCAGCATCACCATACTTTTCTAATTTATTTTTCTTCAGAAAATGTATGCTAATTGGAGCACCAAAGAAAATGAGAGCTCACTTCTGGCCTGCTGTGTTCCTGACTCAGGGTCACAAGGCTGGATTCTCTGTGTGTTTTTCTGGATCGCTGTCCTGTCTGTGCTTCAGCAGCCATGTGCTTCCACTAGGCTTCTGGTCACTGATGTCTAATGGGAGCTTTGCAGGGACTTTGTTCACACTGGATTACTTTGGGTTTTCTGCTGCGTAAAGAACCAAGGTAGAAGCCTGTAATACCCCTCTGTGTGAAAATGGGCCACAGTGTGTGAGAGCTGGACCAGACAAAACCATGAGTTTCTTTTACTGAAGAAAATAGGCAGTTAAAAATAAACCATGTGGGTGGCACAATTAACTGCTAATCCATATCCCAGGTGGCCAGACGTTACTAAAGACTGCCATGCACAATGAGGGAGCCTAGCTACTTTCCTTTTTCAGAAGCTATGGAGAGGGGACTTCAGAGCACTCCCTCCCCATCTTCTTCTCAGGTTCTTAACAGACTGGAATTTAAGGACTTCATTTTTCCTTTGAGGAGCCTTTTCTCCCTTCAAATGTGCTGGTGAGCACAAGAGGAGAAGTCACAGTGGAACCAGCAATGGTTGTCTACCTGCGGCTCTGTGACCTTCCACTCCCCCAAGTGCCACATTCCGCTGTCATGTGCAGTGATCAAAGCAGGCAAACTGTACCAGCAAAGCCTCCTCCTGCTGTGGTTTCCTTTTCAAAAGGAAGGCAATCTGAAAATCTTGTTAGTTGTGATAATCATGGAAGGTGGGAAAGAGGAAGCATTTGAGGACCACAGAATAGTTTTGACAAGGTTGGAATAAGACTAGATTATGATATATTTTTTGTAACCTGTCTTTACTTTTTTTTAGATTGAAACTTTGCAAAATAAAATAAAAAACCTAAGGGAGGTGAGAGGTCACCTTAAGAAGAAGCGACCTGAAGAGTGTGATTGTAACAAGATAAGGTAATTCTTGTGTACTTCAGAGTAATGATTCATAGTAAACAACTGTCACTGATTTATGCCTTCTTAGGGGAGATGAGAGTCTGTTTTGTTAAGTGGTTGCCTGCTTAGTGTACTGTGTCCATTGGTTTCTGGGGAAGCTGGGCTGCTGCTGGGGTAGAAGACCTCTGCCAAGTGGTGGTGGTGTAACAGGGCAGGGAACGTGGTTTACAAACCACTTAGCTGTGCTGCTGTACAGAAGGTGCTGCTATCAGATACCAGAGATGAAGATTTTAAGCTGCGGGCTTTTTTCTGAAAGCTTGCTTTCCACAAGGGCAAGTTGTCAGTGGGGTACAGTGTTACTCAAACCTGTTTTAAAAAGAATAGTGTGTCAGGCATTCAGAATAATGGGGTGGTGAGATGAGAGAATTCCTTCCCATTAAGTTTTTTCAAGGCTGACTGTATTATCAGTAGGATGTGATCAGTGCAATATTTAGCAGCTACATCAGGTGGAAGAAGGAGGAATTTAATGGGTGGTGCAGATTAACTGCATTTTTGTAACTGCTGACATAGTGCACAAGATCATTTTTCCCTAGTGCGGTCAGTTTGTGAATTTTAAGTGCAACAGGCAATACTAAAATAATGATTATGCATTAGGGTCTCTGCAGAGCTGGTTCCTCTTGCCAAGTATTTGCAAAATGGCTGTCAGATTGGCCTGTGGAAAGAAGGGAACAAGAAGGGGAGCGAGAAAGTGCTTGCTCTGCAAATGAGCACAGCACAACATCTTTCAAAATCAAAACTGACGTTAACATTGGCTTTATTTAATATGTGCTCTAAAGATGAAGTTATTTTTATAGTGAATGTTTTCTACCAAATATAAAGACTGTTACATTTTTCAAGCCCAATACAGGGAGCGCTTGTACTTGAGCATAGCATTATTGAGGTGAATAATCCTGCTGAAATCAATGAAATTAATAATCTGAGTTCTATACGTTTAAGTGTTTGCAGAATGGCATTGAATAAGGATTTAGCATTCGGGTTTAGCTGATAAAATACCCAGTGTATGTACAAGAGAAAATTGACTGAATGCAGATTCTTTAATAAGGTTATTTTGACAATTTGCTATAAAGTTTAAAATCATCAAAGCTTCCAGTATCATTAATAATTTAAAAGATTTGTTTTGTTTTGAAGGGGATTTTAGTCTGACAGCTAACTGAATTCTGATGTGCTGTTTAGAAAAAACATTCATTTAACTTAGTTTCTCTTTGCTGAGATGTGTGTGTAGTACACAAAGGCTCGTAGTGATAGGAGAGGGGCAGATTTAGACTAGACATGAGGAAGAATTTCTTCACCATGAGAGTGGGGAGGCCCTGGCCCAGGTTGCCCAGAGCAGGGGTGGCTGCCCCATCCCTGGAGGGGTTCAAGGCCAGGCTGGATGGGGCTTGGAGCCCCTGATCCAGTGGGAGGTGTCGCTGCCCAGGGCAGGGAGGTTGGAACTGGGTGATCTTTAAGGTCCCTTCCAACCCAAACTATTCTAAGATACTAGTAGCTTTTATCAGACAGAAAATACTGCTGTTAACTAAGGCTGGTTTGTCTTTTTTAAACTTTGCAAACTACACAGAAAGGAAATTTCTGCAAAATCTTCTAAGAGTTTCTGGAGACAGAACCAAAGCAGCAGAGCTACCAGCTAGGACACGTCTGCCTCCCCCCTCCACAGCCCAGAACCTGTCAGGCCCTGCTGTTGCTGGGACGGTTCCCTGCATCTGGTTAGTTTCCCTGGAACTTGTAGCTAGCAACAGTGGAGGGAAAAACAGAACCATCACAACTGGTATTTAAATTCTTTCATTCAGAAAGAAATTCACAGGAGGTAGTATGAGCTTCTTGTCCTTTCATCTGAACAATTCAGTGAATACTCAGTTGAAGAAATGTAATTGAATTAAAATCCATAGACTTACATCTGCCCCTTGTAGGGAAACAAGAACCAGTGACCACTGAGTTTGAAAATAGTGGCTGGCGTGCTCTGTGGCTGCATCCTGCAGTACAAACCAGAGCAGCAGACGTGTGCATGAATGAGCCAAGGACAGACAGGGACACAGCAAGGCTCAGCGGTCCTGACCCAGGCTGGCAGGGCTGCGTGCTGCTCAGCACCTGCACGAATATATTGAAGAAGTGACACTGGATTAAATCTGCTTTGTGTCCAGTATCACAGCGTGGTAAGGGCAGGAGCAATTGTCTTTCTTTTGTTCATCGACAATGCTGGTTTTATTTTGCAGCTACCATAAACACAAAAGCAAGCTGAGGCACAAGGGATCTGGTCTCCATCCTTTCAAGTAAGTGAAGGCTTGTTCCTTTGAAAGAGGAAATGCAAAGACATTAACATTTCAGTCCATGCGTGCCAGTTATGAACTAAGCAGAAGTAGTACTATTTCATTTATCCCATGTTAAAAAGAATACAGACACCTGGGCAAGGAACTAAGCCTGTGGTGAAACACTTGTGGGCAATGTCCCATCACAGATTTCAGGCCAGCTTGTGAGCCCCTTTGGCCTGTTGTTTTTTCAGTGCTATTGGATTGCAGAGTAATAGCCAGAGACATTTGGAGAAGCCCTTTAGGTAAAAAAACCACTGGTTATTTCTTTCCCTCGAAGCATTTATTTTTTTAAGCTGCTTCATTTTTTTAAGGTATATTCAAGTATAACAGAGTCTGCATGACCCTAATATTTTCTGTGTGCAGGAAGACCCTGCAGGAGAAAGACAGGCTGTGGCTGCTTAGAGAGCAAAGACGAAAGAAGAAACTGCGCAAGCTGCTGAAGAGAATAAAAAATAATGACACTTGCAGCATGCCTGGTCTGACCTGCTTCACCCATGACAACCAGCACTGGCAGACTGCTCCCCTGTGGACATGTAAGGATACTAAACTAAGGAATAGGTAGGCAGGTACTGGCGTGGCTGCGTGAGGATGCTGGGTTACCAGAACTATCAGCATTAATTATGTAGCCAAAGCCATGCAGCCTTCCTTGCCGAGTTGTCTCTGTTTCAGTGTTGGCATCATTCCTGCACAAAAGGTGAGGGAGTTAAAACAAAAACCAGCAGCACCAGCTGAAATGTCCCTGCCAGAGGAGACAGAGCAACTAGCCAAGCCATTGCTCAGGCTAGCCCTGTCCTGGGGTTGGGTGTGCACAGAACACACAGCTGGTGCTGGAAGATGTTCAGGAGTGGATGGAGTGCTTATGGATAAAGGGATTCCACAAACACAAAGCAGCAGTGCCTGAAGACAGCAGCATGCAGCTTATGGCTTTATAACTTCCATTTGCAGTGGGCCCTTTCTGTGCCTGTACCAGTGCCAACAACAACACGTACTGGTGTTTGAGGACAATCAACGAGACCCACAACTTCCTGTTCTGTGAATTCGCTACTGGATTTTTGGAGTATTTTGATCTCAACACTGATCCGTATCAGGTACTTTGTCACAGAACAGCTCTAGAAATACATCACTGTTCCTTATTGATGGTAGACTGAAATAGCACAGTATTGGTGCAGGGTCATCAAACATCACACGCCGTGGCCTCTTTGCTGTTACAAATAAACCACATCTATTCCATGTATGAAAGTTACCAGACTACAGAACAATATTACTAACAAGAACCTCTGTTTATTGCAGCTCATTAATGCAGTGAATACGCTAGATAGAGACGTTCTCAACCAACTGCACATCCAGCTCATGGAACTAAGAAGCTGCAAAGGGTATAAACAGTGCAATCCAAGAACAAGGAATATGGAGCTGGGTAAGTGACTCTCCTGTTACACTCAAAAACTCCCCAAAGGATATGGGACTCCATCAAAAGGGTTTTAGTGTTTAGTTGTAGTGGCAATGTCCTGCTGGAGCTGATCACTGACTGCATGCTCCAGTTTTTGTATTTGTTCAGTTGGTGTTCTGCAGTGTTTCTTAAATGAGTGCTCTGTAAACAACACAGCGAGGAGCATTGCTGAAGTGCAGAGGACGATCAGGAAGGAACAAAACTGATGAAAAACCAAAATACCCTACTATTCACTTCCAAGTTCATAGGACTCTTCAAGCTGGAAAGGACTTCTGGAGTTCATCCAGTCCAAGCTTCTGCTCAACGCAGTGAGCAGTGAGGTCAGACCAGGTTACTCAATGCTTTATCCAGTCCCATTTTGAAAACGACTAAGGATGGAGACTGCACAACCTCTTTAGGCAGCTGGTTTGGCAGTTGAATTTCAGCTTTCCCATTGAAGGGGCAATTATAGAAATGCTTCTTTTGGAGACAGTGCAGTCCATGCAGCCTTGTGGGAGACTGCCTTTAAAATTTCCAAAAGGATGCCAGTGCTTCCACTTGATCTGTTTTCTCCTACCTGTGTTACTGCCAGCTAGTTGTAAAACAACCATACAACTAAGAAGGGTTGCATTGTGCAACCAAATGGCTTTTGTAACTATGGATTTAAATTCCAGAAAGCTGAAAAGGCCTTTGCTCCTGTTCTAGATTAGTTGTTTTCATTTCCTATCTCTTAAATTTGCTCTGGGTTTACTTAATGGATCTGGGTAATTTTTGCTGCTTGTGATTATTTTTTGTTTGATGATGACAGCAAACCAAAAGGTACAGTTACTTTTATTTCTTCATTTAGAACAGCATTTTTCATACCCCTTATTACAATTAAGTTGACATGAGAAATGCTGTTATTTTAGAAAATGTATAGCCTTTAAGAGCTTCAAGACTCCAACCCAAAAATACTGTTTCTCTGCCTGAGTCGACAAAGATTATTTTGGTAGATGCAGCATTCACAGCAGCACATACTGAAATCACCTGGTTTGGGCATTGAAATGCACCCCTGAAGGACCTTTACAGAAAAGTTTCAAACCTGCCTATCCCAATTTACAACCCATTTTACTAATAAGGAATTAAACATGAAAGTATTAGTTCCAGTTAATATGTAAGGAAGTATTTATCATGGCAAGACATGTTAATCTGTTAATATTCTTGGGTATCTTACCCATTGACACCTTATCGTGCCACAGCAATCATTAGTAACGTTCCTCATTTTTCTCTGTCTAGGATTGAAGGATGGAAGCTACGAGCAGTACAGGTACATTTTAAAAAAAACCCATTCAGTTACTTTTCTGAAGTAAAGCACAACCTTCATGCTGCAGGACAGTGTGGGCTTGGGAACCACGGGGCATCTGCCAGCTCCTTCAACCTCAAACTTACTTTCAAACACTGGAGCTACTTCTGGTTCAGTGTTACAGCATGTTCTAATCGTTGTAGTCAAAATTAAGGCTCAACTCTCTCCTTCCTCACCTTTCTGACTGTAGTGCTGGTAGTTTTCTTGGTGATGGTTAACTTTTTTCTCCTTTTGCTGCTTGAAAATTAGGCAGTTTCAGCGTCGAAAATGGCCAGATGTGAAGAGACCTTCATCTGCCAAGTCACTGTGAGTTTGGAGCAGTCCTTAAAAAGCATAAGCTTTCACTTACCTCTTTTTCCTTCACTTCTCTTTTTGCATGCAGCACCTTTTTTATCATCATTTGTTCTCATGGAATGCTTAAGTGGGAAGTCCTCTAAATTATGCAAGAAATGCAATCCTGCCATCATTAGAGACAACTCCTGCTGTGCAGAATCTCTTGGTACCCATTTTCTGGGACTCTAGGAGCATTACGGTTTAGACAATTTCAAACTTGAGCAAAGGGGTTGCTCAGCTGAGGAGAGTGATTGCGGTTACCTGCCATTAAAAATCAGATGATGGTACTGGTTTTGTCTAAATTTAGACTTGTAGCAGAGACCTTGTGGTTTCTCACACCATCCAAAAAGAAAAGAACTGTAATTTCTCAGAGCAGAGAGACTATTGTGTATTGTCCTGCCTCACATGTTGCAAGCAAACAGAGCAAGTTAGGACAGAAAGGAGATGGCCAGACAGATCTGTGCATTTTGCTTTATTCTGACGTTACACTAAAATCTAAGATTGCCTTTTGGTTACTTTACCGCCCTTTAAAATTCAAAGATGATGCTTAGTTCTCGACCTGCCAGAGCCCAAAGGTGAGATACAAATCTGCAAGACATGAAAACCAGTTCCCTTTTAGTGTCTGTGTCTCCTCTTAAGAGAGTTCAGCTCATTCAAAATCCTAATGTGCTTTCAAATTGTGCAGTGAAAAAATACGTACAAGTACCTTAAGAGGCACTGCCCAGCATTCTCGATTCACCCAAGAGGATTTACTCGCTTAACTGTAATACCTGACCAGCTTCAAAACCAAAGCGAAGCCAGTTTGAGGTACACATTCTGTACAGGTTGAAGTTTCAGCCGTGGCTGGGTTGTTTCTGGAGTGCACCCGCTGTTTTTCTAGGCAACCCACGCCATCTTAATTGTTTTTACCTGTATGGAACCATGAAAGATCTATTTCTATCTGCTTCCTACAGAACGGTATGCACTAAACTGTGTTTGTTTTATTTTGAAGGGGACAACTTTGGGAAGGATGGGAGGGGTAACCTCCCCCAGCTGTCACACCTCTGCGAGGATACAAACTGGCCAGAACTTGAATCCCTGCACAGCCGAAATAACAATGGGTTTGATCTCAGAGGATTGGAACATTAGCCTAGAGGACTGGATAAACTGGGAGGCTGAAATAGATAGAACATTTGCACTGGTGAGTGTATTAACTAGAGCAGTGAAACTATAGGAAATGCTGTCAAAAACACAGGTCTTCAAACTTCACTCTTCTACCTGCTTTTCGCTTTGGATTATACCTCACCTGCTTCACAAGACATTTTACTTCAAGATGACTTCACTAACACTGATCCAGGAATTGACTGAAGAGGAAACAGCCACATCCCAAAGACGATTGTCATCCCAGGGGACAACACTAAGACAGCGGAAGTAAACTTAAAACATTTTTCAGTTCAACTCTATCTTTGGGTGTCCTGTGAAAAACTTCCAAGCCAAGAGTAACTCCAAAGCAAAGTTTAGAAAACACAGATGTTTTGCTTCTAGCTGGAGGAAAAACTTCTAAGAGAATGAGCAATTGAAGTGAACAGCATTGAATATTCTCAATACCATGACATTTCTCCAGTCCTCTCTGCAGATTCGTTTTAGTTCCACATTTCCTTGTCCATCCTAGTGCTACCTCCGTGAAAATTATAGAGGATCTTGACTAACAGGACACCAGATTCTTGGAGGGGTTGTGTAAATATGGATCAATATACTGTTTGCAAATAAATTCCTTCAGCTGTGAAGAATTTTGTTAATAAAAAGCGTGGAATGCCCACACCCCATTTCTCAAAATGTTAATGTTGCAGAGTGCATTGCACAAGTTATCCATTTTTAAAAGTACTGAAATATTTCAGTAAATGTACATCTTAACTTTTAATGAAATCAGATTTGTATGAAGTTTTTTTTATGTGGTGATATTATATTGTATGTTCAAAACCAAACCAGTTCCTTTGGGAAAGCAGCATTTGCTTAGTAGTGAAACTTCTACATTTATTTGAACAAAGGCAGCTCCAAGAAGTTCCAAGACTTGTAGCCAATAAAGAATAACCAAGTTATAGTGGAGTCTACAGAAAAGGTAGATGGCTGTGAGTGACAGTTACTTGGTTAAAGGCTTTTAAAGGGAAAACTCCTCATTTTCCTAAGGAAGCACGGCATACAGCGGTGAGTTACATGTTTTCATGAGCACATCATTAGATACACAAACTCATCTTGCTCTTCCAGAAACACAGGCTGAAAATACATCATGGAAGTGATGCTGATACCCTTTTGGTTTGTGCACAGAGGGAAATTCAAGTGGAATTCCTTCCTGGGGGATACAGCTCTCTGGTACCACACACTCATACTGCAAAACCTGATTTGAATTTACAAACTGAGGAAAAAACCTTCTCCAGAAGTGGCAGCAGGGTCTCCATGGTATGTGTTGTATCATAAACCTAGGTCCTGGACCTGTGTTTGTCTCGTACTTGCAGAAGTCAAATACACCCCAAATTTTCTTGTAATTTTTTTTTGTAATTATGGAGTATTATATGATTGTCTGTTGGATTCCAGCCATAGATTCATTTATGACCTGTTACAGATATCCCGTATTATCAATGATCAGATCCAGGATCAATACAAATGACTAAAAAAATACTGAGTTTAACTTCACCAATGGAAACAGATTTTTGCTGCTTTCCAGAGTGAAGCAGCAGCTCTGATGACCCCAGGGAGGATGCAGAAAGAATTCTAGAGTGGATTTAAAAAAAACTGCACTTACCCATTTTGTGTTCAGCCTGTCATCCTTGACAAGATGAGGGGTGACTCTCAAACTGCAGCGCAGCCACCGCTCCTGCTCCTCTCCTGTATCCATCGGAAGATGGGAAGGTTACCATGTCCTTTAACAGGAAATCTTGGGCTGTGGGACTCTTACGCGACACAGCAGCAGCTGCTGTTTGTGAAAGGTAGGTTGTTGTTACCACATTATGGGGATGCTGCCCCCTCTTCTCCTTTCAGCACCAGCCCTGGGTGTTCTCTGACGTTCCTGGGATGAAGTTATCAGCCTTGGAAGTACAAATCAGTTCATACACTCTGCCACCAAGTTCTGATTTTAAATAGAAACCTTTATTTACATTATTATTAACATCCAAACACAAAAATCAGAAGAGCAGTAATACCTTACAACCAACTCTTTTATAAATCAGTCCCCCTGATTTTTCTGTTTTGCAACATAAAGATACAGATATTTCAAGCAATACTTAATGTAAACTAAATGTAAATGCAGTTCTCAATACTGTTTGCCTTCTCCTGAGAAGTTTTTAAAATATTGCTCTCAGAATTACGTGGTTTCACACTTGCTGCTCTATAATTCTTGTCATCTCGTAGTCTGCACGTAAACTCCAAAATAAAACGTGTGCTAATTGATACAACATTCAAACAGTTTTGTCTTATGACTGAAAAATGGTTCTGATTTTCTAACTTTAAAAGCAGTATTTTAAGCCAAGATTGGAAAAAAATACTACATGTGAATTTTATAAAAACATGGTTTCTGTGACCAGAAGAGTAACAGAGATGTAGCAAAGCGCTGCTCGCTGTGCAGCAGGGATCAGCAGTGACTGCACCAGCTCATTGTTCTATTGGTGAAAAATGCTACACAGGTTCTTTTTAAAAAACATTCAGAAAAACCTGCTGCTACAGAACCAAAACAGAATCGGTGCAGATACCAAATGTCAGCAGATTTCAAGGCAAAATTTATTTACTGCAGATTTTCATACTAGGTGCAGTATCAGGATCAGTGCTGCCAAGAGAGATAATATTGATGCATCTTAAAAACGCCCCCCTCCCACCTTAATCAAGTTTAAACTAAAAATCTTTGGATTCAGCAAAAAAGTAGGTACTGGAAAGTTCCGACATTCTAAACACAGTTGAGAAAATGAACCTTTATAACACCAGTCAGGTACCAGTTAATACAGAGTTGTATAAACAGAATAGTCTTTTAAAAAAATTAGAAGGGCGTGATGTATAAAGGCGCTTATCCAGACTACCAGCTCACCTGGGGAACACACAGGGTTTGTAGCTTCCATCAAGAGGATGAACAACTACAAAATATAAAGATTGTTCTACTCTGATATAAAAAGCAAGGGACTTGCCTCTTGCCTTCAGGAGGCAGCACTTACTCAACAGATATGTTCTAAGGAATAAAAAAGCTAAAAGTTCCTTAGGCTTTTAAAAGTTTTGCATTAAAAACACGAGTCTCAAATTCTACCCCTAACCTATGCACTCGGGACTAATGGCAGAGACAGCCCTGCATGAAGCAGATCAACTGACTCTACATTCCCTTTAGAACACAGGGCTGGATGCGAAGGATGAACTTTTGGAGACTTATTTCTAGTTAAAGTTATTTCTATTAAAATGGAAGATCACTGAATATTCAGAACAATAAACCCACCTCTTGCTTACAGGACCAAGAAGAAGCAATCAAGAACGCAGATTTTTTTTCCCCCCTCCCTTGGGAGAAGTCAGTTCTCTGTTACACAGTGAACAACAAAACAGAAGCACATTCACAAACACAGCTTCAACATTTCTGGGTTGTCCCTTATGAAACTTGAGAGCTTTGACTCCTAACTGCCTGAAACTGGAAAAACTCCAAAGGGATCTGCATTTCAAGGAACCAAAATAGAAAGGGGAGCTTATCAGCAAATAATACAAATAAATTTGTAACCAGACTTAAATACTGATATGAGAGAAACCTGCTTAGAAAATACATTCATTACTGTTATAACAGAACATCCAATGAGGTGCAGACGTTTGGTTAAAGTGTGGCTTAGTATCCTTAAAGATTTCTGGATGTCATGTAACAACAAAATTTTGCAACAGACAAACTTTTTTGAAGAACACTAAAAGAGTTCATTGAAATCGACCAAAAAAGACACAATCCAGATTCATCAACTGAAAAAGCAACATACTCTGGAAAGACACAACTGTCCTGACAAGTCTAACACCATACAATGCAGAGCTTTTTATCCAATTGCCTCATAGAAAAAGAAATGTAACAAAGTGCTCACAGGTGGAGAAAGCTTTTAACAACTGGTCTTTTATAAAAAGCTATTATGTTAGAGACGTAAAAACAAATGAAGCGCTGAAGACCAAAGAAGAGAAAGATGTGGGCCCAAGCCACCCAGTTTCAAAATCATTAAATTTAATTTAAAAAAAGAAATTCTATTTGGACCTCAACTACACTGAGTTTACAGAAATCAACTTTGTTAAATATTTAGCCTCACAAACTCTGCAAAAATGAGTTAGTGACCTACAGAAGTCATATATATAATACATTATCTTAAAGATCATATTTACAAAATTTATTCACAAAAAGACTGCAAAATTCTGAGTCAGACTGCAGTGCCTTGCCTTGAGTTTTCTGAAGTTCTTTTCAAAAAGATGAACGATTATTGCTCTGATTTCCATACACAGAAAACGTTACATTATGCAGTCTTTTCAAATAATTCTTAAGATCGTGTTTGGGAAGGAACATGAGCACACCCGACCTTCATATTAAGTCCATATCAAAGATATTGCATTCATCCATTATATACTCTTTTATAAAGTGCACTCAGCTGCACATCAATATGTAAATATTAGTCACAATTGTGTTTAAATAATTTAAATTCATTATCCTCTCTTTTTACCCCTTGGCTTCAACGGACAGGATTTTGGATCAGTCTGTGCCGATTCATTTTGCACTGCTACTTTGCTTGGGAAATCCTGACTCTGGGGGGGGTAAGAGATTAAAAGCAGCATTTCTATTCAGGAATTAATATAAAAGAGTCAAGGCTAGGAACTACATTCTCTGTCAGATATTTTTCTAGAGAAATCAGAAAATTCTTGCCACCGTGACTTCTCCAGGCACTTTTTTCTGCCTGTAGTTAAAGGGCTCTGGGTCGCTACAGTAAATAGAGCAGGTAACGGGGAGCCTACCCATCGTATCTGACATGCCGTTGCCGAATTACCATTTCTAGAGGCAGAGCACCAAAAATATTTATGACTTTTTTTGTACGCCACAATATACAATAATACAGAGGCTGCTCCCACTAAGATGTACTTTCGTTGGTTTGTTGTTGTTTGTTGGAGGTTTGATTTCTCCTTTGAATGAAATAAATTAGAACATCCACGTGACTGACAGGAAAAATCATTTCTTTCCTCCCTAAGGCCAATCCTGGTTG
The DNA here is from genome assembly GCA_013389865.1 of Piaya cayana. Classification (NCBI taxonomy): domain Eukaryota; kingdom Metazoa; phylum Chordata; class Aves; order Cuculiformes; family Coccyzidae; genus Piaya; species Piaya cayana. Next base: position 469,937 of record WAAB01012591.1, read on the forward strand.
CCATGAAGAATGCGTAGCTCTCTGTTACAATAATAGTGCATCACTAATACAGCGCATTCTCATTTGTAGATATGATTCTAGGTATCAGCAGTATTTCTGTTAAAGCAAAGAAGAAATAATCATCAGAGGAAATAAAAACCACTTTTACTGAAGAAAAAAACCCCCAAAAATGGTGATTGCAGTGTATTTGGAAGAAGAAATACTAACAGGCAGTTTTTAAGTGAAGAACAGCATTTTAGTGCTCTGATTTGAAGATAAATTTGTTGTAAAGAAATGCTGTCCCAGACTTTTCCTGAATCTGTTATTTGGGTATCTCCACTGTATTGCCATGTGGGTTTGGAAAACCTGACATCTCACCTTCCTTTTCCCCTCTTTATAAAAGGTATTTGTCATCTCTCAGTCCTCCAATACCTCCCTAGTAGTCCTGAGATTACTTTGGCTGCTTCCTCAGGTACCTTGTACAAAATTTCAGGAGGTGCTTTTGACTTGAATACATTTAGCTTATCTCCATAGTACGTTGCTCATCCTTTGATATTTTGTGAGAAGATTACAGCCAAAGCATATTTAGTATTTCAGCCTTTGCAGTGCCCACTAGTAGCTTATTTTCCCCTTAAATAAGAGACCTAATTTTCAGTAGTTTCTTGTCATGCATACACAAGCTATTTTAAGGTATTACAAGGGTATCATCCTCAACTTCTGACAGGAGGATCCCATACCACCAGAATCCTTGGGCTATTATTTAGAATCTTTAACATCTGCTGAAGATGCTTTTCACAGTCTCCATATTTGCTCTCTAGGATTTCTGCAGGTTCAGAAGCATTTAAGCATCTTTTGTACAGTTTAAGCCTTGATCCTACCTATGATACTTCTAAATCAGCAGCTAATCACAGCATGCAGCTTGGGTTCATCATGGATTTGACTTAAAAATCATCAAAAGTATCTCTTGGGACATACAAATGGTAGGTCCATGGATGTGAATACAAACAGGATAAATGAGAACAGGCCTGTGCCAGAGGAATGGCTTGAAGCAAACCGTACTCAACAGGGAAAGAGTCAACAGATCTTTCATCAATCCTTATGTGCAGCTCACCTGGTCTGGACCCATAGGCATCCCTGACATAGATATGGTATTAATATTCATCTGCCCAATATGGCCACTGCTGCCATTCATGTGCATCATACTGTATGCTGCTGGATTTCCCTGATGGCTGAACTGCTGCTGTGGAAAAGAACTGAGACACAAAAGGACAAATAAAATTACCTTCCAAGTTCATAGATTGATATATTGCCTTTCCTACACAAGCTATCAACATGTGAATGATAAAACTATTTTTATATTTACTTGTTCCCTTCTAATCTTCGTCCAGCGTGGAAACAGCAATTGCACTCCAATAAAGGAATTCTGAATTTTTTAGATGCACCCAGAAGTATGTGTACACATTTCCTATTGTGACCTTTTTGGAGGCTTCTGTTAGGGCTGAACCATCCATTGCAATACTTTTCTGAACCTTTGTAGTTCCCACCCACAATGAGTTATTTTTTCAGTAGTCAAACACAGAATGTTGTTTCCACTTAACAAAGACTGCAGAGGTCCAGTATGAGTAGACAGCGCTAAGAACCAGAGCAGGATCAAGGACAATACTGGCACCAGAGATACAATTACTTTTCCCCCTTCTAAATCCTTTTCCTACTGCAAGATACTTAACATAGCTTCTATTTTTGACAAAATGAAAGAATTTTTGAGCCACAGGTTATAACTGTGAGGTTCACCTGCTCCTGGCCAGGCTTCCAGACGGCCAGCCCTTCATCTCAGGGGACTGGTACATTGTTGCTGTCTGAGGATGCTGCATCATAGGATTCTGTGAGGGTCCAATTCTTGATGACATCATTGGGTTGGGAGGGCTTGGTACTCTGCTAAATGCAGGATCAGGTTGTTGGCTTATTCCTTAACAGACAAAAGACAGACAATATACCAATTATCATCACCTAGTTTATCTTCTTGCAATGATGGGAAGGAAAAAAAGCCATCCATTTTTCTAGAAGTAAGTTTTCAGAATGACTGGTATTTGGGTAATAATAACTAAGAAGAAATGGAAAAGAACACCAGATAGAAAACAAATCCATGTTAGCACCATTACCATAATTAGGTGGATAGGGGAACTGCTGTGGAGGAACTTGAGCCATTGGCGGGCCTGTCAAAGCACTGTCCATGCTTCCAGAGGCAGTCACATTTGGTGGTGGACTGAAGGTCTGAGGTTGCTGTTGCTGCTGCATCATCATTGCCATCCTCTGTTGTCTAAAATGATGACTTATTAGCTCCCTGTTACGCTGAGCCACCATTTGAGCATTAAGAAAACCTTGCTGCTATCCCCCAAAGAAAAGAAAAATCATATTAGAACAGACTTTTACAACTGAAATCATGTCAGAGTCAAACCTCCTGCACTCCTCCTAAAACCCAGCATATCCATTACCAGAAGAGAGTTAAGAAAATCCTCAGCCAGTAGAAAAATCATCAAAATACCAACGTTTTTCATTAAGTTGTCATTAGCACTAAACAAATGACAATTAGTTGAGCTATCATATCCAATAGGGAAAAGACTTGGCACACAATGTTGATAGCATGACCTAAGGAACCTTCAGAATCCTTCTGAAATCTCATGAATAAGAGAGGTGAAAGCCCACCCCTTTTTAATTGTACAGGGAAAAAAAACAAACCAAAAAGGGAACTGTGCTGGGGAACTATGAAAAAAGGTCCAGATTCTAAACAGACATGTAAGAGAGGTGTTCATTTAAGAATTACTGTTTCCAGTGGCTACTGTAGTAGCTACTTACCTGTGATCCCACCTGTGGCTGCATAACTGGTCTCATCACTGAGGTATTAGCACTGACTGGATTTTCCATTTTCATTTCAAGCGCTTGACGGGTCTGATTCATAAACTTGGAAAAAGACATTTTAGTACTATTAGTTTGAAAATACAAGTATCTGAGCACAGTAATGGCAATTCCTCCAAAAAGCATTCTTTACAGACCTCTTGAATCCACGAAGTGCAGTGGTTAATTTTTGCCTTGTTTGATGTACCTGAAGTACCAAACTACATGGTTAAGCAGCTCAAATAGAGACAAAAAGAAAACCCCTCCAAACAGTGCAGCCATAGCTGGGTTTTTAAGAATAAGTATATAACAGACTATCTACTTGTTCCAAGTCATGTCTTGGACAGAAGAGTATAACCACTAGCTTTGCTTAAAGTAATAAAATTCTGCCTCCTTCCCTCTATATTACAGAACACCAAAGCCATACAGATTGAATTAGTGTCACAGAACAACCAACAAACAAACAAAGAGAAAACAGCATTTCCCATAGATTAAACATTTCCATTCCATATCACACAGTACTATCTGAGTTTTCTGAGTTTTATTTGTATGTTGTATTTGATATCAGGGCCACATTTTCACATGGGGAACTCAAAGCTGAAATCATGCAGCAATTGTTGAAAGCAATGTTAAGATCTATGTGGCAGTATCTACTCTCTCACCTTTCATACTAAAAAAATATCTAAAATGACATCAAATCAATAAACGGAAAGCAAACCCTCATTTCAGTAAGTTTGAATGATTAGTTAGAAAACATACTGAAAAGGAAGTAACATTTGATTTACAGGAGAAATGTGGCTGTCCATTTAATGACGTCGGTGAGATTCAGAAGAAATACTACATCTTAACATGGATAAAGAGATCATCCAGAGCTATGCCATATAAGAGCACTGTTTTTAAGTAGCAATAACGTGTGCTGCAGGAACCAATCCAATCTGTAGCTAAGAAGGCTGATGAAGGAAAAACACTTGTCCTAATAAAGGTTCTTTCACTCCTACAGCCATTAGGCATTCAGTGTGAAAGGCACTGTCAAAATGAAAGATCTGTCCTTTCAACAGTCTGCTGTAACGTCAATGTTCATATCTGTGGAGCAACACAACTCTGTGTGTGCACCTTATTCCATTCTGAAACGAGAAGAAAGTGTAAATGCAGGACCAAAGATTACCTGCTGCCCCTGAAGCCTCTGCTGGAGCTGCATGCGGAGCTGCTTTGGTGTATTGGTTCGAGGTCTCATCACATTTGCTCTAGGATGCATGCTTTGAAGTGGAAAACTGCTCTGTTGGCTCATCTGATTCATCACTGAATTAAAAGATGGCTGTTGTCCCTGCATGTTACTAAAACCTCCTGGCATTGCTGCCCCTTGCCCTTGATAGGGCTGACCATATAACGAAGACTTCTGGTCAATCATAACTGAAGATTCCTGACCTTGAAATGAATCTTGTTTGGGTTCCAAACCTTGTCCCTTCAACAGATACAAAAGTGTTTCACTAGCAGTATATTCTTTAAGTAGGAATTCCTAAAGAAACGATAAAGCTAACACAGCACACAACAACCAAAAGTTTCTTGCGTAGAACATTGCATGGACAGATTACTATTTATTTTGTCTCCAGACAAAGGAAATAGCAAAAGTTACTATTATTAACAGATTTTTTAAAATCAGTTCTGCCTCAAACTGCTTACACAGGCATGCCAATATCATTATTCAAGCCCTTCCACACTGTTAAACTGCTATTTGTACAAACAGCAGTATAATTTTGTCTTTATTAGCAAGTTCCAAGTTATTTGCAGAATTCCTTTTCCTACTCGCTAGCCATGCAAATTCAAGCTGGAACTGGAGATGGAAGCATCCTACTCACTAACACATCACTGCCAGTCAAATATTCCACAACCCAAACTCAGTTGACATTAGTTTACTAAAGAAACTCAACATAAATCTCTGCCTACTGAATTATAATTACTTATACCCAAAAAGTCCTATTATACCAAGGCATATTACAGTGAACTTAGATAAGATGATGCCATTTTATGTTTTCATAATGCACTGAAACCCACTACTCAGTGTAGAAGCTTCCAAAGGCAGATTTAGGTAAATGAAGTCAAGGAAGTGGAGGCCCTCTTCACTTTCTTTTCAAGTAACAAAATAATACAGGTTTTTTTGAAAATAAATGCCCAAAATTTGTGTTTCCTTACTTGGTTTACAAGATCAGGAATTCCTAATGCTCTGTCAATTTCTTCCAGACCTGTGACATCTGTATTACTCAGCAACGTGTGCAGCTGATCCAAAAGCGCCCGTTCATCATTCTGGCCTTCCATATTTGGTGCCGGACATAAGAGGTCATCCAAAGAATTTCTAACTAATTGTCTATAAATATAAAAATATTACAACCACTATGGACTATAAAAGCATATACAGAGTTTTTATATAAGATACTGTCCTGGAGATCATTAAGTACTATAATCAGTAAGACTTAAGAACTTTAGTCCAAATTTTAGGTCCTAAAATGTGTCCTTATACACATGTAAATTGGGTTTTCTCCTGGCTTCTGCACATGCAGGACATGATTTCAGTTTTTCCCACCTCTTTTCTCTGTGCCTCCCAATTGACGGACTCATTGATTTTGTTAGCAATGCCTTCAGGGGAGCTGGGTTGAAAGATATCCAATGACATATCATCAGCAGAAATGGAAATAAGACTCCCAACTCCAATCTACTATCCCCACTGCACATGTGACATTATTTTTTTTCCAAGTCCTAAATTCTTCTGACAAACAGTGAACAGTTGTATTGAAGTTGTCTTAAAACCTTCCCAAATTCTACCTGTTTTGTGAACTGCGCGATGCTTGCTCCATGGACAGCATATTGTCAGGCCATGATCCAGGTTGGTTAGATGGACCTGGCTGTCCATACGGATTGCCCCCCATGCCGATGTTTATCTCATTTGGCCCTGTGAGGCAAAACATTTAGGTGGTTTTTTAGAAGAAAAGCTATCATTTTGCAGAGTTTCTATTTCTAATCCTTAAACCCCGAAAACAGGAATGTGACAGATAGAGCAACTTTACAAGCAAGAAAATGAGTTTTCTAGCTGATGAAGTCTGAGTACTAACAAATATACATTGTCATAGTGACAACAACATTTGCCACTTTAAATTCCAAAACAGGGTGTGAAAATCAAAAGAAACAGAAGGTACATGACAGCATTTTGCTTTTTCTGAGTACGGCCTGCCTTCTACCTATTCAGATACACACAGGACTACACAGTAGGGTTTTGCTCACCTCGTTATTTCTCAATATTTGTAGGAATCACCTAGTAATAATGATTTCTAGGAATCTAAGCTGAGGAATTCTGACTCGGGCAGGACTGCACAGATTTCTTCCCGATTTAGTCTTATAGCCACATGTCCCACTGAAACAGTAACTCTCTCTAAGAGAACTGGTAACATCTCCAGTAGCCTTGCATGATAAGAGAGGAAAAAAGGAATGCCACTGTCTATTTCAGCCCTTCTGGGGCATGCCAGCCTTGGCACATTAGAGAGTACATTCTTCATATTTCAGACACACAAACATGAATACTTAAGAGAACCTGTATTTGCAATGTGGTTTTATGTGAAATTTGGATATTCCATGTGAGAATTGTGAAATAATTAAGAAAATGTTTTTAAAAACCATAATTACTAAGAAGGTAACAGTAAAAAAACTTCTATATCAAGTACAATTAATTAAATTGATCAGAATTCTACTACCTTCAAATAATCACAGATAAAATTTAGCTCATGGGATTTAGCAGAGAAGTACTGCAGTAAAGAAACACACAGGAAATTATCCCCAAAAAATCTGGAGACTCAGCATGAATTATCTGTGCATGAAACACAGGTATCACCAGAAGAAAACAAAAAGAACAACAAGAAGTCATCAAATGTCCCAGTCAGGGAACAATAACAGTCCTTACCTCAAAAAGTCTTCTCATGAAAAGCTAGTATTCTACCAAAACCAAAAAGATTCTGATGATGAATGCGAAAAAAGAACCTCGTAAAATTGTGCTAAGTAGGACAATAAAAAGTAAAGAACTCACTCATGTGAATCATTTGCTGCTGTAGCATTGGTCTTGTTCCAGGTACGCTATTGGAGCGAACAGGCAGCCCAGACACAGGGCCACCCACCGTGGGCCTGGGAAGAGATGCACCGAATTCAGGTCCTGGTCTCAACATTGAAGCAGAACTTGTAGGTTCCAACCTGTTCACCTTTGAGTTTGGCAAACCCCAGTCTCCTGCCTGATGTTGATTCATAGCTACATTTCTGTTGGGAGCACTTGCTACAAAGAAGAGCAGAAAATACAATAATTTTTCATTCAGAATACATAACATGTTCTGGTTTTAGAATTCATTTTATGGGGTTTGGGGTTTTTTTACCAGCAAGGACACCTGCCAACGACAGTACAATTCATTTAACTCCTACAAAAGCATCTAAAGCTTACCATGTCAAATTCTAAATCAAATAAATATACTAATCTAAATATATTTAAAATATCAATGACTGACTGTCATCATGACCTCTTCGTGTTTCTATATATCAAAAATATACCTTAAATTCAAAATTCAACATAGAAAACCGTAATTTAACTTCTAAACAAGAATAAAGTATTGTAAATAAAACACACTGATGGCAAAATTAACATACTTTAACAGCAAAGCTGCTTCTAACCAAAATTCATATTATAATCTTGCAACATTTTTTACATAAGAGCTTTTTCTTTTATAATGAGATGTATTTGAACACAGTCAACAAACCTAGATTTGCTCCAAAATTTTCCTGATTTTCGAGCATCCTTGGACTTTCAACCATCAAGTTTTGCTTTTGTAACATGGAGAACGCATTGACATTCCTCATTTGAGCACCTGAGCCCATAGGACTGTCTAAGGACGTGGCTCTGGTGAAAGGTGGGCGGGTAGCCTGCACAGACTGGGGACTCCTCATACCTGTTAAAAAATTAAAAATATTTGTGCAACTGTGCATTTTAAATAGAAAATAATATTAATGACAAGTAAAGAAGTCAGGTCCATACATGTGATCTTAAAACAAAAAATAGTTATTTTGCTTATGTGCTCACTACACAAATCAAATTTTTAGTACGTAGTTCAGACCTTTTACAGGAAAAGCCAAACGAAGTTCCCTTTGGCCCTAGGCATAAAAAGGCTCATTTTAGTGCAAGTTCTATAATGAACCATGTTTTTAACACTTCAAAACACAGTAGTATTACAGACTCCTTCATATATATGAGTGAACTTGCCCAGCCTTCGGCTAACTCTGACATGGAGACAGAAGCAAGTCAAATGGTTGTTTGGAACATGTTGAATCCAGCAGCAGTGTTTTTCTGAGCAGAGTTTACACGGGTTAATTAACCCAGAAATCACTCTGCTCCACAGCAAGTGTGTCAGCAGCCTCACATATTCTTGTACTTCTTTTTACATTTTTCATTATCCATGTTTCACCTTCATTTCCCTCAGCAGTCTCTTGCCCTATGCAATCAAGAGATGACCAGCATTGTAAAAGGAAGTGGCAACTGCAGTGACATGAGTCTATTAGCAAGGTTACCTTTCCCCTCAACCGAGTTTCCTACTAAGGAAGGGTGTTCCTTCCAATGTCAGGGAGGAGCACTGATTAAAATTTGCAGACTACAAGATGGTTTTGCACAGAGTAAGTGGGAAATGAAAAGTTTGCCACAAACCCCATATTATTTTCCCTAGTCATTTGTAAGGAACAAAACTTCAGTTTTAATTTACAACTCACAAAATATTTTTCCTGATGTCACGTCCCTGAGAAACCTATGTTAGGCAACTTCAGAAGAAACCATAAAGAATTAAAGTTAACTTTATTCAATGTGTAAACTGCAGACCAGTGCTGTCAAGCAAGTCAATAGTATATGTAATAGCCTACAAAAGCATAATTACCCATTTTGCATTACCTTTGTCCTTGAAGATCTAGAAGATCAAGAAAGTATTCTCTAAGGATTCGAGGATGCATTATGTTTACATCAGGTAAGAAGAAAATCCTGATTTAAAAGCAAAGTGGTATTAAATTAAATTCCTTACCCAATAGGGTATTTCCTTGAAATAACACTTGCTTTGTTCCAAGGTTATTTCCATTTGCAGACATAGCATTATTGTAAAACTCTGAACTAGTCAGATCACCTAGAATTGCATCCAAATTATCCAAGTCTCCACTCATCTGAAAAAGAAGCAGTAAAATACCAAGGTTATTTACTACCTTGTGGCTATTCAGTTTACATTTAGATCCTTGTTAATCTTAAAAGGTATAACTGAAAGACAAATGTTTTAGTTCACTGACAGTACTTTGGGCTATCTCTCCAGATATCATTTAGCTACATTTTAGAGTGTTTCGCTTAGCTAATTTTGAGAATTAGAAGAAACTGGAAGTATACATAAATAATAAGAGGAGCACTTATGATTATAAAAATGTCAGTGATTACAAATTACAAACAAAAACACTAATGATAGCAAACAACATCAAGAATACGTACCACTGAGTGATAAGCAAGTTATTCATATCATACCATACCTTAAAAATGACATTAGTCCAGGACTTAAGTACAGCACATCTACTTATTTACCAGTTCTCTTGATCTGTGCTTTTTCAGTCACAATAAAACCTGAGCATATCCTTTCACACAATTTACACAGAACATTATTAGAGATGTTTATACATGCATACTAAAAGTGTTCTATTTCTAGCCATTCACTATAATATTGGCTTGTTCCCTATCACCATTTTACATTATACCGTACCTCTTCCGTTGGCTCCGTTTTTATTTTCATCTCTTTTTCTTGACTAGAAGTAGGAATTGTAGAACTACTGCACTGTCCCACTTTATTATCCAAACTTTCTACTTTAGGCTTCAGCTCTTTGGAAAGTGGGTCTTTAACATCATCTTTATCCAACAGATATCTTAGTAAAGCATTGTTTTCCTTCTTCTTTGGGCTCAGTTGTTCCTGTTTGACAGTGCCTTCCCCACAGGGGGCTGTATTACTAGCATCATGATATGTGTCTTTACCAGTAGCTTCAGCCGTGATCTTGGCTACCTCTGCAGGAGAATTACCATTCTGCAACAACTTATGCAAAATCCTATGCTTCTCCTGTAGCAGCGAGCCATGCATGTTTGAGGAGGAAGATACCCCTCCAGATGTTGATGAGGAAACTCCTGAAGGACTGGTAACATTAGTAGAAGATTCTTTACAATTGGAGTCTAAAGGCGAGTTGGATGCCGTAGAATGTCCTCTTTCATCTGAGGAGCACGTGAGGAGCTGAAGCAGTTTTTTATGCCCTTTGCTTTCAGATGGTCCTCTCTGACTTTCAGGCACCTCCAGATTTCCCTCTTTACTATCTTTTTCACTGAGGAGATCCCTGCTGTTCGACTGGCAGATGGAACTTTCCACTTGGTTCTGTTCACAATACAAACCAGAAGGGCTTTTGGAGTCCTGAGTACTCGTTTTACTTTGCTGAGCTATGTTCATGTTTGGGGAATTATCCAATTTTGGACCTGGTGAAGAAAGGGTTGATAAAAGCGATGTTCCAACACCCTCACTAATGGCTTGAAGAGCACTAAGAGAACTGCTAGAGAAGGTGCTGTTGCTGGTGTTGCTAGCAGATCCCATTGGAGAGTGCATACCTGTATCACATAATAGATAAAAAACTTATTAGACTACAGTACGGTCTGTGTCTATTTTTTCCTTTGAGTATGTATGACAGTCACATTAAGCTAATTATTTGAAAATAAATTTTTACAATGACATAAGGTATACTACCTTTAAGTAACACATACAAGGTGATAAAGAACTGCTAGAAAGGATGAAAGACTGTATTCAGATAAAAGTGAGAAAAGATAGCTTAAAAAAAAGAAGAGCTTATAGCAAAAATAAAATACCTGCAACTGGAGAAAACTGGTGTGAACTCATTTTTGGACTTCCTCGATTCCTAGGAGATATCATTAGATTCTGTTGGTTGGAAGTTAAACCAGGACTGCCATGTGGCGGGCTATTTATGTTTAACCCATAAGCGTTGTTCTGATAAGCAGAAGACTGCATTCCAGGTCCAGAGTTCCCCGGCCCCATACTACCAGCGCCTCCATATCGAGTGTTGCTCAGCTGACCCACCGCATTGGCATCTCCCATCCCATAGGTCCTGTTCTGCACTGGCATGCCTTGACCAGGTGACACGTTCATAAGCCCACCAAGAGAATTTGTGTTTCCAGTCACGGCTGTCCTGATGTTTTGCCCAACTGCGTTAGGAGTTGACCGATATCCATTTTGTTCTCTGCAAGTTCAACAACATCCCCAGAACGCCCAAGAAAACAAATTAAAACCTTATCTGGAGTCAAGGGTTCAAAGACAGAATAACATTATTAAATAATTTTCCAACTATTTTTTCAAAAAGAGCAGTGAGAATTCAAGCTTCCACAAGAGCAGAACTAGATATCACCCTCAATTTATTCATTATGGAAGCACTTGGTCCTTCAGGTGATATGTGTTAGAAGTACGTAGAGTATCGCTCCTTCAGAAGTCTTCCAAGAGTCAGTCAGATTTATCCGTTTAAACATCTTCCTTCTTTTAGTCCCTTCCTGAGCCAATGCATGACACCATGCTACTGCGCACACTAATGATGCCCTGAACAAATCTCTTATTTTTCAGCTACTTATTTTTCAGTGTCTGGAGGCACTTTAATGCCAGAACCAGACAGATGGCCTCCAGAGTGGCATTTCAATTATTCTTGTAATCAACGAGAACAGGTCACAGAAAGTGCTATTTAAGGTACATTTAACTTTGAGTCACCACTGATGTATCTGAGGGGGTTTTGTTGTCCTTTTAACTGGTCTGCAATTGAAGGGAGTAAGATAAAGCATGTAACTGAGTATTTCTGTTTTCCATGTTTCATCACTATAATTGCTAACTGAAAGAACAATGAAGACATAATAGTGGCTCCATGCAGGTACTAAGGAAAAACCTCTCTTTTGACTCTCTGCCACACAGTTAAGTCAGGAGTGTCCCATTTGTGATGCATTTATTCACAAGCTATGCAAATCTGCTTCCCAAGTTATTCTTCTGTTTGAGTTTTAACCAGATAAAATATTTTGGTATACTATTTTTTCAGGTATCTTCAAGGTCAGGTATATTTTTTAAAGCTATGACACTTAAGTGACAAATACCACTGATTTTTACCTTTGAAGGAAGTGGGTAGAGACAAATCCGTGGCGGTCATTAGTTACGGGATTTCGAAATAGTTTACTCTTTGTTTGTGCTGTGACTATAGTACCATCCGCTAAAGAAAACCGATACAATGGTGTTTCAGCATGACCCTGTGTATAAGCTGTAAAGGAAATACATAAATATAGTTCATATTTAAAACCCCAAGAATTATTAATATGCACTCTACAGAATTTTAACACACAGCCTTTTACTTGATGAAGATTTAAAAAAAACTCAAATAGCCACGCCCAAGATAGATATTCAGAGAAAGGAAGTATTCCACATCTTCTGCTAAGTAGAAAGACAATAAAAGCAAACAAGATGGAAACTCCATTTTCTATGAGAATGGGTTTCTTTTTATTAGACATCCCCTCTACTTGAATTGCTTTGAGAGTCCTTCAAGGACTGGAGTTCAAAAAACTTTGAAAATGTTATCTTTCTTACTGAAGACAGTGGCTGCACTTCATTTTATCTATCAAGGTTATCAAATTAGCATTTCAAATAACATAACACTGGAACACTGAAAATATTATGAGCCCTTGTGTCTTGAACAAGAAAAAGGCATCAACACAACTGTTACCACTTTTAGTGAGCTAGCCTTTAACAAAAGAAAGAATGAATTAAAATAAAGTCAAACTAGTGTTTAACAAAAATAACAGGCTAATGATAATTAAGGATTACACATTATTACAGAAATACAGCTGTCACTGTCATTACTATATCCATCTATGGAAAACCAGCTTGCTTCAGGCTCCCAAATGATGTATCTGATATATTCCATGAAAATCATCAAAACAGATAGATTAACAAAAACCAAATTTATTTCCATCCGAGTTCCTATTTCTCAAAGTCGTCTTCATTCAGCTTTTAAGTATGAGTCACAACAATTAACACTAACAAAAATATGAATAAAAAGAACACAAGTAGAATTTAGAATTATGTTTTTTCAGAAAAAATATGGAAAAAAAATTGGAAAAGCAGTAGGATCAAACACTGCAAAGAGATGTCTACCTTCATGATAGTGGCGTTTGTTTGACCATGACTGCCCATCATTATGGCATAAGAACCTCTGAATACACCGACGAATTATATCTTCAAAGCCAGGTCTCATGGAAGACCGTAATGAGTTTGTATCAATGTTGACAAGTTTGCCTGTAACAGGAAATAAAATAGAGAAGTCAACTTTCAGACTAAGTCAAACCTTTAGTATAAATATGGTACATGTCAGAAGACTCCAATATCACCACTTTAATTTGCTCATCAGCCCAACATCAAGTTTTAAGTATGCAGAATTTGCATTTACGAATTACCTACAATGCTGCTTGTCAAAACATTAGTATTCAAAGAGATTTTATTAATTGAATAAGCGGAAGTTAAACACCCACAACTTAATGCCAGACCTTTAGAAAACAATAACTTCAGTCTCTGGTTACAGGCACCCAAAGGATGCATACACAGTAAAATTTTCAAGAATACTGACCACAAACTACATCCACAAATGAACATCATAAACACTAACTGGCATCTGAAAAAGCCCCATTCGATTATATAAGTATTTTAATTTAAACAGCATAAACCACTTTAAATATTAGCTCATGTACTATATAAAAATACAAGCACTCTAAAGAATTTTCATTAGCTTCAGTTATGATTTAAAATATTTCTTAAATATTTCTTAGGTGTCAAGGAAAGCACAATGACAACCACTTGAAATGCTGCCAAGTTAAAACACAACTAATGCTTTATAGCAAGATACCAAGCAATAGCATACTAGCACATAGACAGAAAATGCATCCCACAGTTGTTATTATATGCCACCACCACCAAGGGTATATTGCAAAAACCGGTTGGGAATTCTCAGTATGAATTCTGTTCATCACTACAGAGACACAGTGTACACACATACCTGATTTATTCTAAACAAGAGCATGCAGGCAAAAAAAAAAAAAAGAAAAAGATACCTTCATACCCTTCGTACCTTAATTTTGGGTACATTTCTCACCTGAAAGATCATGTCTTGTAATAAAGCTCTCTGGATTTGCTTGAAATACCCTTTCTGCAGTAGTGATACGACGTGCCACACAAATCATGCAGGACTGCAAATCTGTATTTAGAAAAGAATGGTTTCTTTTTAATTTTTCTCCTGTTTTATCCTATTAAAGCATGTAATTTAAAAAAATCTAATAGCTGGTGTCTTTCAATGTTAAAATAGAAGTATAAACAATAAAAAATGAAGTTTTACATTCTGTTCCTTCTTTCTTAAAAAAAAGAGATTGCAGAAGCTACAGATTTCATAACACATATCAAATACCAGAACACTTTACTCAGAGATTTCTTTTGAGCAGAGTAATTCCATAAAATTTCCTACCTTCTCCCTCTTCCATCATAGCTCTTGGCTGAGATAAAGCAAAGCACTGCATAGTTTCATATCTTAGACGCAGATCCTGGTGGCTGCCTACATCTTCCAAAAGATCATGAGAGGTTTTCACCATCATCCGGCAATTGAATGTATGACTCTTCTGCCTGGGTGTTTCATTGGTCCAAGTAACTCCATTAACTTAAAAGAACACAGTAAGAATTTATAAAGATTTTCAGACAAAATCAATCCATAACTCATTTTTCTTAATTTAGATACCTCGTTACTAGCTTAGGGAGATCAAAGAATATTTTTAAGGTGCTTTGTCAAGATACCACCTGTTTTACCCATTGCTATAAAAGAGCAATACTGACAACCAAGTAAAAAACCTCCTTCCCTTACATAACCCTTTCAGAGTCACTTGAAGGAGAGTTGAAAAGTCATTCACACACTTAAAAATCAAGCAGTTCCCTCAACCGGTCTTGTGGCATTAGCAAACATGTTCCTTTAGTATCTTTGGTTTAAGTTACAGGTCAACAAATTGCAAAGGCTAAAGACAGCATGAATTTCCAGCACATATATTTGTGATGCCGTGCTCTTTTTCATCTCTGATTCTTTTCAGTTGCAGCAGCACAGTAGATCAACTTTTATTACCTGAAGATTTAGGTAAATTTTTAAGGAAGTCCTTCCGGTCCTCTTCATGCAAGATGCCATAGACACTTGTATTCACCAAATCTTCTTGTTTATATTGCAGATACTGGGTGACATTTTCCGACACAAATACTATGTTCCCATCTCGATTTACAACAAATAGGAATCCATCCAACGCCTAAATATTAACATGACAACAGATCATATACGACACGACCTAAATGTGAACATAATTTAGTTGAAGAACTATGCAGGTGATAAATGTCCGGCTGCAATACATGCATTCTTTTCAAGGGTAGAGCAGAAGTTTTACATTTTTCTCTGAGGAAAATCATGTCTGGTAAGGAGCGATTTCAGCATTAAAAATTAATCTGTTCATTTGTTATTCCATTGAGCTCTTTCACTGTGATAACAAGCCTTCTTGTTTCATTCTTGCTTTATTTGAACACAAGATAATGAATTTATAACATGATTTCAATAGCTGGCAAATTGAAACACGAAGAAATTCAGTATGAACAAGTAGTAAAACACAGACACTTCCTCCAGCACGCGATAAGAGAGTCTATTTATATCTTAAAATATTGTATTTTCTTTACTAAGCAAAAGATTAGATATCTATGTAAAATAATTAAGTTGCAAACACGCTTTTCAATGGACTTGTAATTATAGGACTGGTTTTCTAGGCATAAAGAAAAGGTATCTGCTATGTACCTATAAATACAATTATTTTCAGGTTATTACCTGGTGGCAACATTTGTTTAAAACGTTTCACAGTTCAGAAACACAAGCCCCAAGACACATCACAAACCTCTAGCTTTTGCAAAACCTCATCCATTTATTTTAATGCCTATCCCCTAAAAAAAGTAAACTATTCCTTGCATTACTACTAAGCACTGCTTTAGATGTAGTTCGGTAACAGCTACTGGACACTGGAGAAAGTAAAGCGCAAGAACATGAGAAAAAGCCAAATGTTTTTCTTCTCTTTCCTTCAGAGAATTTCAGCAAAATTTAGAAAACATGATAGATTTTATGTCTGACCCTTTCAAACACAGTTCTGCATAGTTCTTACATACTACTCATTACAATAGGATTGCTGGCTTCACTGTAACTTTTTCACCTGCTGTAAGCACTTGCTTTCATAGAGATTTAATTTGTACTTGCCTGTAATAAAAGAGGTCCCAATGAATCTTTATCAATAACTCCTTGACCCGTAGAAGATACATCAGCTTTCTGAACATCATCATCATTAGAAACTGCTTTTCCTGAAACCCCAAAGACACATTTCAGTAAAGCAATGTTTTACAAGAAGATAACATTTCAATATTACAAGCCAGATTTTAGGAAGCGTGCAAATAAAGGCAAAGAAAAGCACAAATGAGAAAAGCAGTGTCTATTTAATTGTTTGATTGCAAGCTAGATGTATTTTAAGTATAATGGAGTCCAATACTGTTTAGGAAGCATGTCTTAAACTGCACAATAAAACAAAGCAAAGTGCATATACAAAAAAATAGGGGGAAAACAGCTATAAAAATCAATATATTGGATTGGAGGTGTACCCCATAAGAATCTATGTATGTTTTAAGAAACTAATTTAAAAGCATGAAACTCTCTTTAAGCATGAAGTCCCTTGAAATGACAGACAAGAGTACGTGTTCTTCACAGAAGTGGGTATTCGGGGTATTGTACCAGCAGATGGTATTAGCTTGGCTGTGGTTTCAGGAAACTGATAAGAAAGGGCATCCAAAGTTTTATAGCCCTTACTTCCCATAAAAGTAATGGTAAACGCTTGTTTTGAAACAGAAAACTATTTAAAGCATAATAAAAGTCTGGTCAAAGTCAAGAGTCTGAAGGCTTTCTCAGTTACATGCTGTTGTGAAAAACCCTACTCGATTTCCCAAGTAACTGCCACTTTGGAAATGGAATCACAAGAAAATTAAGTTACTAAGTTATTTTGGCTTAGCAGGGAACCATACCTTGCTCTTTTATCTGTCGAATCTGCCTCACAGTTTCTTTTAAAATAGCACATTTGTCTGGCTTGACATTGAAGTTGTCAATGTCACTCAGGTTAGCAGATATCAATTCAGCCAGTTCTTCAATGTATTTGCTTTCTTGCTCACGTCGACGCTTCTCTCCGCTGCAGGTCAGACTAGGAACCAAGAAAATAATTTCATATACTTAGATAACATCATATACTACATACACACACACACACACACATGTATATCATATATAGCGCACTCTGTGAACTTTAACGTACTGCATGTAACACCTACCTATTAAACCTATTTATTCTTCCAGTAAAAATAAATCTGAAGGGCATGTGTGTATTATTTTACATTGTTGTTTGGCTTTTCTGGATTTTAAGTACAAGTTTATCTTAAGAAGATATAGGAAAGTTATTCATCCAGAAAATCCTCCTCTAACTCTAATTATGACCAAATGTAATAAAAATAGTAATGTTCATACAGGAAGTATATTTTAACCTCAAAAATTACTTAAAATTTGTTTATAATTTTTAGACAAATGAAAGAGAATTCTAACATTCTATGAAATCCTTTTGGTTTCCTTGTAATGAGATGACTACAGAAGGTGATACCTCAGAAATTTCTAGGCATCAGTGAAAAAAATGCAACCTCAACATCAAAGAAAAGCAGAATACCAGACAACCTACTGCTCCTAGATAAAGCCTCCCTCTGAAATTCCTTTTCCCCTACAGATAAAGACAGTACCTACAACCTAAACTGAGAGAACAGTGTCATACACAGAGTATGTAAGAGCAGGAAAAGACAGACTCAGGAGAAAGGGACAGGGCAAGAACAGGCACACTGAGAGAACCAATAGAGAGGAACATCCTTTGAGGAGAAACCAAGTGAAAGAGTCAGGAAAGTCTGCATGGACCAACCCTGGAGAAAACAAATACATGACAAAGCAGGGGCTTGAAAGATAAAGCTAATAAAGGGTTACAAACTGAAAAGGAGAATTCCTGAATGGTCAGAGAGGCACTGGAGAAGAGGAAAGAGAAATTGGAATGGAGATAACTGGGATACAGTGGGAGCCTGAGGATCTCATACACTATCTGCTGCATGTTGGAATTAATTAGCATGGCACAGTGGGGATGTACATAGAAGGGAGAAATATGAGTACACACAACACCTGGTATTTTGGAAAAACAAGACAAATTTAATGAAGGTTAATACTCCATGGGAACAGTGAAAGGACAACGCAGAACACTTAATATGTGGTGGAAAACAATGAGGTTAGAGGAGGACAGAAAACTGAGTCCCTCAGATAAGGATTTCTGTCAGAGTTGAGTGAGGGGCAGGAAGACAGCACAGAATATCAAAATATGAGATGAATGTGCATAGAACTAGCCTAGAGAAACAGAAGTCAAAGTAAGCACTCAATCTATTGCAGTGTTTGTTCTGTGCTGACCACAATCACCTGAAACGAGACCTGCTCAATCAGTTACCAGATAGCAGACGCTACCTTTGAAATTTCTCTGAAGCAAGAAGTTTTTCTTCTTTTGCTTTTCAATCACAGCTTCCATCTGTATTCCTTATATATTCCCTCTATAAGACTTCCACAAGAGTCCAGTTACAGAGCTTAGTTCATCAGCTTTGGCATAGCTACACATAACAGTAAGTTGGTACCTGCACAACTGAACCTGGCCTAGAGAATTTTTAAACTGAACAAAATGATTAGTTAGGACTTACAATACATTGCAATGAAAACTTGAAAAATATTTTTTAAAACTCAAAACACAAAAAAGGAAAGAGGTTTATATAAACCTACCTTGCACCTGGTATATCACAGGGCAATGGCTTGCGCTTCCTTGACTCATTGGTCAAGCCATCCAAGGAGTTTTCTCCTAACCCACTCATCTTGACCATGCATCAGCAACTAAAAGCAATAAAATAAGAACTGTGAATGAATGTCTGAAAATAACTCAAAACACGGAGAACTTACCCAGGTAAATTATTTAATTCTATTTACAAGTACTTTACTGGAATATCCATTCACCCCTCTTACCATTAAATATAGCATTTGGCTGCCATTTTTTTAAAATCTATTTTGTATTTTGCCAAAATGTAGGTTTACAAAGCTTTCTATCAATGTAAGCAAAAATAAAAGTAAAAAATGTATTTCATTTGATTCAGAGATGCTTAAAATTTTACTCCAATTTTTCTGAAAATCAAAAAGATTCTCAGTATTTTCGAGTATGTTTAGACAATCAGAAAAGAAAGTGATAAATTCATATGTTATTTATGTCAAAATATAGCTAAATACTAAGAATAAAGTTAGATGCCATTATATAAAAAAAATCCAAGTGATACTTTAAGGCAATGAAGGACACATGACCAGAACACCAAAAATACAAAAATGTTTAACAGAATTTCCTTTTTTATGTCCCCTTCTTTTCATGCAATCTGACCACCGCAGCCACAAATAACTGTCATCTTCAGGAGTAAATCAGTGGGCTTACAGGAGTTCCAGAACAGTAACAAAACTCTTGCATTTGAAACAAACAATTCAAAAGATTCCTTGCTCCATAACTACAGTCATGGACTGCACAGGTGAGAAGCTGGGTTTACATCTAAATACTTGATAGAAAACCAGGATGAATAAGACAAAACCCAATGCACAGAGAGATAGAAGAGCAACTCTGAAGATTTTTATTCACTTATATATTCCTCCAGGGCAAAAACCCCTCAAATACATTTATAGCATCCCACCTTATGTGAAGTCCAACACAAATAAATTGTTACACCACTAGATGACAGTACAGCACCGAACAACTGCCTTTTTCTTCAATTAAACAGCTGAATGAAAAAATACTCACTGAATAAGTAAGCAGTTTCAAAAACAGATTACAGAAAGAGGCTATGATCATGTAAAATGCAGTTGATTGTCTGAAGCTGACACGAACAGAGCAGATGACTCCGAAGGTCTTACACCCGCAGCCCTCCCCAGAGCCATTCTGCAGGTGACACATGCACATGCTCCAGGATTGGCACTTTCCTCCTGTCATGGCATTCCCGGGCAGAGCGGAGAGCTGCAGCATTAAGAGCTGCTGCAGTAAAGAAGAGCTTAAAATACAAGAGTTAAGGATAGCTCAGGAAGGGTGTGGGCACAGCAAAGGTGTCAGAAGCCAAGAGAAAACTGTTTCAGAGGAAGAAAGGCTTAAAATACATCAAATAGTTGAAAGTTTGAGCTAGGACAGACATGTCTCCAGAGTGTATTTTTGCAGGTAACAGGGTTGCATTAAATGATTTAGAATGGAAATTTCATTTCTGGTTTAACACCTACCTGCACTGACAGGTAATTCAGTGTGGTCAAAAAGATAATCAAAATTACTACATTATGTCTCAGAAACACGGTACACACCAGGGAATACAACCCTCCTATTTAAGAAAACCTTTCTGTGCCTTAATATAGAACCTTGGAGAAGGAAGTAAAAAATCAGGTAATCTGGATTTTTTTTTAAATCATCAGCATTTAGAACTAGCATTTCTCAGCCTGCCAGGGTTTCAGTGTTTTAACAGGCAAATTCCATTTCAGACTACCAAGGAAAAGATGTGCATGTTGGCAATACATTATGTTTGAAATCAGGAAAGTTCCTAAAGCCATTTCCTAGTGAGCATTCAAGTCAGAAGGACATAAAGAGTTATTAAGTAGAGTAAGCAGAAAGTTCTCAGCCTGAGATGATGTTTCTTCCCTGATCTTGCTCACTTCACCCTCAAACAAATTGGGAAACAATTAATTTAACAACATTACTTAGTTGACTTTCTGCTAGTTTGCCTTTCAATACACTCTTTTCCTCCTCCAACTCAAATATTCCCTTGTGCCCGTGTTCTCAGTAGCCAGAGATGAAATTCCTAGTCACCAAATCAGATACGGCACCTGGGAAGGTTTTATCCCAACAGGGGCCCAAAAATACAAACAATTGATGCTTCAGAGTTAGGGTTTTAATTTGTTCAGCCAAAATAGTTAAACATATACACACACACACAAAAAAACCCACAACCCACAAAACCCCAACCCACAAAGCACAACCATACAATACTAATATAAAACATATACAACTTAATTTTTTAAATAATTATTTTTCATTTAAAAAAATTTAGCACTTTGTAGGTCCCATGAAACCACCAACTTTCCCTGTACTAAATAACATGTACTCATGGTATCTTGCATGCTTGGAAACTCTTCTGTCTGACCTTATTACTTGTTTGAAAAATTCACTAGGGAAAAAGCATAAACTGGCTCTTAGCATTGCCCAGAATAAGCCTATTATGAAGAATTAAATGAAACCAGTGAAACCAGTCTTTCTTAATGAATCACGAAGATGCTCTGGAATTTTTCACTGTATATAATGTTCAAATATTAAACATAATCCTCCTTTCTAAAAACAAATACATAATTGACACAGATTTTTAAGATGCAGATTGTAATTAATTGGTTTATGCTAAGAGAAGCCCCAAATATATAAATTTCATTTGATATAAATAAAACCAGAGAACATACCATTCAGCAACTCCATATTCTTAGCAAAAATTTTTTATTTCAAGCTTATATTTCCCTCAAATACACATATATAAAAGGTATGATAACTTTCCAGTGAAATTTTTAATTCAAAATATTCTTGAAACTATGAAAAGATTCTTCCATTATACAACTGGCCACAGAAGCAACTCATGTGCCCATTTACTTAGATGAGAATCCACAAGAAAAACTCAGAAAACTCACTTTCTGGAAGTAGTAAAGTAAGGTGTTTTTTTTTCTTCTTCTTCTTTCTTCCCTCCCCTCTCTTTGTAAATTGTAGTCTTTAAAATGGTAAGGGAAAAACTGCTCAGGTACATATAGTCCAAATATGAAATCGGTCACTTACTTGTCCTTAGCAAACATTCAAGCACAGCATATTTTTCAGAGGACCTTCAGAATAAGAATTCATTTGAAGTCACATCCTGAAAAACAAAAAAAGGTTACACTTTATTAAAAAAAGTGCTTGCTTTTCAATTTTTTCATATAATAGTAATAACCTTAGCAAAAAGTAAACCCTCAATAGTGAGCTCTTTTAATGTTAAATGAATTTAAAACTCACTTGTAACTGTACCTGTTATCTCTGCTATATCCTGAACAGCTCTGAATGCTAACATCACAAACGCCACTTGGAAAGCTAGTTCCTGTCACTCAATATACTTATTTAAAATGTAATTTTTCCTTTTTTTTATTTACTCTGGAAGGAATAATTAAGCTGTTGTAGATGTTTGATCTTAGTAACTTCAAAAACTCAATATAAAAGCTGCAGCTCCAAATTAGCTATTTCATAATTTATACTTGCCAGTCATAATTTTAAGTGTGAAGTCACACTAAGTCAGCCTGTGCACATTGCCGGGTACAGAACCACTATATAAAAAACCCAGCAAACTGCTTTCAGAGCTATGAACACTCAGGCTTCTGTTATACTCTGTTTTTCTATGAAACTCTAGGAATGATTAATCCATATTATTATGCATTTTATACAAGGTATGATTAAATGTACTAATTAGTGTGATTCAAGGTCTCTATAGAGAATTACAGTAACTTCAGAAAAGTTTAAAACAACAGCTGTGTGATTGAATTGATTTACTGAAAACTGCTTTAAGTACTACATAAAGCAGAGGCTGTTCCAGGTAATTAGAAAATTTAATTGCTCTTGGGAAATATATGAGACATTAACATGTAAGCACACACCATAGTCCTATCCAAAATCAAGAGTTTCAAAATTGATACTTCTACCCAGACTGCCTACCAGGTAATCACTTGCAGGCAGGTAAAGGAGTTTTATTCAAGTTAATTCATTTCTTCAGAAATTAAACTGAAGCTTTTCATATCAACTGGCTGCATGTGCATTCATCTGCTGTTTTAACCACCCCTTTGACAATGCTGATTGTAGCTTTACGTATATGAACTGGAATTACCAATTAGAAGGTTGATTGACAATGTGGTCACGTAAAAGTAAGCATCAAGAGTAAATTGTCTCCTAATTAGAGACTTCAATAACACTGTTCTATGCTAAACCAACCTCTGCTAATTATGGGAATCAGAATAAAAGCAAAAAAAAATTGAAAAAAATTAAGAAACCTTAAGATGTGGTATCAGAAACATTTGGACATATTGGAATACCTAGTCCTTCAGCTGTTCATTCCTGCAAAAATGCTGAACCTGACCTACACTACGCTCTGCTATAGCTGCTGCTTATCTTCCCTGGGACAGTCTAGTACCTTGCAAAGGCTATCTTCTGATGTTTCCACCAGACACTTTATGAAACAAAATGGTAGCATAAATTACATTCACTCTTCAGTTTCACGTGCAGGGTTTTTTCCTCAAATTTATACAATTTGATAAAACAGTGCATGCATCTGCACAAGAGGAACAGTTCACCCGAATCACAAACAAGACTGAGAAGCTGACCTATGCAGGAGAAATGAACAGCATAAAATCACTTTAAGGGGGGAGATTCAATACCCACAAGTATCAAAAGGATTCTGTATGACTGGAAACCCAAGGGAAAAGAAGAACCCTGAAAATGCATTAACTTGAAAATCACATCAAGATCTTCACGGTATTTAAATTAGTTTTAGAACATTCCCCTTCTATTCCTCTCAAGTAAATATTTGTTCCATGGATGTCAGTATCTGAGCTGTTCAAACAGAAGACAGAATACAACTTCTCAAAGAGGTACTACAGGAAAGTAACTAAATAATAATCTTCTGAATATTCCAAAGGCTCTTAGAAAAGCACTTAAAGTACCATTTGCACTGATTTGGTCTGGTCAAGGACTGCAGAGGGCCATCCCATTATGAGAACTGTGAACGGGCAGGGCAACCTAGACAGATATTCTAGATTCTGTTCTAAAGAGCAGAATGATGCTAGAACACCCTCAAGCAGGGATGAAAACCCTACCCAATACACGAAACGAAAAGTTAATACCAAACACACTGTTTTTTTGCAATGTATCAAAAGTAAATTAGACCTCATTACTATCACTATAAATAAAACAGGATATTAAAATTCTATAACCTAATAAGTCGTTACATTGTTACCATCTATGACATTTAAATTAACAAAATAAAGCACATGCCCCTGATTCAATAGTACTTGGCTGCTTCTTACTAACGGAAGCCCAAACTCTGACCATTCAACTCTGTTTTCCCTGCTCTAAATCTACATGTTTTCTCCTCTGAGCACAAAGGTAGCAGCCAACTTCTTAACTTTTAAAATACGCAACTATTTTGTTCCAACACTGTTTTCTGTTCTGCTTCATGCACATTAGTTCAGGTTTTTAGAGTGCCTGTATCAAAGCACAGACCCACACTAAGCAATAACCACTCTCAGAGCCAGTATTTCTCTAAAAAGCTGGTGTTCGGGGCTGTGCAGTCAGCTTCCCCATCAGCTCTCCCCACAGCAGCACCACTTTCAACACACGAGTATTCTATTTCCTGTCTAGAAACTGCTCAACCAAAAAACAAGAGTCCTCACACAGAAATATCGCTCGGCATGTTTTGATCTCAATGAGCTCAACACAGCGACTTTCGATCGATTTCCCTGCTTCCAGGGTAAGATACAGAGATACGCAGTGTACACCACATAGAAACTGGGCATTCGACGTAGCCAGGCTACCAAACTGAAATGTATATACGGTCCAGTTTTCAATCCAGTTTTTAAAATACATAAAAGAAAGAAGATTACATTAGTGTTTGGATCGGACAGGTAAGTGAAAATCCATATTGTTGCCTGTGGCATAGACAACAACATGACAGAGCTAATGCTACACTGTTTTTAAGGTTAAAAGTATTTTGTATGTATAAATATATATATATTCATAGTCAAACATGCCAGATACAGTAAGCACAATTATCACTTTGTGAAAGAAGACAGAGAGGATTGTATTTGCAAACTTCCTTAAACATGTTAGAGATAATGAATGTGTCTGTTTAAAGTACAAATTAAATACAGTAAATAGACTTCAAACTACAGTACATAAAACCAATACATATTTAAACCTCTGCAGAAAGGTAAAAATGCAGCACCCAAAAATGCCACTGAGCCTTAACTACAGCTTTATGAATCCAAAAGTACAATGTACCAGACTACTGAAACAGATAAGGAGACCCAAGTACGCTGAGTTAATAAAGAAGTTTTGGTGTACTAGAACTATTTTGTACTAAACAGTCTTTTAAGATTAAAGCAGCTATACTTATATTAGAAGTCAATCAGCAAATTGTATTCTTAATTGTACTGATACACCATTATCCTAATCTAGCACTTCCATTAGTACAGTAACTAATAAAACACCATTCCAAACCATATGATCATTCTCCACACTTTGTTTTCCTCCACCCTCTCAGCCAAAAAGGTCATTTACCAGATAATAAACAATTGACTCAGAGCCTTCACTGAATCAGGGCTGTCAGGGTGTTTTTTAAAGAAGGTGCCATCTATAATCTGGGAGCCAGTGAAGCACACCTTGTTGCAACATGCTAAATAATCTTAACTCAGCACACATCCTTTTTATATTATACGTTCCATCTTCGGGAGACTATAATTCGTCAGGCCTTGTCAGGTTTCACTTACCAATTCCCCTGCAGTGTTTAGTAAGCACTATGCATTCCTGGGCTATTCTTCAGATATGACAATTAACTTGAGCCTTGTTCACTTTGCATGTATTAAAATGACAGCACGTTTTCAGTTAAAGGATGGACCGAGGTGGAACACACTCAGTGCGTCTCCTGTTCCTCTGATAAATAATGTGTGTGCCCTATTTTTGGAATGTCATTACTTGTTAATGTGTTTCCTATACATCCCTCACTGCTGGTTGCAGTAATAGATATAGGGCCCTGTTATAATGAATGGAATGCATGAAAGAGAAAAGAGGGGCTCCAGCAAACTCACTGTTATAAAAGAGACCACTCTTTATCCTTCTGCCTTCACTGCACACTGACCAACACATCTATGCGTCTTACCTGCCAGCTTCTGTCCAAAGCACAAGGGTGCAGTGCTTACTGTATCTCATGTGGGTCCAGAGCCACATTCTACACTCAGAACAAATGCTGTCCCCCTAACTGAGCTCCAAAAAGGTATCAAACTTATTTGACTAGATATGTTTGTCAGGATATAGCTCCTGTAAGTAAAAGGCAATGAGGCATGATGCAACCCAACACCTACTTGCAGGATCCTGGCAACAAGAACTGGCATGCTCAGACACAGCAGATCAAAAAATACTGTTGGTGGCCTTTAATCTTGACCAATTTGCAAGCCACTGTACTGTGAGAGGTAATTTGGGCTTTCAATACAGCTGATGGCACCAGTCAAGTGTTTATAGAATACATTTAGAATGCTCTTAACACAGGTAAGACCTTACAGACTTGAGCCCGTAAGAGTCAGTATTTTAAAAAAATAATTTTAAAATTAATAAATACATATATAAAATCTTTTCTATACATCCAGACACTTTTAACAGCGGAAGAAACTCAGGCAAGTCAGTAGCTAACTGAAATACATACAGTCTACTTAGGTTTCATATTAATATTTAATGGAACTTTCAAAAGCAGAAAACCCTTCTTCCCATTGTCCTTGCCAAAAACAGCGAGTATCATGGAGAAAGGACTGTACTGACCAGTCCACAAACCTTTCTACTATTACTAACAGCAATAAAATTCTAAAAAAACTAGGAGATTTATATTAAAAGCATTCAATTTACAAGACAAACCATTTTGCCAGAGCTCATAGAGAATACCAAGACAACAGTACTTAAGAGTCACTTTCCAGCTCTAAACACGCCTAAATTCAGAAGCAATCTCATGCTGTTTGACACATCACATAACTCACAGGTCAGTAAGCTGTACAACGCATCTCCACATATTGTAATATCACCTTAATTGGGAACTGTTTGAATTAATGTATTTTGTTACCATGGAATTACATCATTGTCAATTATTTAAAGATTATTCCAAGCTACAAATATCTCTAAATTAGAAAAGGACGTCAACTAAGAGCCTTTGAACATAAAGCCATCAGTTTGACTATATGAATCTGAAAACATTTTGAAATAATTTCTAACTGTTCATGTTTTGGTTTTAAGTGGATATATTAACTTTCCTAACAAAAGCTTGTTTCAAGCCTTACCAATATATGACTTCGATTCTTAAACACTTTTGACCACTACACATTACAATAACATAATAACCTTTTCATTATCAACTTTAATCACCACCGTTATAATGAAAAAGCCCAATGCAAAGGGATGATTGCCAGAAATGGAGTAATAACCATCTCAAATGCAAACACAAAGTGATAACTACTAGTAGATATTAGATAGGATTTGTGGTACAACTTGTAAAATTGGGAGAACTGTATTTTATGGGAACAAAATAACACATAAATATGGGATTTTTTTTTCTTACAGAATACAGTAGCTCCTGTGAGAAAACAGAGTGACTGAGATATTTCCCTATATGTTCTGGTAAAGATATGAGAGCTCTTGCCTTAATTTAACAATAACTAAGGAATTAGTTTACCCTTACATGGGAGGAAGCAACTTCCCAAAGACAGTTTCAATATAATAAGATTTCAATCTGCAAGCTTTCAGTAGCAACAACTATCATTTTCTTTGAGGCAGCTTTGCATTACCTGAAACTCCAAAAGCAGAGAGTACTTACGCCACTCTTGGTGAAAACAGGAAACTTAATCTATTAAACTGTGTCTGTGTCACTAAACACACATCATCCCTCTCCAAGTCATCAACATGTCCATTCCCTTTCCAGAAGCTCAGAATGTGCCATCAGCAAGTCCAATCTCCTTCCCAAGACTCCAAATGGGTTCACATACATATCTGTACATTATACACATGCAATTTATTTTGTTCTGTCATTCTACCCTACCAGTGTCCCATGAAAGAAATGACCACTTGCTGGATTTCTAGAGAGAGAAAGACAACTTAAACACAACTATAGTATTACAATTAGCATTAACTCCTTTAGTGCTATAGCATTCTTACACTGCATCAGGCCCTACCATGCCAAAATCTGACTCATTTTACAGAGAACACCGTTTAATATAAAACATGTTGAGAGTGAAAACAGTTCAAAATCAGAGCTTTCTAAAGCAGCAGTTAAAAAGTGGGCAAAGTACCAGCTCTTTCCTTGTAAAAGCCTGTCTACTGCAGGTTTAAATTTAGAGAAAGAAGTCTTTTTACATTTGGGTCAAAATCTCTAACAATACCAAAATGCCTTCCAACAAGGGGAAAAAATTACTGGTTTTGACAGAATGAAACATTTATTGTACACACTATCAGTATCTGATGTGATTTCTATCAATTAGATGCCAAGCTTAATGCCAGCTTTTGAACTACCGCAAGTCATACTCAGAAAAGCACTCAAAACAGATGATTATTGCATTTTCTACATCTATTATTAGCAACAGATGTTCACCCCAGTATTTCCAATTTAGTCTTGTAATCTGGTAAGCGAATTTAAAGTATTCATCAATTTAGCAGGTATAGAGACTGCCTTTAAGAAAACTGCTTAGTTGAAGGAATTAACAATTCCAAGTGTCAACTGCAGAGCAAAAATATTTTTAATTAGAATTTTACAGCTGAAAAAAAATACTCGTAACTATACTTTTTATATTGGCATATTTAAAAAGCAAGTATCTCAATTAAAAGCTGTACACAACCTAGAATTTTTGCAATGATTTAACCAGTTTGTTTCCCCTGTTCTACTTTGGGCAACTGTTCATCTCAGGAAATCCAATGTGATCTAGCTGATGCTCATGCCTCTCAAACAGCACTCATTCATCATCCCACCATCCATTCAAGCCTATCAGCCTGTTCACTTCATCTGCCATTTCCTAGCACCTGGATAATCGCAAATTATTACGAAAAACAGAGGTTTATCAACAGCTGGAAATCACAAATCCTTGGAAAAATGGTCCTGGTGCTTGTATTTCTACACAGCGCTCTCATATTTTGCCTTCGTGGAGGTACTGGCAAACATTAAAATATAATTGTTTCTCTACTCTTACTGAGCCTCCTGGCACATACTGTGAATTTCTAACAGAGCTAACCTTTGTTGAGTGGATGCTACAAAAATGACCATTTACAGTGAAGCTGACCAAATGAGACAAGTTCTTGCATTCAACATAAAGTAAAAACTCTTGAACATTAAATACATCAGATCAACTTCAATATTTACTGGAATGTCATGGCCATCAACAGAAAGAGCCTCTTTGATTCCGACCTCTAAAAAGCAAACCTTTCACTTCTATGAAGGACACAAAATTGGGCCTACAAAGCAGTGCAGTGCTGCAGTTCCAAAAATCTTTTATGTCAGTGTCTAGACAATAATATTTTGTTCTGCATTTATAAGAACACAATTTGTTACAAAATTAACAAATTTGTTTCTGGTACTAACCTTGGAAAACTCCAGTCTCTCAAGATTTCTACAGCACAAATACCAAGAAAACAACCCAATATAATGCTTAATGAAATATTTGAGTTCCAGTCCTTATGATGCTTCAAAGACAGATTTTGTATTAGTAGCAGAGTTATATACAAGCAAATTGACAGAGAGAAATAAACCTTGCCAGCAGTGCTCTGGGTCAACAGCAGATAAACTGGGACACAGGCCACCAAAAACATGCTTACAGTAATTTCTGTCATTCTTCCTAAATACTCAAAGCCAGTTCTACAAAAGGTACCATCATCCCAACACTACTAAGTCTCTAGTACTGGACACACGCATTAATTACCCTCTTAAAAAGAGCATGCCTGCTGTCCTGAATTCACAGCCTAGCTGAAATACAACATTTCCAAGGGCACAAATACTGAGGGAACAGTGTTATGTTGTTACAAAACAATAACAAAGTAAAACAATAATGAGAAATAGCTTAAATAACTTTGGTTACATGTTTAAATTTAATCACAGTATCCTGTAAAACAGCCAGGAATGATGCTGTGTCTGTGGATTTTTTACCATTTGACCGCTCTTATCTCAAAAAATAGGCCTAGGCAACAGGCAAAACTCGTCCTACAGAAGTGACGAAGAGCATGACCTGCTAGTACACTTTAAACACAACACTAGTTTAACTGGAAAATAAAGTAGCCAACCATAAAAGGATGTTGGTACGAGACAGTTCAGATATGTAGCGCCGAGCAAAAACCAGTTTCCTGTCTCCGCAAATGCTTACTTTTTCTACACACGACCAGGATAAGAGCATGTAAAAAAGGAATTTTCTTGCTTACAGAAAAATCATTCTTAATGAATACAAGACCATCGCCACTGCCTGCTCAACCACCATCTGCATATCTCTGCAACTAATACAGTCCATGAGCAAATGCAAACTGCCTACCATGACATCTTGGTGTAGGGAGCCAAGAAGCAAAACTGATATGGGGTTCCCAGTACTTCAGAGAAAGCTACAGCCCTGCTTAGAGCTAAACCCCAAATTCACTGTCCTGACAGACACAGAATCCAGTATTCAGGGTAGCTAATCTCAAAATAGAACACACACATCTATTTTAATTTTGAAATGAAAATAAATAAAAATAAAAGCATCTATTTAAAATCGCTTTTTACTAATACTCCTGGTCATTTTATCAGTACAGGTGAACACACCTAATTTTAGTCCCTAGGAAAAAAATCATAAATATAGCTTTAAAGGACTTCAGTTGCAAACTTCTATTTCACAATAAAACCTCACACTTCTTTGGTGATACTTTTAAGTCAATTATCTCCAAGATGACAAAGCATTATCTGTTGGATGAAACTAAGTTGGCCATATTTTGCCCCAAATTTCTGGTATATACAAATACACAGTCAGCTGAATCTTTCTCTTAATCAAGTAGAATAATTTCAAGATTGTGACCTAATTTTTTTTTTTTTTTTGTACAGCCTATGCCAATTTGCCTGAGAAAGGAATCAAAGGAGTAGTGGTCATTAGAGGCACAAGGGAGAAAAAAGCCCAGAGGAGCATACACATCTGTGACATCTCAATAGGAACAGAGACAATAGGCGCCTTATAGAGCTATAGGGGAGGCTGGGGGAAGGAAGGCCAGCAATCCTTTCTTGTCTGTAGCATCGAGATGTGAATCATTCTCTAAAATGCAGTTAGGATCATTATAATGCCACAACTAAATTAGTCTTATTTCTTGCTAGATTTCTTAGCGGAATCCAGTTTTTGGAAGAATCAGCCAGAAGTCATGAAACAGACTCAAACACAGAGAAACAGGAAAAGAAAATGTGAGTCATTGCAGGAGAAGTAAAAGTAAGCAGCTAGGTAAGATGGACACATTGTATAAAAGCCATCAAACGAAAGACAAATACATGGAACAAATAAAGCCTCACGTTTCTATGGACCTCAACAAGCATTACTGCCTGGCTATCAGAGAAACTAGACCAGAACCTCAGAGAAATACTGAAGTAAATACAGCAGACAAACAAAAAGATGAAATTCTTACTAGAACTCACCACATATTCATAGATTAAAACACAGAAGACTTTCTAAATTCAATTCCAAATCTGACATAGTATTTAAGGGATCTTTATCAGAACTACAGGAGTATTACTTTAAATAGAATTAATCTACCTTTTATACACCTACTCTAAATTCAAACAGGCCTTTCAAATCTTAAGCTTCACTTTTAATGTGACTTTTTTATTAGAAATACACACTAGCACACTAAAGACTGAGCATTACAATCCCCACAAACTTCCAGCTATTTAGAACTTAGCAGTCGTGAGTTACACTATATGAACCGATTGAAGATTTCATTTTCAAAACCACACAGAATTCTGACAAAACACTTTTCTACATTAAACAAAGACATACAGGCTGAGTGACACATACATTCTAAAATTTCCAGCACATTACAAGGTTGTATTTATTTCTTCACATCATCTGTAGCTCCAGTGCAAACTATTAAACCCAAATATCTTAAATAGTCTTAATGGGGAAAAAAAGGAAGTCAGCACATACATCAGTTAATGCTCGTGCACACAAATCAAAGAAATTCTCAAATATCTCCTATAAAGTCAGTTGTGTTTTAAAAAGTAATACGCAGTCTAGAAGCAGGGAGGAATATTAATTCACAAATCTCTAGTGACATATGAGGACATCATCACACACCCCCAACCCTCAAGACAGAAAAGTGATCACACTAACACTGTATGACTGTACCATGCGGACAACAGTGAGAGAGAGACAAAAAAGATGCCGGTTCTCAGTGAATTCCCAGTAATATCCGCTACACCTACACAGCTTATGGACAGAGAACAAAAACATCAAAAAATACCTATACAGCTCCATAACAAAGTTAACAGGGATAATGCAGGAAAGAGGGTAGTTTTTTAAAAGTGAAAAGCTTGTCTGCATGAGAAGAACTGAAACACCCACAGAACACGTTAAATTGAACGTAAACAGGAAATACAGGACTAAAAAAAGAACGAGTGGGGTGCTTTGCACCAAACTCCAACTGATAACAAAAATATATATAAACAACACTTAAGAAGCAGGAAGCCAGCCAGGGAGACAGTGGACCTTGTCATGGTAAAGGCATAAAATGGGCACTACTCACAGAGGATAAACCCACAGCTCTAAAAATCAATTTGTGTTGGTCTTCAACACCGAAAAGACTGGAGAGATTTCCACTTCCAGCATCTCTTTGTAGCAAACGGGTTGGAGAAGCAAAATTAATTTTAAGAAATTAGAAGAAGAATTAAACCAAATAGACACATGAATTGTTCACCACTCACCAGGATACCCTTCATCCGAGGAGGCATTCAAGTGGCTGAGCTGCACAACCTGCCATCACAAATGCCTGCTGCATCAAGGGGACCAGCACATGTCCAGGGCATCTCCTGCCATGAAGGAATCTAGAGGGATCTCAGGACCAGTGAATCTCACGTTCATGCCTTGACTGACTTCCATCCATAGTAAGATGGTAGAAGCTACCCTAAAGAATAACACCACTGAGCTCACAAGCAAACACTCTACAGAAAAACAGCACGCATGGCATTACTTCTGAAAGGGGAACATTTATTTGAGGAAAAAAATGAAAGCTGATCCTCAGAATTATTTAGGTTTTGTCATTTTACACTTGTGAAAACTTGTAAGAAGTTTTTTTGTTTGGGTTGGGGGTTTTTTGTTTAAATTTGAATTGCTTTAGCACAGTGGCAAAAATATATTTACCCATATAGCCTGTTTTACTCAAGGAACATGTATAAATTCCTCTGCCAGTATGAAATGCAATTTTGCTACGGTTTGTTGACAGAGATTTACCAGGAAACTTCCCTAGTAATAGATTAAACCTAAGAAAAATTAGTAGGATAAACATCTGAAATTCCTTCCATGTAGAAGAGACAAATCAGAAGTATTTGGTATGGATGGTAGCAATGTTACCATGAAGTATCTAGTAAGAACATAAGTAAAGATTAAAAAATGAATCTCATACCACTGATCAATTAAAATTATGCCAATTACAATCATATTCTTCCCCTGTCTCTTTAGGAGTCACCTACAGTTTCAAGTTACCTGGCACCAGACCAGTGGGATCTGTTTCACACTAGGCTGAGTTACTGAAGTAACAGGAAACGACGAGTCTAAAAATAGACAGCAAGCTAGAGTCACAGAAAATTTGTCAAATATTAAAATAATAATTTCTCCAATTCTCTTTTTAAGAGGATGATTAAGCAAGAATAATTACCTATATAGTTTTGAACATTTTAAGACAATCATGTCTTAAAATTTACAGCATTTAAAGCAAGTAGAATGAGTTTTTCATTATTTGGCCAATGCACACAAGCTGTTTACTGAGAGATCAAAATGCCTACAGAAAATTTGTTCATCACTGAAATGAAAATGCAACTTTTTTTTCCCAAAGAAGAGCTTTAGCACTTCATTCTAAAAACAAATAGCATTTTCACTGTATTTAATTTCATTATTTCCAGAAAATATATGCTTCTGGAAGAGCATTCAAAACTGAAAGTCTGGTCTAAAGTTCACTAAAACATTTAATAGGGAAAAAGCATTTTTAAGCTTTAAACATTACTCTTACTGTTTTACATTACAGTGCCAGTTTACAAAATGTTACCATTGTGACAAAGTTTGATAAATGAAAATCATTATGGGTTTATAGTCTGGATTCCCATCTTAATGAGAGTCAACATCTTTAGAACAAACTGTTCAAAGCTGCAAGACATATGCTGAACATGTGTATATATGTAATGCTTTTGAAAGCTGTTTAAAAATGTGAGAATGAGTAAAGCTCACGTTACTCTTGATAAATGTCAGCTGTCAGGCATCACAGCCTAATACACACTATTTTTTTCCACAAACTAGAGCCCAGAAAAATGTAATTCTTACTTCACCAGCTGAATTTAACGCATTATACATGCCAACATCCACCCAAGGTCAAAAGTTTAGCGTTTTCAAATTTTAACTTCCAAAGTAGGGTACTGTTACACAAAGTGTAAAAAGTCTTGGGTAAAGTTACATATAATGTCCTAATACACACATTCTACCAAAATGGCCACATTCAACAACAAACCAAGTAAAAAAGAACCTGAAAGAGAAAAAAAAACCCCACAATTGCTCTTTTATCCACAAACAGTTCTGGGGGTTTTGCAGTCCAATTTTACTTGAACAACATTTTCTCTGTAGTAATTCACTCACTATAAAATTCTAATTTTATCTTGCAGAACTAGCCCAACAAACTGAGCAAAGTCTGGGAGCACAACAAAAGGGCGGGGTAGGGATCAGACTGGCAAAACTTTCCATTAAGAAATGTTATTTTTTAATATGCTATAAATACATCAGTCATCCCTATCTACTTGCTTTTGAAGAGTCCACTCAAAAGCAGCTGATTCCTTAGCTCCTCCATTTGAAACCACACATAATTTATCATTCTATGTATATGAAAAATTACTATGCTGCCATTAGCATGCCAAGCAGTGAAACAGACTTAAAAAAATTTCCCTGTGATTTCCAAGTTAAAAAGCAGATTTTTTTATCCTTCTGCAGCCAAGTCTGAAGTGGTATGATAGTCTTTCGTGAATTTTTTTAAAGGTATTAGCTACTTTTCCTGAGCAGGTTAAAAGCTCAGTGTGCTGAAAGACTGTGAAATACCCATGTTGTATCAATGCCTTTCCCTTTCTGTGTTTAAGTAATACGTATTTTGATCCACTGAAATTTAATCTACTTCTACCGGGATTTTCAAAGCACTCTGCTTTAGTCTAAATCTGCTTCTGTTTCAATGAGAATTCTACTACCAGTTCCAACAGAAATATTAAGACTGAAAGTAATAACTCTCAAAAATTTATCTTCAGTGGGGGAAAAAAAAATCTTTTACCTGAATATTTTTATTAACATGTAATTGAAAGATACAGTAAATGTGTTCTGTGCTATCAGAAGGCCTAAATTTTACCTAGAACTATTTCCCAAGTTATTTACAAAAACAAGAGTGTACTCTACAAAGAGCCAAGAAAAACAGGTAGAATATCTCTGTTTGCTCAACAGACACCTTCTAAAAATGTTCTGGTACTATGATCCGTGTTAAATCTGGTGTCTGAATTGGAGGAACTCCTAAGTATAATTGTTATTCCAGTCTACTTGATATTCTCTAAGAATGTCAACGACAGACTACAATGTTCAGGTTTCTAATTTTAAAAAGACAAACTTTTTGCACACTGAATGTCCAAAACTTATTTATAGTTATGATAACTAATTTAAATTAGCATTAAATAATCAACCACACTGGACTTCAGCGTTGCAGAAACAGGCCATCAACTACTCAAAGCAGTGGCAATGTAACTGCCAGACTTATTACAACAATTGTGTTATTTGTAGCAACACGAAGATCAAAATAACCTCCTGTACCTGCAAAAGTGAATATAAGCTTTAACTGGAGCAAACTATCAAGTTTCAGTAGAATACAAAACTCTTCAGATCTTTTCTGGCAACAGAAAGAACATGAAGTACGAAAAGGTCCCCTTGCATGTTTAATTTTCAGCATTCATTGCATCTGCTCTGAAACCAACACTGCTGATGTGAAATTACAGCTGAACAATCAAGGCAGAAAATCTAATGAAAAAGCTGTAACCTAAAATAAGTCGTCCATTAATACCATCAAGATGATGTGTAGTTCTGAAGAGTAGCCTTTATATGTTCTGTTTCAAAATAAACATCTAACATTACTTATTTCTTAAAGCTATAGTCCTCATATTGACATTTGAAAGTAGGTCCCTTCAAAGAGACAGATTGGTAAATGTATCCCATGTATTCCTCCTGTCCTCAAACCTTCTAGGAAGACTGCTGTAAGATTTCATTCATCCTGAAGCGAAATCTGCCAGTATTAAAACCAAAGAGAAGTTTAGTTTGGATCAGAGGTAACCTTCATCCATTTGCGACTGAAGGGTGAAATGCTGCTCTCTGGGAATAACAACACTGCCTTGGATTATGAAAGAGTCATTTTGCATTTATCACCAAATAGTTATTTTTACTGCTTTACACAGGTTTCCTAGCTCTAGACATTCTTTAAAATTCAAGGATCTTTGCAGAACTCTGGATGACGAGTGGAGATTTCTTACTCTCTTTGGACAAGTGAAGGGGCTTATCTTACTGCCCTGCCAATATTGCCCAGCCAGCCACTCACTGACAAACTTACTCAGCATTATCCACCAAGCTGTCACACGTCACAGGGCAACATCTGCAGCAGAATGAAACTGGTATCTCAAAGCATCATTCTGCAAATTGCAGTGGTTCAGGATTGACAAATAACTGTCACACAGGAGAAGCAGGGTAGAAGTTCTTCAGTTTCTCATCAGAGATGCCAAGACACTACTGAAAATTGTCTTAGGTCTGCTAGCTTATAGGAGTGGGAAAAAAATTTAAGACACTTTTAAAAGGCTGGGTTTTTAAAATGATTGCACCTCAAAAAGACAGCTGTGTTTCCTAAAAGCAAAGACTAGTTTTGCTTTCATAGCTAAGCAAGTCAACACTTTCCTAGCTTTTTGAGCCAATGAATTACCAGCAGCCCTCAGAGTTTCTCTGAAACTTTATGAAATCATTCATTGAAAAACACTCTGAAGACAGTACAAATACTGTGCTATGTAAAATGGTGCCATTAAACTGTGCTAATCTCCTGATAAGACTATAAAAGCAAGCAAAAAGAATTACAGCTTAGAGTGCTTTACTTCTAGAAAGATCAGAAATGTCTTCTGCATTCCTGAAAAGACATAATTAACATTACGTACCTACAACATAATAAAAAAGCAATAGAGAAAGCTTATTCCCTTCAAATAAAGATACCACTTGTGGCACTAAGGTGTTTTTATCAACATCTGTTTGCAACAGAAAAACAGAATTCACCATGCCATATCAGATCAGAGCCTCACCTTACTGATTAGTGAAAAAGGGTGAATGGACAAAAGGGAGGTTAAGCTTCCAGGAATCAGTATGACACTTACATACCACAGAATACTCTCCACAATATAAACTCTAGTAACTATAACTATATACATTCTCCTGTTAAGAAGTACAAAATGCATTTTCGTACTCTAACAACTTGCCTGGTATCACGTGCCTGCTAACTGTACAAGTGAATTATTTTTAATCAATTTTAAATGGGTTTGCTTCTCATTTAACAGGATGCCCTCATTGTCCTCCACATAAAACAAACAAGACTCCAGTCTGTTCTTATGTATCATGCTCTGTTACTCAGCTTCTGAAGAGCCCAAACATTTACTCTCTAGCCAAATGTTCTCTTCTGCCTTATTCAGTACATTTAAGCAAGCTTTATACTGATCTTAATTGTCTTTATTTTCACTTTTAGGGTATTTCAAAATAAAATTCCTCTGACACTGAAATTCTCAATTCTAATCCTGTCACAACAGCATGCAAGCAATGTTGACAGAGGACCCAAGAGGACAACATTATACATGGATGGTAGAGATTCAAGATGAGAAAAAAAAGAAATCTAAAACAAAGAGGCAGAACTGCGTTTCCTTCTTTAGCTGTATTGTGGCAAAGAGAAGAGGAATGACAGCTTCTGAAATAACAAATCACCTAATGAATATTCTATACAAGACACTGGAGAAGAGAAAAAGCTGCATAATTTATCAATATATACAATATATGTAATTTAAAAGTATTAATACAAAATTCCTGAAATTACTAGTATCAGAAATCTTGCTACCTGCACAGGTATTTTTCTCATGAACAACAGTCACAGATCAATTTAAAAGGTTACAGTGACCATCACAGACCTTGCAATTCCCCTTCCTCCATCATTTGCATGGCCAGGGTAATTCAGTTTTGCCACCTCAATATATAATTACATTAACTAGGCACTGAATAAAAAGTAATATTATTTCTCCTACTGCAAGACAAATAAAATAACCTTTTTGTAACTGTCGATGTTCAGTACACACCGTCCTTTTTGCTCCCTGGAACAGACAAAGCTTAGCTTTTGAAATAAATTTAGACAGGCATCATTAATTTTCCTGTTGTTTACATCACAGCTCTGAGGGTTATTATCAAAGAATGATTACAGTTGCCCGTTCCAGTACTGGAAATGACAATATACTTAAGTAGTAGCATCTCTATTTTAACAGCAGCATTACCAGAAGACTACAATAGCATGTGAAGCCAGCAAGGTAAAAAACATCATTTTTGCTGGCATATACTTTTTGCTTTTGAATCTATTTATATTTGTATATAGAATCTATTTCTGTTTACATTTGTCAGATCCTTAGTTTACCAAGACATTCGAAACAAATACAGGTATTTGTACCTCAAGAACTAAAACTGTCTGCTGTATGAATTACAGTGTTATTATTACAAGGGTTATTGTATTGTGTCTTTAACTTATTTACCTTGAAGAAAACAATGCATTTCTACTGCCATTTGATTGGACAGAGGGAACAATGGGCACAAGCGCAGGGATACAATGAAAGAAAGAAATTTCAATACCACAAACTGTAAAGTTGATCCCATTTGTTGTCTAAGCCTTCCAGATCCAGATTTCAGCAGGCTACTGTAAGGATGACCACATACCACAAACGAGCGAATGCAACAGTTATGGAGCACTTCAGCAAATCTTCTGTTTTCCTTCCTCCATTTGTTCAGGGATGCAGTCTCCCTACTATTTAAAATTTATGTAGTGTTCTGAGAAATAGCCAGGTACAGTATACTTATTATCATCCTAAGGACATCAGAAAGAGAGTTTAGAGAAATCACGGCTAATGACAAAATAGGACAGGAAAAGCTTTCCAGAACACACACACACAAAAAGCTGAATGTGAACAGCAGAGAAAGCTCGACATTAGCACATGGAACTTCTTGAAGCAAACCTGTCCTATTCTACATTCATTCCCAAAACCCTCACCCAAACAAGCAAACTATGACCAGTCTTAAACTGTGCTAGAAATAGACTCTTACAAAAAGACTGCAGAGTAAATATCCTGGTCTGCTACTTCAGCAGAATCAGTAAGAAGTGTTACTTTCTGCCCCTGTGGCCTGAAAGACCGAGCAGGCTCCAACCTGCAACAGAAGCTAGAAATAATCTGGTTATTAGGGCACACCAATCGGGCGCACTTATGAGGGACAGCTGTACAGATAATGCAACCTACAGAGATTATAAATGCATAATGCCCTTTGGGCTATAGCAGCAACCCCTGTATCAACCACATTTTCCAAGAAAGCAGAGATTAAACAGCTCACAGCAGGAGGTCTGCTTTGCTGCAATCATACCACTTTTTCTACTTGAAACACCTATGCCTTCTACATGCTGGTTTGTATATTAAAACAACAACAACAAAAATTTCTTAAGACATCAATTCCTGAACTCCAGTGCCAGAGGAACAAGACTGTATGGATGCACACATACCCTTAAAAACCCAAACATGTCTGTAGGTTATTTTTTTAACCTGTTCACATTTTTATATCCTGATGGCATACAAGTGACTTCAAAAAATTATGGTGCTACCAGAGAACATGAGATAATTAATAAATTGATTTTTTTACTGTCTTTTAAGAATTCATTGCTATAGACCTACTCCAAGGCTAGAGCAAAACTGGACCTGAAAATTGGTTGAAAGCGTTTGAGGCCCTCTAGATCTGATCAATGGATTTCTCAGAAAAAGGTGTATCTCCACATATCTACTACAGCCCTTCAAAGAGGGATTTACTTTCTAGAGACCATATCAATTATTGTTGCAGACGACCATGGGTTCACTCCCCACTGCAGATCTGCAACAAGGATGCACAGGATAGCTTTGAGAACAATATATTGATGAAGAAGCAGAGAAAATGCTGCTTATTGCATCCAGTGATGAAACACTCAGACTAGAAATAGTAAGTTTCATGCAGACTGAAACAGAAATAAAAACTGAAAAGACAGATAAAACGGCAAACTTTTTAAAAGCAAACAAAAACCCAAGTTCCAACTACTACAGGTCTGCTCTTTTCCAGCATCATTCGTGCCAGCGCAACAGTTAATAACTGATTTGGGGAGAAATGGCAAGCTTTAATACTATATGCCAGAGTTCAGCTTACCATACAACTCCATGATCAGAGCCAGAAGACTGAGGAGAAATAAGCCAGTAGAAATCTGAAGCACACAATAGAAGTACTGATGAGTTTTGAAATATAGAATAGTTTTCCAAATTGAAAGGCTGTGCTCTGGAATTTCCTCTAAATCATCTTTCCATCCTTCAGTAAAATATGATAATAGGAACTGCTTACTCTAGGTAACACAAAAAAAATAGATGAAAACACCTTGGTGTGAACTTTATTTTAAATTTCTCATTCACAGTTCATAAGTCTTGGGGTAGGAGAAAGATCTAAAAGGGCAGCTCCAAAGCAGCTGGCACTTCCCCCTGAGAGAAACTGGGAGATGCAAACAACCTCAAAATCTAGCCTGAATGAACACACAGAGTAAACCATTATAGAACTCTGTACTTTATTTTCAGTTTGTGACTGCTCATTCCACACTTTCTGGTTGCAAAATGCATCGACAGAAGCCCTGATACCCCTCTTTCTAGCAATTTCCATTAGGACTAAAGGTTACACCAGAGATTTTCTAATGATCAGCAGTAAGCCTTCAATAATAGTTTTCAGTAATACTCCCTCAGAGTAGAATACTTTGAAGCTATAAGATTTACAAATCTGGTGAAGTTTGTGTTTCTTTAGCTTGAGAGTCAGTGTTCCTTTTTTTGCCAGCTTCCCCGCCCTACCTGGGTATGCAGCAATACTTTTAGTGATCACCCATTTCTAACGCTAAAAGGCACGTGCACCCAAAGTCACCACCATGCAATCCTGCAACTGTTCAAGAAATACTTTCAAATGTAGACATTTAAATGATACTTCAGAAATAGAGCTCACAAGTGATTCTTAGTTCCTAGGAGTCGTTACTTGCTCTCCTTCCTTCTAATAGAGCATTTATCCCATTTCACTGTGATAAGCAATACGATTTGTGGCTTCAGGGCAGCTCTGCTGTGCCGGCAGCCAAACTGCCATGAGGACGATGAGAGGCAGATAGGATGCATACAGGCACAGGGAGTGGAGAAAAATAAACCATATTAATAGCTGCTGCTTGGGAACACTGGCTGGAACAAACAGGGAGGCCACCAACTCTCATTACAAGCACATGTTTCTTTTGCAGTTGCAAGGACAATCGCACACAAGAGGGGGCAGGGGATCTGCTATTAATCATATTATAGTCATTGTTCCCTTGATGCTGCTGGCAGTGGTAGAGGAGACTCCCTCCACTCCCAGATAAAGCTGCAGCGAGAACAGCCCACAA
Organism: Piaya cayana; assembly: GCA_013389865.1. Taxonomy (NCBI): domain Eukaryota; kingdom Metazoa; phylum Chordata; class Aves; order Cuculiformes; family Coccyzidae; genus Piaya; species Piaya cayana. The sequence goes on from WAAB01012591.1 coordinate 511,908, forward strand.
TGAACCTCCGCAGTTTTGTTCTACACAAGGTAACGCTGCCCGAAGCTCAACACTTCTCAACCACCGAGCTGCTGCTTGAACTGTATTTTTAAAGAATCCCAATCACAGCAGTCGAGGGTTCCTCCCCACCCTAATCTCTCATTAGGAAAATGAACACACTGCATAAATCTGATGAAACCATTCGCAAGAACAAACCCCTAGAGAGGTGAAAACATCAGCCTGAAGTAGCCAGGAATCAAGTTTCTTTGTTGGGGAAGAGTTCTGAATGTTATCTCCGAAGAAGGTGCTGAGTGACTCCCTGATTAAGAGGCACTTAACGTTCAGTCGGTTCGGGAGGAGCTGCAGGCCGGTACCTGCACGGGGAGCGGGGGAGGAGAGGAGGCAGCCGAGCTGCAAAGCAACCCGTCAGCTATTCTTTTGTCAGTGAAGAGACAGACGTGTTTAAGGGGAAAGAAACGTGGATTAACTAAATCTCGTATTCATACTTCATTGAAAACGTCATGCTGCTTTAATTTGTCTGGATTGGCAAAGCTACAGAGGGGAGGCAAATTTTCTTGACCACGCTTTTTTTTTTTTTTTTGTGACAAACCCTGCATAGCATGGGAGTGACACACAGTCTTGATTAGGTCCACAATTTGTTAAAAGTCACTCTACCCAAATAAAAATTCATACCATTGACCAGCACGGGACGCTTAGCGAGGCGGCAGTATGGGACCGGCCGTCAGACCCAACAGATATATTCTTTTGTTTAGTGGAGACAGAGAAACGCAGTTCTGGTTATGCAGATATGCTTTTAACGCACCGACTTACAAACATAAGTAACCATGAGCCGTTTCTGCTGCGGAATTCAGCGAGGACCACGCCAACGGCTCCCCCCGTGGGGCAGCAGCGGCCCTCGCTGCAGCCTGCGGTGACTCATCTCCCTTCGCCGCGTTCCAGGAGCCGCTAGGGCCGGCGTCAGCGGGGAGTAGTCTGGGGGTTCGTTTGGGGGTTCGTGCTTTTTCTGCCCACACTCAAACCACCCTGGAAGCGGCAGAGTCGACTCGTCCCCGTTTGCCGATGGCGCACGGAGACAGCTGCCCCCCCCACCCGCTTAGCTGCTGTCCCCTCCCCTGGCGGGGCCCATGCGGCACGGCTCGGGGCTCCAGGAAAAGGGGGAAGGCAGCGCTGGCTCGTGGCAGGGGGAAGGCGTTCCACCAGAACGGCCACAGGGTCAAAAGTTTACGGTGGTTTCCAGTTCACCTTTCCGCAGCCAATCGGCGCGGCGGAGCGGCGGCCCGGCCCTTAACCCCTTCCGGCCCGGCGCGGGGGCCGCTCCCCACGGCCCCAGGAGGGCCGGGGGAGGCAAGAGAGACCCTCTCATCTCCTCCCCATCTCTACCCTTCTCGGCCATAGTACGCAGCAGAGACCCCGGCCGCCTCCTGCGAGCCGAGCGTTTCTTCGAGCGTGGAAAAGCTAGGCAGCAGCACTAAGGCAGGGAGGCAGAAGTTGGGAGCTGCAGAGTGGGCCCCCGATAAAGTTGAAAACCAGGGCGGTTATCCAAGGGGTAGGGCTGATAATGGGCAGTGTGGAAGCAGCACTGCACGCTGAAGCTGTGACTGGGAGCAGCTAAGACTGCTGGCAAACAGGAAAGACCGACCTTGCGAGGGGGGGTGGGAGAGCACCAGAGAATTGTCGGAAAGGATTCCGAATGCGCAGGCCAGAGCTGCAGTGATTTATGATGCTGCTGGTCAGACAAGGAATTGGCGTTGGCGTTGCCCTGGCATAGGGCTGGCAACCAAAGCAGTACTGCTGGCCACGGTCCAGTCACCACAGTACCATTAATAATGCTCTGCTTCAAGATGCTGACTTCAAAACAAATCACTGTCCATCTACTCTGAGAAGGATGGGCATTGAATTTTTGACTCTTAGGTAGAAAAATGGTCAGCTCCTCAGAGTCTTGCACAGAAAAACAAGTCATACATAGTCATAGAAGTAGAAAATGGTGACAGGACACTTGTAATGGACTCTTGCTTTAGCACAGAAAGAGACAACATGCATCTTCAGTCATTTTAAGATTACAGAACTGGAGGAAGGACACAGAACAGGCTTCTTGGTCCACTGCCTGCCTCTGTTTCATATTCATGGTTCCCGTTCCTGTCATCTCCTAATCATTAGTTCTGGTTAAAAATTTTAATGGAGAGAATTAAAACACAAGCTTTCCAGAGTCAAAATACCATCACACAGTTTCATCTTGGGAACTACTGACTGAGCAAATCAGCCTACAGTGGGGCATCCCAAAATCTGTGCTGGGACCAGTTTTATTCTCTGGGAGACTGATGAAAATACTGACAGCAGCATATACTGAACAACACAATCTACAATAGTGCTTTGGCATCCACTTGATCTTGGAAAGTCAGTGTCAACTACATTTACACAGAGAGAGCAACAGATTTATCACCCCTCTGTAGGCCTTGCAGAATAAAGGAAAGATGACTAAAGCACTCAAGTGACAATGGGGATGAAGAGTTCTCAGTTTAGTGCAATAACAGACAATATAATATGGAGCAGCATGAAGAAAGCGTATAAAGCATGTAGTTATGGCAAACTAGTTATGGCATGTAGTTTGTAGTAGCAAAATAACCTGAGAGTATATTTAACACAACAGAAAGGGGTAAGGTTACACTGACATCAAGTGAATGATTAGCAACTCACACTTGATATCAAGTAGAATGACAAGTCATTGCATACAATTGTAAGGTAAACCACATGAAATTAAACCATTCTAAAACAGGCAGCAATCAAGGTGGGAAACACTTGAGAGCATGTATGTTAGCATACACAGATCTCCAACACTGCATAAAGAATGACAAGAATCCGAATGTGATTCTGAAGAGGTAAAATGAGTAAATTGCCATCAACATGCAGAGGAGGTTTATGCTGAAGATGCCAGTTAAAGTAGAAGTCAGTTTCCCAAACCCTGAAACCAACCATATGGTAGATTTTGAAGATAATGCACTTGACAATCTAAGGGAAACAAACATTAGTCAGGTGGCAGCTATTATTAATCCTCTAGAAAGATGCAGTTTGAAAATTGGTAAATTATCTCACCCTAGAACCATAAAGGCTTTCACAGCACTCTAATGATGAAATATATTCTGGTCTCATCCCTCTGCATAGGTCCTGAGGAAGGGTACAGATACTCCTAGAAACAGCTATGCCAGCTGAAAATACCACCAACAATATTCTTTTTGTAATTCACGGTACAAAATAGTTTTGAGCAAGAAAATAATCACATAAAAATCTTGAAACCTGTGAGGAATAGTCAGACGCTCAGTTTAAGAGTGGCCGAAACCACTTTCCAGCTGGTGGACAAAGACAGTGATTTCTTGAACAGGTACAGGTAGACTCCTTTCTTGATGTCAATCTCAGCATCTCAATACAGCTGCTATGAGGTGAAGTTTAGCACCTTGAGAACTCCTAAAGATGTGACTAAAATATATATCAAACCAGAAAGTTAAAGACGTCATAAGAATCTTAACTGATTGAGATCATGTCCTACTACCAAGCTTTTTTTCTCTATTTCAACAATGGCAACACACCCACAAAAATGCAGTCATATAACACTGCATTTTTATAGTTTAACTAGGCTAAAATATAGTTTTGCCAATAGTTATTTGAGACCTAATTACATATATAAAAACCTATTTGCCTCTCAGTAAAAAGTGCATTTGCTGTTTTACCTTCTCTAAATACCATAGCATTACAGTTAAATTCTTTTAAGTTGAGATATCATAAATAAATTCCCTTTTTATAAGATGGCCTCATTTTAAAAGAAAATGGATGCTACAAAATTTTACATCAAGTCAGCATGTTACCAAGAAGCTTTTCTGTGTGTTCTGAATTTGATTAATAACAAGCCAAGGTCACTTCCTGAAAGATGCCTACCACTGCAGCTGCGAGCAGACCAGACTGCTCTGCACTCACATGCTGGGGGATGGGAAGACAGCACCAGCAATTTCTAACACCGTCTCCAAAAACAGAATAACTGCAAAACTGGAGTAGTATTTAGAAGTGTTTAGTAGATCACCACATAAGTAACCTGTTAACTAAAGCTTCAGTCTGTATAATCACCTTTTCAAGCAAAAGATTCACAATGATGCACCAGCATTTCTGCAAAAAAAATTAATAATTCTGAGGATCCTTTACTAAACTTTATACAACTCCCTTGAAAATGTACTTTTTTTTTTATTGTGTATGTGTTTTTTACACAGCTCATGAAGCTAGAAGAGACTGCTCCTGAATTAATAGTCTGGCTCAGTCCTACTGAGACTGTCAGGCTCCACCCAATCTACTGTGTGTCCTATTCTGAAGCCACTTAGGAAAAACATATTTCAGGAAAGCATGTGAGCTCTTTCCAGAAATCTACAGCATGCATTTTTCCAGTTTCTGAAGGCTGTACCTATTGTTTACAAAACCAAATAGATATTAGCAGTGTTTAGCTATAAGTTTAAAGATATTTTAATTAAAAAAAAAGCCACATTTGCATTATGCATGAGGCCAAACAGACGTGGTTTCCTCCATTCCTGAGTACATTTAAAGCTTACAAGTCATGAAAATAAGACCCATATCAAACCAGAGAGTACTATCTTTTGCTTTTTGTGTGCAGATAGATTCTGCGATTTGGAACAAGAGTGGGAGAGGGAGGAGGCAGGCAGGAATGGATTTCTGAAGAACATGTGTTTACCCACAAACTATGAGACATTTCCACAAGGACAACTTTTAGTCTAGAAAAGGGGCCCCAGGGAATTTATTTATCAACACACACATACTCTCAATTTGATATACTTCATCTTTAAAAAGCTTTGATACACCCAGCCTTGCACTGAAAGTTTCGTACTAGGCTAAAATTATGAGGACCTGCTGAATGAAAATTAATTTTGACAAACTGGTGCACTAAAAACTAAAGGAACATTGCTGAGTTTGGGTGGACATCTTTGCCTGAAACAGAAAAATACACTAAAGCTTATTATTACCTATGCAGGCACAACTATGTCTGTGGTTAAGGATGCCTAACATTTTCCATTACAGAGCCTGTTCCAATTCTCTAATGACTCTCTCACACACACCTCTCAGAACTCAGACCTTTTTGTGGAAGACTTGCATAAAATTTGTTCAGATGTTTAAAAACAGAGTGGAGAATTCTGCTGAACAAAATAGAACCTTTTATTCAGTCTGAGAAGTTAAAGCTGTAGAAGAGAAACTGATTTAATGTCTGAATAAGCTAAACTTCACCTTGCCGCTCCACTGAAAGTACCAGTACAGACAGTAAGTGCCTTTAAAGGCTTTGAACATGCTCAGTTTTGTTTTAAACTGTTTGTCAAGACCCTCAAGTATTTTATCTCATCAAGTACACTTTGTCACTGCACAGCTCCTCCATGCAGACAAGACAAAACATGCTTTATCACCATATTATAAGGACCAAGAGCAGCTTCTTCATAAGCCTGCCAGCTGTGAAGCAGTTAAAAGAGCCTGGCAGTGCAGCAGACAGCGAACAGGGACAGTTTGGTAGTTGACACTACCCCACCCATACACAGCATCCACAAAACAGGAGGCAGCAGTAGAATCAAGGGCTTGGCAAAACCACCTTCCCTCCCCCCAGTTCCAGATTCCAGACAAAGCCAGCAGGGGACCAGTGTTGCTGTGAGGCTGTGCTCATCCCCTCTAGTGGCTAAGCCCATGGAGAAAGTATCCTCAGGCACAGTGACCAAAGGGGTCTCCATCTGTTCTGTGGCATTCCAGAAAACCTTGCTGGCAAGCAGAGCAGAAATTTCCTTATGGCAAATCACACTAATTTTTTTTTCCATATGCTTTTTGAAGGCATAAAAAAAAGTTACACTGAAAATACTACAGTTGTGAGGTCATTCAAAAAGCCTTAAAATAGTATTGTCAGCTCCAACTCTCAACATTTCTTCCTTTAACCCTTGCTGCACGTACTTGAAGAAGCACATTGGTGTGTAACTGTTTATTAGCCTTTGTACAGGACTGGCACCCACCAGCTCATAGAGCAGTACTGTAGACTTACGTCTGGTGTATCATCTCCACAGTGCACTCGTGTTTCAGCAGTCGTGTTCGCTTCACTACACAGTAATAGACAATGGTCTCAAACTGAGAGGTGAAGTCTGTCAAGGGTCTGCACACTGACCCAGCCTTTGCTCAGCACAGGCACATAGGGAGTTACCACGACATTAAAATTGGGACATGGGGTTTCGGGTTTTTCCTGTGAAGGGTAAGCACCACTGATACATTCTGTCTTGATTATGACACATCACAACTTCCAATTAAGAATATTCATTTTTAGCAGACTTCAAACTGGCATTTAAGTCACTGATTTAACTGTTGGAAATATTTATGCCCATCAAAAAGGAGGAGCACATGAGCAGGAAAGAAATACAGTCCATAGATCACATTGACTTGCCTTCAGCACATAGTCCTAGTCAGCAGATGCAGTACTTGCAGATATATATTCATGTGTTTGCACAAGAACTAAGCTATAGAATTAATATCAGTAAATATATTATTTTACACTATAAGCCAACTAATTTTAATCAAAGCTCTGTATACATCACCATTTTGAAAACAGATTCACCTTCTGAAAAAGCATTGGAGTGTTGCGGGGAGAGGGCAGTGAGCTATTCTTAGGGGTTTGCATATTACATATGCACAGACTCACAAACTGGCTGCAATGGGAATTAAATGCCTGCAGTGTTAGATTGCTTTTGAGAATTCTACTTGGTGTCTATTTTCATAAAGCTACTAAAATAGACATTTTTAAAAATTTATTGAAAAATACACGTGCCCTTCATTTTTAAAACTAGATCCTCTGATCTCATAACAGTAAAAGACCTGCTAATGAAGTTTCCTGAGTTTTTGGCATAACTGGACAGTCAAATTTGAGAGTACAAAATCAGACACAAAACTCAAGATACTGAAGAAAGGAAATCAAAATGTTTTAAGCTTTTCATGCATAGTGCCAATGCTTATCTTTACTTCATTGTAAGGAGTGAGTACAGCTACTTAATACAAAGGTGACACTTCTAAAACAATTTGACCTTGAAATATGGAAATGTTCCTAGCTCAGTACTGTAATTAAAGTCTGATTAAGTTTGAGTGTACCCAGGTACACTTAATATGGCTCACTTTCTCTCATGGAAGGTTTTATACACATGGCACTTATCAAACACTGATGTTTATCCACAGAACTCTCGAGAACTACCATCATTAGCACAGAAATTCCATGTACTTTCAGGAAGATTTGCAGCCATTCTCAAAGATTGTACAAGAGGTCAGTAACTGTCAGAAACAGAAGAAGGGATAAGGGATCACATACTTCCCAATCAAGTGTCAAAAACATAAGTAATCCAGTGGCTTCCTTGTTTGCCAATAAATGGCTAAGTAGTTCTGTAGTTCCACAATGCTGGGAAACAACTGTGTGTGGTTTTATATTGTACACTGGAGGAAACACCAGGACAGAGCTGTCGAATTTTTTTTATTACTTTTTCTGAAGTGGATTGCATCTTTAGTTCTGATACAAGTAGATCAGCTGAATTATCTTACATTCAAAAAACCCTTGGGCTGGAGAACCATTGTTTGTGCATTTGTCTGCTAATGAGATATCCAAGAAGCATCCACTATGATTTAGACGACTCAATTTCTCTTTTGCCAGACTTGCAGGTCATTTTGCAATGATTTTCCTTCCACTATCTTCTTTTATTTTTTCATTTTACTTTAACCTTACCTTATTCTAAGCCAGCTCACTTGTATTTTTTTCAGGGCACTTGCTAAACTGCAGAGCAAGAGGTCAATCTTATCACAAGACTATCCTGAAGGAGGTGCTTCCTTTCCAAAAGGACCAAAATACCACTGAATGGAATGCCAGACAAATGATCAGTTTCATCTCCTCCAGCAACAGGTACAGAACTCAATATATTAATCCCTTTGAGTACTGCAGGCTAGATTTGTTACCCCAGAAGTTATGTAAAAAATCCAACCAAACCCAAAACCCACCAGCATCATGTCTACTTTGGGCCCAAACCAGCTGTAGCTAAGAAATTCAATTTCACAGAACCACAGACACACCCAAGTTGGAAGGGACCCAACAAGGATTTAAGTCCAACTCGTATCCCTGCCCAGGACAACCCCACCACGGTTTCATCACCATCGTTCCAAGGAAACTGTTCTGAGTGAAGTATTCGCATTATCAGTTACTTCAGAAAACTCTTAATATCAGCAATACAGAGAATTCATAAATAAAGGCAGATCTGTGCACAGAAGCACACTACCACTCTATCACACAACTTTAAAGACCAGTATCATTTAATTGGCTCAGGTATCTCCCCAGAGCCTGCTAGCATTAGATACTATTATACATACCAAGGCCAGGTTGTGTTAAGCATTTCCTCAATTCTAGGGAGGTAAAGAGCAAACCATATACAACATTAATATAGAACATTAATTTCAATTCCCTTAGAAAAGCAAAAGTTTTTTGGTTTTTTTTCACCCTTTTCCTAATGCCCTAAATAGCAATGCTTTGTCTGTATCAATTATCATAAATTGTCCTGGACAATTAAGTTAAACAGAAGACTTACCTAGCACAGTGCTCCGTCTCTAACGGAAGCAGGTAGGAATAGCCTAGAAAGAAAAAGGTAATTATGAACGTGTTTCAGCACACACTCAAACTTCACCATCTACAGTTCAGTAATTTCCTGGTTCTAAAGGACTAAGTTTCCTAGCAGCTGGAGTTCTCTTCTATAGAAGTTCCCTATAGAAGTTCCTTTTTGAACCATGAACATTAATACAGCTAAAATCTTCTGTGGCAGTCAGTTCTGTAGTTAAGCTCTACACTATGCGAAAGTATCAGTTTTTTATTTTTAACTCTGCTATCTGATAATAAGGAGAATAAATGAAATGACTGGATAGCAAAACACTTTCTTCCTGTTGATTTTCCATGACACTTGCAGTTATTTTGCATAGATCTGCCTTATACGCTTAAGCCAAAAAAAAAAAAAAAAAAAAAAAAAAAAAAAAAAATAAAATAAAAAAAAAAAAAAAAAAAATTAAAAAAAAAAAAAAAAAAAAAAAAAAAAAAAAAAAAAAAAAAAAAAAAGCTGAGAAGTGCTGGGAAATTCTGTTTCTCATTAAAAAAAAATTAGCTTTGATCTTAAAAAAAAAACCAAACAAAAAAAAGAAAGATTAAGTCTATTATATGCTTTTTGATATAGCATAGACCAGAATTACTTACATTCAGGAGGAAGGCATAACATAGCTATATGATATGGTATTTGGAATTTTGTATCTTTTCCTTTACTGCCAACTGACAACACTCCATTTTTTGAACACAGCACTGGCCTGTCATTTTGACAGACTAATTAATTCAGCAGGCTGGCTTCTCACTGAAGTCATACTGTAGTTACCAAACCTACATTCATTGAGGGCAAGAAGAAAAGATCAGAGCTAAGCAAGCCACTATTAGGACCTGCTCCTAGAACAAGAAGTATTAGAGAGGGATGTTTTAAGAAGTTACTCAATCTTCATGCAATAATCTCTGTAGAATTGTTTTAGTCAATGTCAGTCTATAAGGTAATTAGCAAGCTTATCAGTTAAGTCAATAAATGAATTTTCGATAAGCAGAACAAAGAAGTATCTATGTAAAACCAAGCTCAAAGAACACTGGAAAGTTCTGTAACAAATTCAATACAATGAAATAACTGATCCAGCACATTGGCTTTATGCAAAGCCCAAGTAAACAAAACAAGTTTGGTTTAGCCTTTGACAACAAACACATTTCGGTTGTCTTATGTCTTCAGCAATATATATCATCTTTAGGGGTAAAAAAAAAGAGAAAAAAAAGTCTTAGAGATGGGATTGCTAAGTCTCTTACCAAGCTTGAATGTTGCATCAAATTTGTGAAGTAACATTTAGATAAGATATCCAAAATGTAAACAAAGCAATGGCAGCACCTTTATTTCACAATACACAGTTTATTTCCATACTTTTAATCAGTGAGAAACCAACTAAACAATACACAATTCACAGTACAATCCTTTTAAAAGCTGGAAAAGACATTAAGGTTCATGTCAAGTTCAACATGCTCTATTTTTAACTCTAGTCAAGTCCCTTCTCATTAGCAGTAATTTAATAGTTGAGAAAGGACTAGGAGTGGCTAGAAATTCAGTTTGATACAGAAATTTATGTAATTTAAAAAAATAAATGTTTAGCCCAGCAAATAATTCTGTTACTTAGATCTAACCAACTGCCATAATCCCATTGTCACAGGATACCAAATCAAGGTTTACAGATTGCTTTATAAGTAGTAATCAATTGCTTGCTATTTTTTCATAAATATTGTGTTCTTCATAAAATTCACTCTGAAACTTAAAACCACCAAATTCTGGGCTCCCCTTTGCTCAGAGAAATGTGGCCTTCACATTTATGCAGTTTGATGCTAATGAAACAATTCTTTTAGCACGAGTTTTTAATAGTGAAATGTAGGACACCGCTGTAAGACCTGCTGAAAATACTTTTTAAAGCATTTCACAAGACCAAATCAACAATCTCATTATTGAGTTCCTAGAAAAGAGCAGAGAGTTTGCATTACAGAGAACTAGAAGGCAAACAACAACTTTGAAAACAAGCACAATATTCCTGCATTTCAAGGACACTAACAAAGAGGGAAGAGGCATGAGCATGTGCTTGTCTTTAAGAGATAACAAACTGGGTTTGAGTAGTCCGGTATGTGTGAGCACCCATATCACATGAGAGATAGCCTTGTTTGGAAGCCAATACTCTTTCAAGAAGTCTAGGGCATAGGAAAAAACTGTTTTCCATAGAGATCAGCATTAGCACTAGCAGAAACCATGAATTATATGCATAAGGTAGGTACCAAAACCTTTTCAGATGACTGCTAGCAGCACAGTGAATTACTGGCCTTCTCCATGTTATTTCACTGCACCTTAGCAGTGGCTTCCTCCGAGAGGGTTAAACTAACTTCTGCTCTGTAGTGGTAAATTGTAACTAATACAGAACTTAACATTTCCAACATGACATTCCTCGCAGCTAGAGCAATAAGAAAACTGTTGTGATAAACGTTTGCCTGGAAAAAGTGTGGTCACATCTGGATATATCACAGCAAAATGAAAACAAACATGTTATGCCAAATGGAAAACAACAAAAACATCTTAATTCTAGGAGCTGTATGTTATGCTTATCTATAATTATTAAAGCACTTGAGTATTCTTTGTTTTATCTGACTCCAAATCTGTGCTTTGTCCTTCTGTTTTTCTAGCTTTTTGACAGAGATAAAATCTAGGACTGCAAGCTTTGAGCACATGGAGTGCAGCAGATTCAAGATAATGCCGCTTCTACCAGACTTTGTCAAGAAATTCTCCTTGTACTTAGAATGGGAAAGAGCTGCTAAGATAGCTGGCATGGGAGAAATTTAGAGTTGATTAGTAATTCAGGTAAAAAGCTTTACATCTTAAGCTTGTTCCAGACTTGCTTCAATAAATGGTCAGTGGTACAACTTTTCAGGAAAACTAGCTGCTCAGGCTGAGTCTCCATGGTGTATCCTCACAAAAGTGTTAATAAAAGTTTTAATATTAAAGCTGCTTCATCTGTTCTACAAAATGTGTTTACAATATTGGTTTACATAACAAATCTTAATGCAAATTCCTCCAGGTATGAAATACCAGCTATGAACTAACTGATGGTGGCCAATCTTGTATTAAGAATTTAAGCAATTGTTTAATTGTGCTCCATGCCCCAGCAAGTTCTTGACAGTAATACTGAAATGCAGGAGGGCTTCCCACGCAAGTGTATGGGGATAACTCAGAGCAGTTTCCGAAATCCACAGTATGGAGTCAGAGCCTTTAATTTAGCATGAACATACTAAAAGCACTACCTTACTATACTAAACAAGTCAGAACAAGCCAATTTCCATGTATATTCTGTTGTGCTATTTTGTGGGTGGGGTTTTGGTTTTGTTTTAGACCGACCAATCACCCTAGATGTATCCTTCCAGTTGATGCAGCTGAAGTCTTTCCAGGACTGTTAGTTTTTTTGGGGTTTTTTTGGTTTTTGTTTTTTTTTTTTCTCTCCACTGTTGATGCTATGGAGCCAGCATAGCTTTGGAAGAGAAACATTCCCAATCTGCAGTGAAGTTCCTTGCTGACTTTATTTGGGAAGGAAGAAAAGCCTGGAAGATTTGTGAGTGTTTTATTACTCCAGAAAAAAAACAAGTCTACACTGGATTGGAATTACTAAATAGCAAGGCTCTATAATAGAAGAAACTTTCAGGGGAGTACGACTGTAGGAAAGTGTCCAACATTTTGTTCAAAATATGACATTAGAAAGTTGAAACAGCCTTGCTACTGTAAAGCAGCCGAGACAATTAGTACAGCTAAACTTGTGTGGTTTGGCTATAGTCAGTACCTATACTCAGAATAAAACACTGCCACTACCTAGGATCTTAGTTCTCCTGCTTTTGTTTAAAAGTTATCAACTAATTGCATCCTCAAGAAATCTCTAACAGCTGTGGAAGATTGGAGTTTCTCTCATGAACTCTGACAACTCTTAAATAGGAATAATCTACTGTAAAATACCACAAAAGCACAGGTATAAGGCTGACCCACAAGTCTAGATTGCCCGCTCTCAGAAAACCCTTGAGCGCACATGAAGTGAAATACAAATCTGACTTTTTGCTTAAGCAGAAAACCATTATTCCTACTGTACAATGGCTGCTTTTAATGAAATTTTCATGAATATGCCTTAGGTAGCTTTGAAGTTACCTTTTAGCAGAGCACAGCCAAGATTTTAGTTTACAGTCTGGATAACCTTCCTCCTAGCTCAGCACTGGCCCACAGAGCAGTGCAACAATACAGCCATCCTGTAGTGGTACAGCGAAGGGATTGCACAAACTTCATGGTGATAAGCCTGCACCTCAGGCTCCAAGCATGTCCCTAGTAATTAGTGATGCAAATACCAGATGCATGGCTCAAATTATCTTTCCTTAAATACTTCCCTGTGGGCAGTTTCTTAGTTGCTAGTGTAGGACTGCTTATTTCGTAGACATATGCAACTACTTCACATCATGGGGAACTGACTTCTGTATCATGCCCTGGAAACCTCTGCACAGGTGAAAATTGTTCTTCACTTGCTATGGCCTCATACTATACCAATGAGTACACCAGTATTTTCATGCTATGATATGTTAAAATGTGAAGAGGCTGCTTACTTTGGAGAAAGAGATACACTTAATATGAATGACTCTTAAAGGCCAACTTTAATGAGGTAGAGATTTTTCTTAACCCCTTTTTACCAATAGTTTGAATGTACAACTTTTTTCAACCTCTTACTATGGTCTAGGCTTGGTTTATTGAGTGCAGTCGGAGACTGGATTACTAACCTGATATATTCCACATAGTGCTGGTAGTACTCCAAGGATGAAGCTCCTTGGGTTCTGTGGACAGCTCCTCTTGAACCTGCTTGTACGAAAATGCCAACCAATCCCAGCTATTAAAGTTCTCAAAGAGAAGACTTAATTCTCGGTTCTATTTTTTTTTAAATAAACATTTCCAATTCCAGTTCTACAAGATGGCACCAAATCTAGTCCACACTGCAGGAAGTGACTCTTGGCCCACAGCTTCAGAGACGTTAACAGAAATTATTCTGGGGACAGTTCTGTAAAGGATTTCTTAGTACAAGATATAAAAATCATGCACTTTGGAGATAACAGTATTCCCCAAATGCACAAACTGATCAGAAGTCAAGGTGTGGGGGAAACCTCATACGTGTTTTTGAGAGGAAGCCTGAAGAACTTGTTCTGTCCAGCCTGAAAAGCAATAGGAGGAATTAATTTGCTGTATGAATACATTAAGTTCTCAAAACAAAAGCTTATCACTTTGAAAAAAGGTTTGAGACAGTCAGTCATATCCACTGCTGAATCTAATGGCTGCTTCTGTTGCTATCATACTACTATTTTAGTCCATGAAATGATGCAAGAGGAAAGAGGAAAAGCAAGTTTAAATCCAAAAAAGAAAAACAAGCAAACAGCCACATAAAACATGGTAGATTTTTACTCGTTAGTTAGCTACCCAAACCAAGGAAACAGCACTTTGTATTATACGACGTGCATAAAATAGAATCCACAATACTAAAACCTGATTAGAACGACAATCTCTTGTAACCTCAGACCCAAGATCAGCCTCACAAACAACCCCTTTGATAGCCTTCTCTGAATCACTGTGTATTATACTGAAAATGCTGCTAAGTATATTTGACATTAACTACATCGACAAGTATTTAGATGTAGGAATGCATCTAGGTGTCTCAAAAAAAGCCCCTAAGAAGCTCTGAATTCTCAACTACACCAAAGTTTTTACCATATTGTCTAAATTATCACCAGTGTAGGCAGTCATTTTTGCACCATAAACTGCAGACTTGGTCACCAATATCTATTCAAGTTCTTCAGCTTCTACAGGTTTTTTTTTTTTTGGTTTGGGTTGGTTTTAAACAAGCCAATTTTCACATCATGTATACCAGATTACTTATTATTTACATTTCAACTAAAATCTGCTCCTCAATGATTTTAAGAGTCTTGAAATATATGATGCATACAGAGTAATCAAATAGAATCTCCTTTCTCTCAACTCAAAAATAAATTAATGCTTTGCACCCCTATCGTTGCTTTCTCAAAGCATAATGATCATTTCCTGAATTGTTTAGCGTAGATATTTTGCTTAAGCAGCAAGCACTCCAGGCTACAACTGATGAGTGACCTTGAGACAGCTCTTAGGAGGCAGTTGCCATAGTAACACCACCACAAATGTGGTACATGCTCGGCTGACACCACCAATCTGGTGTAACGGATCCATAATAAGTACATTTATCCTGTATTAGCGTCTCAATATTTAAGGAGGTATTAAGTAGATTATTTTTTCAGAATTATTTCAAAAATCCCCTACGCTGTGGCAGATTCTGGAGGCTTGTGTCCAGTACGCACTTGTGTGAATACAATGGACTAAAGCTGTACAAGTCCACAGAGGGCAAGAGTTACAGTACCTCAAAATAACGCACTGCTGAAAGTTGAAGCTACTCAGGGTGTTAATCCAGAGAGCAGCCCTTGGTCCAGGAAACGTGTCTGCTGAAGAAACCTTGCAACAGCACATAAGTTGAAGACAGACTTATCTTTTTACAGGTTCACTAAAGCAAATTAACTTTTTGGAGCCCTGCTGTGTCAAGCTGAATCCAAAAAGGGAAAACAATGGATTATTTTTGCATGCCAGAATATTCTCAGTCTCACTTGTGCAGCCTCATCATCTTGAATACACTTCCAAATCAACTCACCACTAACAAATAGCATTGCCCCAAAGGGGTTTTCTCTACATAGCATTCTACAAGTCCTTGGGAGCTCTGGAATGCTAGTTAACAGAAACGTTCAACAGAATCATTTCTGTTTAAAGACAAAAGATTAAAGAACAGATTAAGACAGTTCACTGTGTCAGGCATTAAATTTGACTTCAAAACTAAACTGCATTTTCAAGATCCATCTTTTTTTTTTTAAACTCAAATCAACAGAAAACACCAGTCAGATATATTTCATTGTTAACGTGCAAGAGATTCTATTAGAGGTAAAACATTTTTGTATTCTAATTAGAAACAAGAGTTAGGACTGTTCTGCCTCTGATAGTCAACTCACTTTATGAGTTGTCCCTTATAAAGGAAGGCTCTTGTTGAACCTTCATACAAGCAGAAACTGTGTGCCAGCTAAGTGTTAATTAGAGTTAGATGTAAAGTTACACACTAAAACAGGCTTTTGAACACTCCAGTCCAAACAGTCTGGTCTACACTCAATTCGGTCAGTCAAGCACCTGGCCACAAACTTACCTGAAGAGCTCCTACATCCATCACTGTAACCGAAAAGTAGACAGAAAACATGAAGAAAGTTCCCCCACAATATTAAGTAGATGTACAATAGGGCCCTAAAATCCCAAACCCATCAATTATTTTGGCAACTCCATGTTATAGTGCAATTACCAAATAAAAAGGGTTCAGCTATGCTACTTTTGAAAGTTTGGAAGCACTGCCACCTTTGCTGAAAGAAGTATTATTTGAGATTGATTGTCCTGTCGATCACTGTTACATTCCACTCTAAAATTTTCATGACTGCTGTGAAGTTGCAGGTCATATTGTTATACTCTAAATTGACCCAGCAATCTGTGTACAGGCATTGACAGATTCCTTTTGAATAAGTGTTCGTATACACATCAAATTTGTTTCCATTTAGCAATAGCTTCCTACAATAAACATACTTTTATCAGAGTACAACACTGTCTTCAGCTTTGCATGTAGCTGTTTATTTGGGCCTGGCTGTACAGGTTAACTTTGGAAACAATCTAGACCTAGACATGAAGGCACTCTTAGTATAAAATAAGGCCTAGCTGTATACAACACTTGTTCTGTACTGTCCTCCACTCCCCTTTTGTCTCCATATTAAAAAAACAAACAAACCAACAACAACAAAAACCCCCCCACAACACTTCAGATGAAGAAAGTTCAAGCTTGATTTTGAGGAAGTGAAAGCTAGAACTTAATGGACAGTTCCACCACTTATTCTATAAATGCTGCCAATCATGGCAGCCTACTCTGCAAGTTCAGTCAGACACAAAGTGTCACTGTTCTTAGTCCTTAAGTTCACCTGAAAACCATGAAGGCCCATACCATATATGAAGAACAATTAATTACAACAGTATAGGAGAAACAAACAATACAGAGCTTTTAATAACAAGAACTGATATATTCTAAATCTACAGCCCCAATAAAAATCCTTCAACCCTAGCCCAAAGAGCACAGGTTTGCTCATGATCTGAATCTCCACATAGGTGATCCATTTGATAAGTTCTTTTACACCAAAACAGAATTATTGCAATACTTACCCATTTCAGTAGGTTATTCTGCTCATCAATATGTATGTGCGCTACATTATAGTAACAAAAACACATTAAATGTCTGCAGGTTTCTCAACATCAGTTTCCAGAACAGCACTCAATGTATGTACTGAATCACTGTTCACTGCTGTGAAGTTAGCTTTCCCATGCAGATACAACAGGTAATGAACCACCAGAAACAATACATAATTACTAACTTCAACTTTTTCTAGATACACACCCAGGGTAGACAAAGGGAACTCCATCCAGTTAAAATTTTGACAGACTGGCTGCTTTAGCTCCAGCCCACCCCTTCCTTTGCACTGGCACCAACATTTCCGCAACTCGTGGTGAGATGACAGCCAGAAGGTATCTGGGAGGTTTTGTTCGGCTTTGGGGTACAGGTTTTTATGTTTGCCAATTGCAAGGGCCTCAGTCCCAGAACAAGGGTAGAAGATGTACCTGGAAAAGAATCACAATAGCCCTGACTCAGCTTAAGAGCTGGGGAAGTATACCATGCTGTCTTGAAAAGAGAGCATTCCATGGGAATGCATTTAAGGAGTTCTGGTTTTATACTCCGAATTAATACCAGGGAAAAAAGTCAGTTTGTTGTGATGATGCTTGCTTTTTGCACAATACACCACCTTAGCTCCCACACCAGCATTTAAGCAAATAAACCTCAGCCCATTATACAAAGGCTTCTTTAGTCCATAACCCAAAAGAGCATAAGTCAACAATAAATATCTGTAGTGACAGAAAGACAAGGCACACTCAAAGTACACAGTCCTCTAGATCTTGGAGAAAGGTCAGGGAGCCTTTTGGTAAACAAGAACAACTTAAATAGAAAAGAGCTTTAAGGTAGACAAATGAGGTTGAACCTGTAGATGCCTTCAGTTTGATTTTAGGCAATGTATCTGAAGCTACAATAACTTTATAAATAGGTTTTGAAGTTAACCGTTTTACAAAAGAATGTGATAGAACAGGATATGTTTCCTAATGTCTGTCTTCCTTTAGTATATAAACAACAACTAAGATTTCTAGTTTGGCAGCATACAGTCTTAATTGGAAATGTTAGTCTAGAAATTCTATTGAATGTAAGAAAAGATGGGTTGTCACCTGGCAGTGATCATCTCTTAACAGTTAGCACAAATCATAAAACAAGAAACCGCAAGACCTGTAGAATCGATAGCTGATCCACAGCATGAGAGTGGTTTATTCCCATTACAAGTGAGAACTTTATTTCTTGACAATTCATTTGCAGGTAGCATTTGCTCACCAAGTAGCTTGAAGTTTCAGTCAGAACAAAACTGCTAACTGAAATTCCAGCAATATAAGCATGCCTGCATGTTATTAAAGGAAATAGTGGAAAATTTTGTAGGCTGACATCCAGAATGTCTGCGGTTCCATTTCATATTTCTCTCTTCTTGCAAAGCAGTTATTAGACCAGAACTTCAAAACTTTTTATCTTTTTTTTTTGGTGAAGCCTGGAAATTTCCACTGCTTTAAAAGATTTTTAAGAAGCTTTCTCAAATGTACAGCTCTAACCTTACACTTTTGCCTAGACAGAACCTTTAGTTTAAGCAAAATTTCACTGATATAAAGCAGTGCTAAGATGGGGGAAGTAAAAAAACTTGCTCATATACCAAAAGCATTGTATGGCCAAACTGAAATATTGTTGTGCTACATATTCCTCTCTTGTTAGAGGTCATCTGAGGTCCAGCTATAGAGAGGCAAAAGATGACAAAGTAGTTCAAGATAAAGCTGTCTTGCAGCTGTACATTTGAATGAAAAAAATACAGTGGATGACAGTGCAAGCTACTGTGTCCCTATCAAGAGATGAATCTCCCCAAGTTTCTTCAAATCTCCCCTCATTACCTCTCACTGTATCCCACTTGTCATTCCCAGTCCTTTCTTATGATCTCTAACACAGTCAATACAAGTCTGGCAAGATCACCGCATTGGTTCTACACCTCACCTCTACAGCTTTTGTTTATGAGCTGTGAACACACATCACCAAAGGTTTAGGAGCTTCAACAGAAAAAAAAAAAACAGCTGTCAGACAGAAGTATGCAAAACCTACTCCAGCCAGTACAGATAGATGGGTTTTCAGTTTTCTGTGCACTAATCAAAAGAAGTACCTTCCTCTTAAGGGGGGATCAAAAGGACACTCTAGGGTAACAGAGGTGCTGGTTTTGTTCCATTTTAATCAAGAGAACAATTTGCAGATAAAGCACTCTTGCTATTGTTGCCCTTAGAGCTATGACTAGATAAACACTTCAGATACTGATTAAGAAGGGATCCTATCAATTATTGCCTAAATATGTTATTTTCCATCAGAGGCTTTAACGGAAAACTAAAACTTTGAAATCAGGAAACAGTTATTAACAAAGCAAGAACAATGCTCACGGCATCAAACCGACATGCAACCAAATAAGATACCTTGAAAACGTCATGAATCTATTTGATCTTTTAGATTTTCTTGCTTAAAAAGCTCCTACAAAATTACAATTAAATGAGAAGCACAGCAGAGTATGACTTTGAGCAAGTATTTTAAAACTTCCTTCTTAAGTAGTTAAGGCATAAGGATTCTCTCTTAAAGTACTTAATAGTTATAAGTGAGCCAGCAAACAGCATTTTACAAGTACTGGGTTTAAAAGGATTAAAAATCTGTGCACACCTAGCAGCAGTACCTAAAATGTCATCCTGTAGTAGGCCCTATGCAGTCTGTCCATTGAGCCAGAAATCCCCACTCTGAACATTAAAAAGGCTTCCACAGAAGAAAAACTAGAGTAATACAACAAGAGATGCTGGTAAGTCTGCTTTAGTTCATTGCAGCAGTAAAGATGGACAGAGCACAAAAGGAGGTGCAAGACAAGACATAATTCCCTATTTCTGTTTACCTCTTCAGCCCTAACTTTGGGGTAGGGAAGGGGTGTGTTACAGTGGAAGAAGCCTGGAAAGTCTACTGTCAAAAATGAAGTTTTAAAATTTCATTTTAAATCATCTCCTTAAGACTGAAGAATATTTTTAAACTCGCCACTGTGAATAAGAGAAAAATTACTTTTTGAACCTTTATTACTTCTTCTATAAGCTTCCCAGAAAAAAATACTGCACTTCGCATACTCACTGATTGTGTGTGCATGTGTACCCTCTCAACACTTGTTTGAAAAGTGTACTAAAAAGTCTATCCAAGTAGACTGCATAAGGTGCTATGCACTCACACACTTAGAGCAGCAAAAAGCATGCAGCACAGAAGTTTCCCTTTTCCTGCAACTCAGGAGCCTCAAGAGAATGTGACAAAACCAGCAACATTAAGAGGCTAATACACTCCACAGGGTAATAAAGAAGGTGTTAGAATTACAATTAAGAGTGTACAAGGCAAAACTATGGGAATGCTGCCTCTGCTTTTGGTTTTACTTCTTCAGACTGGTGCAGAAGGAACACAAAATAGTCCTCTTGATTGACTGACTGAACAGTGAAAGGTTTCCCCAAAATACCAGGGTAGAGAACATGTGTTTCATTAATATTTTTTCCACCACAAATTACTTACTCTGCCTTCTGCATAAGCCCTCCATTAATAGATACTGCAGCAAAAGCCACCCAACCCACTGCCTGCTCCTCTACCTGTTCTATCACGTCAGGACGTTTCAGTGAGGCACAGCATTCTTTTATTAGACATAAGGTGACCATAGAGCAAATAAAGTATATAGAACACCACCACAAAACTGTTACATTTCCTATTCTTAGGTGTGCATATATAACAACTTCTAACTGCATAGACTTCCCAGAATGATTTCCTCAAAGTCATGCTAACTAAGGCAGCATTTGAAAGACATTTATTATTTCCAGGATCATCCATGTAAGAATTAACCAGAAGCTGATTGATGTACTTCAATTTGAGCAAGTCTGTTTATAAGTGATTTTATAACCAAACTTTTGATGCTGATTCAGCACTGGAAGTTGGATCTGACTTTACATCCTTACCTAGATGTAAATTACTCAGCTCGTCAATATTTGGCCAATGGGAACTAACAAAAAAAAATTAAACCCATACAGTCTAGAAAGGTTCATTTCTAGACCAAGAGCAATATTTAAGAGTCTTTTAAAGATAAGAGGTCTAAAAGAAAAAAGCAACCCATTGCTTATGCAAGTCAAGAAAGCAGTTCATCTATATACCAGAGATTTAGTAACTTTAAAATCTTGTGAGGACATTTCAGCATTTTACATACAAAGTAAACAGTACAATCACACCCTTCCAGCTTATAAATCACTTGCCAAAGGAAGGGAGAAATAGCTGCTTAGTCTTATGCTGCAAGACTTCATGTCTTGGGCTCTAGCTAGAGCTCAGAGCAGTACCAGACCCGCCTAAGACTAAGAAAACAAAAGTTTAGAGGCTTTCAGATGAAAAATATGGAGGAAAAAAAAAAAGTATATAATTACTGTAAGCTTCTGTTTCTTAGTCATTCTTTGGCAAAGTAAATCTTAAACCCTCCAATTATTTTTCACACTTCTTCCCAAGATTATGTTTGTGTTCTTTTAAATCTTAAAAAGATGAGTCCCCAAAACAGTGCGTAAGAGTACTACAATGGTATTTTTGCAGTATCTGGTGCTGGTGAACCAGCTTTGGCTTATCCTTGTGGAACAAGTATGTTTATTTACCTGTTCCCTTCATGCGGTTCAGAAAACCATAGGACAAGAAGCAGTGTACTTGATTTAACCATGCAGCCCACTGGTAACAGACTTCAATATAGCAACATCTGGTAGACTGGGAATATTATCAGCAAGTTATAGCTTTAAACATACATATACATATATACACACATACATGAACACACACTAATTCCCAAGTTTTGTGACAAAAGTTACGAAAGTTCAGGATTCCAGAACAACAAGTTGCAAACATCCATACTGATTTTAAAAGAAACAAGACGGGGGGGGGGGGGATGAAAAGTGTAGCTAATTTTTAAATCTCCCACAGCTCCTCCTCAGGCACTTGATGTTGCATAACTTACTATAAAAGCCTAGAAGGAACAGCACAATTTGTACTTTAATGGATTACCTGAAACCACTGAGTTAAAGCTATGATAGAGCCACCATACTTAATATAAAGCTTCCATTGTGAAAAAAAGCACTAACAATGACTTAAAATGTTTCACATAAGCACTATGACAAATCCTTTGCCTTAAAGTGCTTATACTCCCCTCTCGATTAGGTAAAAACAAGCATTTGATACCATTTAAATTGCTCATAAAAGCATATTATTTGATCTGAAATAAAGACACATTTAGTCTTTAAAGTTCAAAATTACCTGTTAATGAGTATAGAGAAGGAAGGACATTCAGCACATCCATGTTCATATCAAGGTGACCTCCTCTTAGCTCTGAGAAAACAATTTAATATAGCATCATGGTCTCCATCACAACCATACCTGCAACTTTGTTCAGTAACAGGAAGAGAGATGCTTTCCTAGACACTGCATGGTGACAAGCCTGTCTAGCTTGGAGCAACTAGAGAAAAACGGGTGTTCTAAGACGCATGCAACCGTATGTACGAACCTACCTCAAAAACATGCCTCTAAAATGCCGTCTGGGTATACCTGCACTACTAGATTATCTCATTCCATGACTGTGACACATCTTGACATGCATGGAAGTGCAGGAACAGGAAGAAGGTTCAGGCTTTCTGGCAAAACCTCAGGCTCAGACAAGGCTAAAGCAGGTGCTGGTCATCACGGCTAGAAGTATAACAGATATATTGTTCTGCAGCTTTCCTCCTCCCCCATTTTCAGGTGCAACTGATAAATCAGGGCAAGATTGCTGTGTAATTTAGCCACATGTGCAACAACTTCAATGAAAAAATTGCTTGCCCTGACCTAACAATCACCTTTTCTGGAGAACTTTTACAATATTTTCAGATTTCTAGAAAAATCTCTACCATAAAATGCAGTTATGATGGTTTCATGACTTTAAGTGTCAAGTCATGTCACTACCCTTGTTTGTAATCTTCAAATAAACTTAACTGGTAAGATCGTAAGAAAGCCTTTAAAACAAAATTTCCAATAGAGCAATGATCCATAACCTAACAAAGACTGCTTGGCAAACAGTTTAACTACACCTGACCTGAACAGGCTCACACTTAACAGTGAAGGTGGCAAAGTGGTGGAGGGTAGGGAAACAACCAAAACCAAACCAAAGAAACCAACTCCACACACATACAAAGCACAGAAAGGCAGAGAATGCTTAGAGGTAGACAGATACCTGTAGAACTGACCTTATCACCTCCATTCTTCTTGTATGTTGCAAAAGCAGTCACCACCTCAGAAGCAAGCAACTTACATCATACCTCAGGCTTAGCAGCAGTAGCAACAAGCCCGACTTTCCAGGGTGTCAGCAAATAGAGCAGTAAAACCAATGGTAGCCCCCTTGCTCTCCTCTCCCTGTCATTTAAATAGCATGCTGTCTGAAGCAACTGCCTTTTTCTTACCTCTGTAGTGTCAGAAACAGGGCTGGCTCTAGAGAACGAAGAAGAAAAATCTACATCTAAAAGCATAAAACCTTACCAACAATTCCACATCCTGCACACAAAAGACTAAAAATCCCTCATGAGAATGAGTTTGGAGGCAATTTAATTTTTTTTCTACTTCAAAGCCAATCTGCTTATTTATAACTTGATTAAAAGTCATCAGTTACATTAGGAGTATTTTTAAAGTCAGAAGGTCCATCTGAAAAGCATACCTCCCATTTACATGGATGAAAAAGGATTTGATGTACCTTCTCTTAGCTAAATGTAGCATATAAAATCAGAGTGGAAATATATTCCACAGCAGATTTAAATCAGTAGCCATTAAATTATTTCACAATTGCCTTGTTCCTAATACACTATATTTAGAAACATGAATAGATCTAGCTGGAGAAAAAAAGCACACAGGCATGCTGCCCCAGCATTCAGGTTTAGATATTCTTCGTGACCCACTCATACCCTTGGCATAAATGACACTAATCCTGCCTTCCCCTCACCCCTCCATTTTTCAGTATAAAAACAAGGTGGAAGACTCTTTAAGGTATTTATAAATACTTTAATGAAAAAGCTTCCATGATCATAACACAGAATTATCCTGTATCATACAGCCATTCAAGATCACCTCTTTGAGGGAGGCTCATTTAAATGCAGCAGTTGAAGCAACCTCCAGTGTCAGACTGTAGTATCCAATATCATTTTACATGCTACCAATGGCTTGATTTTGCAGACAAATATAGCCAAGACACCCTTTCTTTCTCAGAATCCTTTTAAAAAAAAAAAAA
>WAAB01012592.1:0-25047 GCA_013389865.1 Piaya cayana
GCTAAAGCAGAACATATTCTCTGTTTTTTCAGCTAAGATTCTTTCAAAACTTCAACTGGTGAAGCTTGCCAACATAGTTTTTCAGACACTGCCTGCCTCGAGAAGTGATAAGCTTGCCAGTTATAAACAATATGATGCACCACTGGCATGCAGAGAAGCCACTGCTCACACCTATTCCTCTGTAAATTAAGGCCATCCCAGAGTTGGTGGCAAAGGGGGTTGAACCTGCTGGGAAGAGCCAAGAGGACAGATGATCTAAGCCTAACACACGAGGTATTCCATGCTGTACACATCATGCTCAGTATAAAAGCTTGGAGACGAGGGTCAGCCCTCTTTTGGATGGCTGACGTTTAGGAAGGACCTTGCCTATCTGTCTACTCCTGAACCCATACACCCAGTTCCTGGATTCAGGTCCTGAGTCCAGTTCCTGCTTGCCACGTAGTCCAGTCCAGGACCTTCCCATCATCCAGGGAATGTGAATTGCTTTTGTATGCTTGTATATGTTTTATTACTTTCATATTAATATTATTATTATCATCTTCTTTTTACTATTGTTGTTCCACTAAAGCTGGTTTTTGTTAGTTTCCAGCACACAGGTGTCTCTCACTTCCTTTTTCCCTTTCCTGTTGGCAGGGAGACTGGGACTAAAAGCTGCCCAGTTTTACCTACTGACCTGCCAGGGGTGGTTCTAAACTGGGACAGCAGATTAACTTAAAAAAGGAGTAGCACCAGTAAATAATTGTGAAGTTGTTTATGCTATAGAACACTGCGAAGAGCAAGCATATATTTATGTGAAATGAGGCTTCCAAAATCAGTATATAAAACCCCAAAAGATTAGTAAAGCATGATAAATGTCTCATATTTGATCCTATAAGACCACACTTGTACTTTCCCTCAATGATTGTAAGAAGATGGATATTTATGCAGTCCATTAATACAAGATCCAAGTGTTTAAGAAACAGTCAAAATAGTTTAAGACTTCTACTTAACTGTGAAGTGTGCCTAAATTAGTCAGGCTTTGAAGAAAGAGCAGGTTTAGGAAGATGGTTAAGAAAAGACAGGCTGGCCTTTCCAGCTTCCCAGCCTGCTCTGGGTAGTTATTCTTGCATCACCTATGACCTCCTTCATTCTTGCAAGATTTTGTAGCTATTGCTGATAAATAGGACTGGCAAAACTACAGCCTTGACTGCAATGAAATAACCTGAAGCAGAACTGATGATACGAAGAGTTATCATACAGACAAATTTACATCAGCTGTCCTTCAAAAAACTCTTCTGGTACACGTTCTGTTCTTGTCAGCCTCTGAGAAGTCATCAAAAATCTTTGGGATGCCAAAGAGCTTGTTCTTCCCTTGGGTACAACCACTTTTTCATACATCAAAGATTCCATGTACCTGGAACAGAACTATAGGCATTGCTCCACAGTATTTCCTTCAACTAAACAAAAGCTTCAAAAGCAAAGTTTAGAAGGTGAGATTTACCCAGCCAGCCACTGTGGGCAGACCACATGGAATGCTGCATGCCAAACTGGTACCAGAAGTTTTAAATGTAGCATTGTTAGTGAACCTTGCATCAAATGGCAAATTTGCTGGGCAAATCCAATAGAGACTGGCATAGAGATTGACAAGGGGTTTGCCTTCCCTTTCTAACTTTACTTTTGTTTTCTGTTTTGTCTACGTACAGCATAGTGGGTGCCAAGAAAAGGTCTACATTTCTTTTCGCAGCATGCAGAAGTCAGTATATAGATAGGACATGAATTATTTTGTAGCGTAAAGACTATCTATTTATAGCTGACTCTGTTTGTTTCAGACATACACTTTTCCTTCCTTTTAGATAGCCTATTGTTTGTCTTTACCATTTGTATTAAAAATAAAATCTTTGAAAACTGCAAGTAAGAGAGAAAGATATATTTCTTCTGAAACTAGCAATTCTCCAAACAGGAGGTTAGCTTTTTCCTGTTTAGACAGTATGTTCAAAGAAAGGAAGTTGGGATTTTCAATGATAATAATAATTACATAGCATGTAAACTGATGTAAGTATCAAAAAAAGGCTTCATTCTTTATTTAGCAGGTCTCAAATGCTACATTGCTGTTTAGAGTATCTTTATCTTTACCAGTTCACCAGCCTCTTGTAAAAATTGATTAATGGGTAGTCATCCACTGGGCTGATTACCTGTTTGCTTTCTTCTCAAAAGCTTCTAAAGAATAAGAATATATTATCAGGCTGCTACAAGCCTCCATGGAGGGCAGTGAGGCAAAAAAGACAAACCTCATACCAAGAAACAGTTTGATGTGGTAGGTTATTTTATATTTTTTGCATCAGGATTATACACCAGGTGTGTTACTTTTTCATGTTGCTACCCAAAGCTAAGTACTTCAAGCTATGAAGAATGTTGATGCTGTTCCTAAAAAACTGAATTGGCAATACAATTCAGCACTGAGATTAGACTCAGTATTGAAACACAGATATTTGGTACATATGGTACCTTGTAACAGTGCAACTACGAGAGTTTAATAAAGAAAAGTGCATTTATTACCTTCTTTTTAAAGACGGAGGAATTGAGGCAGAGACAATGAAGTTGAGTACCTTTTGTCATGGGCAGGACTGGGAAGAGAACTCAGGTTTGACAAAGCATAAGCTGTTTAGTCTGATTGCTCTGGTTTGTAGTAGTTTTACAACATGTATTTTTATTACCTTGGGGAAAAAAAGTCTGCTATTTATTTGAAGAGCTAATTAACAGTGTAAGAGTTCCACTTAAGGTGCCAGCAGTTTGTCCATGTGAGGCAGAACCAGTTTTACATGGAGGTAGCAGAAGATTCAGTGGATGTTGCCAACTTGAGCACCAGTGATTTTGAGTTGATCTGGGCCTATTCAGAATAGGAGCAAGAATTCACTGGGCATTTCATTGTGATTTCCTAACACTTTTCAGGTAGCCATATGGACTGGTATTTCTGATGAGAGCTTGCAAATTAAGAACAGTGAGGAAACCAGTGAATGATAGATGAAAGCTAGTTCAGATGGAGATGTGCCTGTGGAAATGCCAGCAATGGAGCAGGGAAAACAGGGAGAAGGCAAAGTATTTTTAAACACAGAAAGTTCTCTTTTCAGAACTCTAAGATGCTATAATAAAGTTTTATCTATTATCAGAAGAAAAAGCTTTTAAATGAGCCATTTGGATATGTTATTTCAAATCTATGAAGCCTAACAATTTAATGTGACTAAGAAGAAATAAAAGGTGAGACAAATTTTGGCTGAAAGTACAATAATTAACAAACATATTCCAACTACAGCATCCTTTTTTTCCGAAGATGTGATGTTCTGGAATATACTCCCACAATTGCTCATCAGAAAGTTAAAACTCAGCCTTCCTTTTCGGGTATTGGAAATGCCAGGGTGAATCATTTACTTTGTTGTAAGAGTGTTAGCACCTGCAGCCCTCCTGACAAAGACGTTCAAGACTCCTGTGAAGCAGGCCTTGTATTTCTCATTGTTTTTCTATGGAGAATAGCCTTCAAGTTGCAAAGTGACAGCATTCCAGCTGCTCCTGCTGGAAGCGTCTTGTAATTCTCAGTGACAACGTCTTTCATTTGAAATTTCATTGGCTTTATGACTCCTTTTTTTAAACATCCCTAGTTCCATGTTGTCAAACATCCTTGGACCATCTTTTGTTGCAAATGGATTTGCACCCAGCCAGGAAAGGATCATCCTCTCCTGTACGCCAGGATTGGCAACAGCTGACATGCATGCTGCATGGCCGGAATGGGTGTGCAATTAAATATGAGCTACGGAAGATGTACAAACTATTTAATTGAGTACGTCTACCATGCCCAGATTTCTGAGAAAGCTCATGGATTAATCATAGCCCTTCCTCAGGTCTCAGCTATGAGTTTCTGAAGTCTGGACTGTGCTTTTCCTGCCAGAGATCCTACTGTTTTAAGAAGGTTCTAGCTCAGCCTTCAGCTGTAGCACCCAGTGTTGCTCCTGACAGACCTCATGACACAAGAAGAAATACTAAGTCATGTGGAAAAAAGAGAAATTAAGAACACTCAGTGTCTTCACAAAATTTCCTCAATACTCTGCTGGGCCACATCCTGCAAGAGGAAAATGTAGGCTGTCAGTTAACACAAAGCTAGTGGTATTTTACTCAGTTCTGTCTTTACAATTCTTTTACAGGAGTAATTTGGAATCTGACTTGATGGAGAACAGATCCTAGCTGGGAATGTCAGAGCTTGGTTAGTTTAAATAACGGAGGAATTTCTTTTTTTGTTCCCAAAAATTGAGACAGGCTTTAAAAAAGACCAGTTAGTTTTCTGCCCTGTTTTCCATTTTTGTGCAGTTCTCTCAGTCTAGGTTCTGGCCAAAGATGGAAACAAATCATTTCATGAAAGAAAAGACAGATTGGAGAAGACCTGTAGTCTGATTTGAAAGAGCTTAAAATGCAGAGAAGCAAAAGAACTGCCAACAACAGCTGCAAGAAGGTTATATCTGAAACTAGGGAAAGTTTCCAATATGAAGAAAGAGAAGCTGCATTGCTACAGAGGACACTGTCCCTGCCAACTCACTGTCTATTCATATTGTAGATGCAGGGACTAAATGAAAGGTAAAGAGTGGTACAAGAGGTCAATAACCTGAAATAAAAGAGACGGGTTCAACTTCTAAAGTATCTTGTGCAACACACCCTCTCCATGCCTCACTTCATCTTTTCCATGGGAAGAGTAGCACAAGCCCTCTGTCCTAAAGGTGCTGTAATTGTAAATAGACTAAAATTGAAAGGCGTTTAATTGCCATGCTGATGGAGCAGTGTAAACACAGAAGACAGATAAGGAGTTAACTTTTCTTAACTCACTTTCCTCTTCAGAGAGAAATCCACAGGCTTGTCCTGTGACCATTGAAGTACACTGGCACTTTTCTTCACACCCAGAAGCAGCTTTCACTGAGGACAGATATTATTTTAGTTTATTGCTGAAACTGGAAAATCTTTTCTTTTTAGCATGACTTCTGAAAAGAAAATAATGTAGTTCACTAGAAAGTGGGAATCCACAACCCCTGGGTGTTCTTCTTTTTGAGTATTTGCTCATATTTCTGTGGTTGGTTTTGCCAACAGTGTCCTTTTCATCAGTGTTCTTCTCTAAAGAGACTCATTCATATTTGGGTATATACACATTCACGCCCTTGACACTTCAGAAATTCATGGTTTCATTCATACCCCGGCACACACATCAGAAAGCTGTTTTAAAAGCCCCAGGAAGTTTGCTCAGATGTGCTATTTTAGGAGACTTGGACTGGGTTTTGGAATTTTACAATATTTAGAGGATTTGGCACTGCGACTATGTCCACACCAGGACACACGTGCTGTTAGAACATGTACCATACAACTTACGAGAGAGAAATAAGCTACCTACAAGCTAAGAGATAAAGAGAAAACCTTAAAAACGCTTGAAAGTAGCTGTAGCAAATAATTAGGGGAAGACCAACCCAGTTGGCCAACAGATCATTCCTGAAGAGAGAGGCAAGCCAGGCTGCGGTTGGGCCACCACAATGCACACATGTGGGACCCATCTGGCACTCCGCTACCTGTGCTGTGCCTGCTGCTCCACTGCCTGCACTATATCTTTACTGTATAAAGAAAATGTTAGCACGTCTGAGGATGAGCCATAGCATAATCTTGTATTAGCTACAGTCACAGAACTACACTATTTATGTTACGGTACTATAAAGCACATAGCTACAAAGCCTGACACTTCCTCCACACAACTCCACTACCTCAGTGTACATGTTGTCATCCTAAAATTATCAGAAGATGGAAGGGCTGCCCAGTCATACAAAGCCTGAGGAAGAAGAACAAGTAAGATGCTGCAGTTTTCTTTTCTACACAACTCCATTATACTTTCTGGCTGCTGCCAAGGGCCCCAGAGAAGCACCTTTTCAGCAGAGGTACCCAGGGACAATCCATCCTGCCGATCCTGTGGTAGCTGCCACACTTAAATAGCTACTTAAATCAACATTTTAAGCAACAGAATGAGGAGGTGGGATTGACCACTCTATCAGCTTTACCTGCTCATTCAACAGGCAACCTGTGATGCTTGCTCATACGCTACTGACTTGGCTTTTGGGATCAGCAGCTGGGGCGCTGTTCTTAGTAAACAGTGATTTCCGCCACTCACATATGCTCCATGTGCTCCTTGTAGGGTCCACGGTTTATGAAGAATCCTTGATTCACTTCAGGTTTCCATGTACTCAATATTTGCAACCACTTAGGAAAGTGACATGGCACTATAACTTAGGGACCTATTGTGAATAACTGCAGAAGAATATTTTACAAGGTAGGTAGGTGTAAGTAGCCACTATGGCTGAGCTGTTGTGCCTCTCAGTTTTCAGAAAAAGGTGTCATTTCCCATGTGTCTGTTCTCCCATGGAGGCAGGCCGTTTATGAAGAAACAGGTCTGTACTTCACATACATGAGACAGCAGTGGGTGTTGAAATCCACCAAACAGACCTATATCTTGCAGAAGCAGAACAGCCACTCATCTCAGCAAAGCCTCACCCTTTCTTCTGCCATGCTGCAGATCCTACCACTTCTCGGATGACCTCAAAATACAGAGTTTTTAACTTAGTAACTTACTGCTCTCTGTCCTTGGCTTTACCTCTTTGAAGGAAGGAGCTTAGCAAGAGATGCTCTGGAGTGATACATCTTGTGTTTCACATATAGAAACAGCAGTTTTTCTTTCAGTGACCCTTTGGTAGCCCTTACACTCAGGTTGGACATCTCATATCCTGTTGACTGTATTTTATTGGCATGACAAAGCAGCACATCCTGCCTGAACCCATGAACCTTTGGCCAGACCCTCATCTTTAGAGCTCCAGGATACACGTGCTAATAATGCCTGTTGAGACATAATGATGTGCTCGATGCCTTAGTTACTGAAATTAGGCTTTACAAAATATCATTCTGTTCTCCTGGGACATTTATCTGAAGCCAGAATCTTCACTAAAAGCTGTTACACCACCAAAATGCCATGCATAGCAAAACCAGCAGAGATTTCAGACAGAAGCTGTTGGATTTATCTTTCTGTCTGCAAATGCTAGAGATGTATTGAGCCTCAGTTTTCAAAGTAGTAGCTGGGATCAATGCAAACCTTTGTCACAAGTGGCTCAAGGTGCCAGACTCAGGCTTGCCTCCCTCAGGGATCCAGCAGCTGTGTAGATTGTTGTCAGACTGATAACTGTTTATGAAGTAGTAAATACTTCCATACTCCATCTGTTTATACTTTCATGTCGCTTCAGAATTATTTATAGTTTTAAAAAAAATCAAGAATACCAAGAAAGCTATATAATTCTGTGTGTTACTTCACAGTTTGATAGAGAAAACATGACCTCGGAGGGTAAGAGTCTGAGAAGTGAGATGTGATTGCTTTAGCAGGAAGGTTAATTAAATGAAGTTCCTTAAGATCTAATCCCCCCTGCCTAGCACCTACTTGCCTTTTGTGACTACTCTGCATGTTTCCATCTACCCACTGAGAAGTGATGGAAGGAGATAACAATTGCAGTCTGCCTACCCTATAGCTGCTGACTTTGAGGAGGACAGGAGAAATGTCTTTGAACAATTTTTTACTCACTACTACTACACTTACTAGAAATAAATATAATCAGTGAGGTGGTGACTGATTAACAGGTGGGTTGGCTTTGATGAGTCATTTGAGATGGCAGCCTAAAAAATATCTAGGTGGTTGTAAACTGGATGAACTAGGGAGAAGTCTTACACAATTACATTGTGGTAAAAGAAGAAACAGGGACCACAAGGCAGAAAAAAAGAAAAGGGTTTGAAAGTCAGAGAAAGCTACAGATAAATAAAAAATGCTGAGAAAAACATATGGGCTTTTTGAATTTTATGCAATATAAGATCTGACCCAGTTTAATCAATAAAGGGGTACCCAGAGAGTTCCATAAATCTTTTGGGTTTTTTGAAAAAAGTCACTTTTACTACATCTTGAGTAGATTAGGCCCACATCAAGAGGTATAATTTTTGTTTTCCAAAATCTTAGCCCTTCTTGAAAAATCTTTAAAACATTATTAGATCTCAATGGAGAGAATGAGATGATCTCAGTCCTAGACCAGCTTTTGACCTACAGCATCCAAAATTATCAGGATTATTCCCCTACAGATATGGCTGTAAGCGTTCCTAAAATAGGCAGCTGTCTGTGAATTCCACATCTAAAAAGGAGGAGTCAGAAAAGCAGATTACCGTGGTGATTCCCTGCTTTCAAATCCACCTTTCAAATAAAAGATGTCTCTTTTCCTTCTCAAAATATGAGTCAGAGTTTTCTGATATTGGCCAGAAATCTGCCCTCCCATTCTCAGAAAATGGTGATCATAGCATTATGTAATGACTCAGGGACGCCTCTTGGAGAAAGAGAAAGAGATGCTACACCCAAGTTACAAGCAAACAGCATGACCCCTGGAGAGAAGCCATTCTTGTAGATTAATGTAGAAATGAGAAAACAAAGATGCAAGGATTGCTCTTGATAGGGCACGATCTCTATGTCCTCTTTGTGACAAGCGAGTGCTTCCCCATCACTACATGAATTCATATGGTAACAGAAGCTTATAAATATGTATTTTAAATAATTCCCTGTTTTCCAAAGGTGCCTGAGCAAACAGGTACTTCTGTTTCATCAGTAAATCAGAGTATCAAACACAGCTATCCAGGAACTGTTCTCAGAAGTAGTCATGAGCAACAACTGCCTTGGTCCATTACCTTCTCCATTAGCCTTCTGAAATTAGATTTGACTTCGCAAAAAAGAGCATGCAGGTACCTGTGTCAGCTCCAGAGGCATGAGGCAGGCATGGTACTTTAATGACCCACTTAAAAGCAATGAAACAGCCATTTATCCTAATTGGAGGAACACTAATTATATCAGAAAGTGATGCTCTTAGATAGCAGAGTGCAAATGCTATCTAATCAAACTTAATGAATAGGTAAAGTATCCCAGCATCTGTGCATCACTCATGCATTCCTGCAAACAGAAAAATTAGCCTGTAGGGAGCTGATTTGAAAAGGGAGGTTTTTAAACGGAAGGTTAATTATGGTAGTTGAATACACATGCTTTATCTAGAACTAAGTTCACATCATAAGCCTCGAGGGATGTTTTCCTTTTGAAAAAAAAGGAAGGTAGTTGAAAGGTGGCTGTGACATGGGGGAACAGCCAGTGTGGAGGCCTGTGGTGGTTGCCTCCGGAACACATGAGGGAATTCTAGGATAGCAGGAGGAGGTTCCAGACAACCTTTAAGTAAAGTGTGCACTAATGTTCACCACTGCTGCTAAGCCACAGGGGTAAATCTTATGCTTAAATGCCTTTGTTTTCTCTCTAATTGGCTCCCAGAGAGCAGAAGAGAAGCCTTTGGCACTGATGCTGGGAGGAAAGGGTCAGTTCGAGTATTGTCCCAGCCAGATGATCGGGAGTGTAGCAGAAGCAAACTGTGCTAATGTGAAGCACCTCACATCCTTCCACATGAGTCCTTAAGTAAAATATACTTAAGACCGCTTATGCTAGGCACTGAATGAGATCTGATTTGCTCTCCATTAGCCAGATGGTTAAGAAGCAAAGCCTGGGAAGGGACATGAAACAAGGATCAGTGAACAGGTTCTGGCAGATTACATGTGAGCCCAGCACTCCTGGAATAGTCCCCAAAAGGGGAACTATGGGGATCTGACCTTCAGCAATCACACAATATACAATTGCATTTGTATCAAAGTGAGGAGGGCTTTCTATAAGCTGTCCATGGATGGGATCCCAAAATCTATGAAAAAAAGAATTAAAACTTTGCCACCCCTTTCAAAATACTCTAGCAAGGAATAGCAGTAAATTCACAAAATTGAAAACTCCGCCAAGGAAAAAGAGCCATCAAAACCTGCTCCTGTGAACAAAGTACAATGTTAAAGTCAGGAAACATTCACCCCCAAGCTGCATTAGTCAGAGCCTTAAAATATTAGCAGAATTGGCTGCATGGAAGCCATGCGAACAGTGTTAGTTTTATATACTGAAGAAGCCAAGTAAACACACAAGTCTTGACCAAACAAGTACGGCACTGACAGCTCAGCTGAAAAAAAAAAAAAAAGCTATGAGGGATGCAGTAAAACTCCAAGTAAAATGTGTTCCCTGCCAAAAAAAAACCAAAACAAACCCCAACAACTCAGGATAAAGAGACATCCACAGTCTCTGAATGCTTACTGAGATTAGACATAAAAGCCTCTTCAACGTATCTTGAGTTGTACTTTC
The DNA here is from genome assembly GCA_013389865.1 of Piaya cayana. Taxonomy (NCBI): domain Eukaryota; kingdom Metazoa; phylum Chordata; class Aves; order Cuculiformes; family Coccyzidae; genus Piaya; species Piaya cayana. The sequence goes on from WAAB01012592.1 coordinate 10,277, forward strand.
CTCTTAATGTCAAAGGGTGCCCTGCTGCATAGGAAGATGTTTATACCCTCTCATGGGAAGCCAGAGGCTTCAGATAAGGGAGTGCCTTTGGAAGAAGAGAGCTTTGAAGGCTTGGGAAGATGGCCTTTATTATCAGCCAACCCTCTATTAGGTTGGTTAGATTCCTGTTTGATTTGGCTGCAGTCTCTAGCCTCAAGTTCCTGCCCTAGCTTTTAAAATAGAACAACATTGCCCTGCAGCTGAAAAAGGGCAAAGGGTGGAACATGTAAATAGCAATTAAAACAAAAATCTTGGTTTTAAATATCCTCCCCTAAAAGATACTTTGTGCTTTTCCTTAGTGGCAAAGGCTGGCAGGCCGACAAAGCTAAACATGCCACACAAAGCAGTTCAAGTTAAATGTAACTCACCCAGATGTTTCAAACTGTGGACAACACAATCCTGATATCACCCTTCCTTGCTTTCATGATTAGAGGCAATTCAGCCAAAAAGACAGATTTCTGGACTGGGGATGATGAGTGCTGGGGGTTGTCCTGTCTCCCCAGCCAACCTGTTAGGACATCACAGTTGCTTTACATTTCTGAAGTATTTTTGAGACCTAGAATTTAGAAGGTTGAGATTAGATATTACTATATATTTTTATGATCAATAGGCTTTGTTCCATATAGGTTGTAAAACTACAAAAAAAAAAAAAAAAAAAAAAAAAAAAGAAAGCTAAGCAAACCAAACTTGGTTTGGAGAACAAGAAGCCCTCACATCCTTCCTTACCATCACAGAGGAGCCCTGTCAGGCTCTGGTTTCACAGGAACTGAGTGCACTCAGCTCGCATTTATGATTTATGTTTTGTGACCTTACCTCACCTGTTTTTCAGTTTTTCACTGTACTGTCATAAATTATGATTTTCTTGTCTCTCAGTGTCTCCCTCAACATATAAAATGTCTGATCAGATGACTGGTACTCTCTCAGTGCACACTAATGTAATTTCATAATGTGATTGCATTATTCAGAGAAAGAATCAGAGAATATATTATTGGATCAGGAAGAACTGGGCAGTCAGTCAAGGATGCTTTAAAGACAAACTTCTTTGGGTTTTGAGCATCATACCTTGGTTTGAAATATACATGATTGGCTTCTGTAACTTCCACTCCTTGAATACTGTGTTCAGTTCTGGACAAATCGGGTGAAGGGGTTAGAGAACAGACCNGGATGGCTGGACAAGGTGCTGAGGGGTATGGTTTAGTATTTGATAGGTATGGTTGGACTCGATGATCCAATGGGCCTTTTCCAACTTGGTGATTTGATGTTTCTATAATGCGCACATGTTACAGACAAAAATATTTCCAAAAGCTAAGGACATATACAACCGACCCAGGAAAAAGTGGATTCACAGCATGAGTAAATGCTAGTGCCTTGTGAGATCAATTAAATCATGGAAGTATTTAAGCATCTACAATTTCTTTTTCTATAGCATTTGTATCATGTGGAAGAAGTCATGCTGTAGCCCAGTGGTTTCTGTCTTATTTCCAAGCAATACTGCCACATGGGATGAATCTAAGCTAACATGTATGACAACACTGGATGGAGATCCTGAAGAGCTGCGAGGTACAAGGTGTTAAATGGAATCAACTACAGAATGTTGTAGAAATCATTACAGAACTAATGAAGGAAACAAACCCACTTTGAAACTCATGACATTAGTGTGAATCTGTGTTCCAACAGAAGACAAATCTAAAGGTGCGGTCAAAACCCAATTGCAGTCCTGCTGACTCTGGAACCAGAACTGTGTAATGGAGAGATGAGGTTCAGCTTGCATCTCCTGCTCTGCAGGAGCAAATTAGGAATGCCTGAGTGAACTGCTGATAATTTGTGTCAAAGTATGTTGTAAATTTCCCATAGTTGTCTGAATTATCAACATATTCTTCCCCGGCACTTAAACTTGAGAGCTAGCTAAACAGTACAAGCCACTGGAAAAGCCAGGACATGGGTCAGGACCTGGGCCAGAATCATAATCCTTATTTTCTAGCTATAACTACCTCTTGAACTCCTCAACATCTTTTGAATGAATAATCAAATAATTTAATTTTTGCCCAGCTTAGTCACTGAACTCTGGTTTTGCCCAAGGACTCAGTGGACAAACTAAACACTTCAGTGGGGAATACAAGCAATTTTCTGCGATAGCAGTTTCACTGTGCAGTGTTGATTATCTCTATCTTTTAAACTTGTAAAAGATTTTGCTTTGTAAGAAGGGAGGCTTAGTTTATTTTTTAAAAAGTCATTGCAGTGCACAGTTATTTTTATAATGCCCCTAATTACTAAGTACCTTTGCTAAGCAAAATATCATAAACAGGTTTTGTGTGAAATCTGGAAATAAGCAAAGAAACAGTGCTAAGTATTACTGGGATAGACAAATCTGAGATTAGAAGAGAAGGAAATTGCAAACAGAAATTAAGGTATACACCAAGGGATTTGGCAGAACACTATATGAACATGATGAGAATCAAAACAGGCAAACAGCCTCATTGGAAAAACAGAGTGATCTCTGACTTTTTAAACCACTGATACATGTAACTTTCCCTAAGAGAAATGTAACTTTCCCTAAGAGAAAAAAAGGAAAGAAACTGAAGGATTATGAACATCCAGGCATCTCCACATAGAAAGTTCATCCAGAAAGAGAAAGGCATTTTTCTTCAAAATACTAAAATTTGTACTAAAATTAACAGGAATTCAGACTTCACTGTGGCTGATTTTCATCTGTGCTCTGTGTTTGGGAGGACCTGTATTGTCACGCCCTTAAGCGCATATGGCATAGCTGAGAAGTCTGGGCAGTTACCGATTTTAATGACTGAAAAAGTCAGTGTGGAAGGAGACTTTATCTTGAGGTGACAGAGCTAAAACAGATACCTTAGCCACTGTCATACAGAGACTACTTAATGCCAGTGTGTGCCTTAAAGCAGTGAAGGTTATGTGGGAAATTTGACACAGGCATACCTGACATTCTTCCCAAATTGGAGTGGAAAGACCAGCTTGTCTCCAAAGGGGAGACAAAGCTGCACAAAGGCCAGGGGCAAGAAAGACATCAAAGTTCTTAAGCAGAACAAGCTATCTTTATCAGATTGAGGCTTTTTTTTTTTTCCTATTTCAGGAAACATCAAAAATGTTAATTTCCAGCAAAAATCTTACTGTCAGAAACATCTTCCTACAAAAATGAAACCCTGGCTTAAAGAGGCTTCAGTTTTCATTGTTTTTGTTTGATTAATTTCCTTTATCACTTTTCTTCTTATTTCACTTTTTCAGTCGTAAAATAAGAAGATTCACATAGAAAGAGGGAAAGAGAAAATGCCAAGCAGCCACAACAAGACCTCGACATTATCTGTACAAAAACTGGTGAAATATTTTGAACTAGTAAGGTGTTTATGCTGTATGCAAAGGCCTTAAAAATGAAAACACTTTTAAAGATAATCTTTTCCACCACCGTTCCTTTGCAAGTCCTAAAATAACCCTGAGTTTTACAAAACATTTCTGAGATTTCAAGATTTTCCAAACTGCACTTGAATAAAATTGTAGCAACAGCAGGTATCACTCAGCATCAGTTTGAGATTGAAGTGCATAATGTGACTGTTTAATTCTTATTCTCTCTCCAGATTCTCTCTTTAAGGACAACAGGGCTCACTGTTTCTTATTCCTGCCTAGTGTCCTATGCTGAATGGCAAGTAGAGCAAAACTAGCACTTGATACTGCCAATCTATTGCCAGACACAGCTAAAGACAGTAATTTCCAGGACTGAAAAACCGGGTTTATTTTTTTAAATGGCTACATTTCTTGCATTTGTATTTTCCTTAAGAGTTTTTAGGTCAGCCACCTTCTGAGGTAAAGCCTGGGCCTCACAAATACTGAGATTTCTGACAACTCCATACACATTCCAGAACTGCAATTCTGTTAATTCTCTCCAGGCTGCTGGAAACACAAGGTAGAACAGCAGTCAGAAAGACACATTTTGTTTTCATCTCTCATGCAGCTGATATCTGAGACCATCTCAGTGAGGCCCTAAGGGCAACAAGGGCTTTGATTTACTCCAGAAACTGCTTTCTTAGACAAGTTGCTTTCTTGGCAAAATTTAGAACAAATTCTTGAACTATAAAGGATTGGGGAAGGTTTTGACTTCCTGCCTCGCTTGAACAAATTTTGTTTTCACTGTATTTTATGTGACCCCCCCTCAGCCATCCAGCAACAGCTCTTAAAATTTCCTGATGGCATGTCAGTACATTGCATGTTTAAAGCCTTCATTGTTCATAATATCAATAATTATCACACAAACACAATATTGAAGAGTTATTTCAAACTCTCATTAACTTCAATACTTAAAAGAAAGAGGAAACAAGGGCAGGAAAGCCCTGCAATTACCGTTACGCGTTCCCTGTAACATCAGTCACACCGCATCATTACACTGTCTTCCTTGTTCTTCATCTCTCTTCAGCTTAGATATCCTTTGGCAGAGCCGGCTCAGAGAACAAAAGCTGGATTAGTCATTTGTATGAATAAGAATAGTATCTAATATTACACTAGCTAATGAAGAATGTCCAAACATATCAACTGTCATTCTTCAAGGGGATAAACTGATAGCCAGCTGAGTTCAAGGGAAAACAGCTTCCCTTCCCCACCCTCACCCACACAACACTTCAATGTAATTACAATGGGAACACAATGAGCACTTAAGCTTTTTTTGAAACAGCTGCAACTGGAGGCACTGGAAAGAAAACACTTGACCAGACAATTGACTCACCACAAAAATTCCTACAGCAGTACAAAAATATACCAGGTAGCAATCCAGACGGAGCTAATAAAGGAGTTTTAGCTGTCCTCTTGAAGTGCTGGCAGATGAGCTGCATATGGCTGTTGACTGCAATTCATGCCAACACATTAATTAGCATCTGTTTAGGTACTACAGTTACTTCATAGTATACTGTCCATGTATCCACTAAGGACCCACATTACAGAAGTGCACACACTGTCTAAATTCCAGTTGTCCTAATCACTACCTACATTAAGTTTGGCAGTTCTTCCTGACTGAATTCTAATGCATTCAAATTCACTGCTCAATGAGACAGTAATACACACTCTCAGAGACACATGTACAACTCAGCCTCAGCTAGTCTGCCTCTACATATGTCCTTTTTATTCCTTGCTCTGTCAATATTAAGTACTAAGTACCTACTTCTGCCTCTGCTTTATTTACCAGGCAGAAGAAAGGTCTGTCTGGCTACCAGCGCTGTAGATTTAACCCATCATCTGAGAATTAGGCTTGTCCTTTTATTTCATATATCATTTTCAATAAGAACAATCATGGAATCACAGTGGAGATGTTATTTCTGAGATGATGCCTTCTCCTGGAGCTGTGAAAATTCTGTATTGGGAGTAGCCAATAACTTTATTAATTACCTGGCTCTCCCTACTTGTATCTGTTGCTCTCTGGTAATATCCTCACCTTCCAGAGCTGACATTATACATACCTGTAAATTCTGGAACACCCACATAAGGCTGCAGAAGCAACATATAACTAACAATGCTGGACAACCAAACTCTCTTCCCTATTTCAGCATTCTTTTCACTGTTGCCAAGTGTAAGAAGGCTTTCTAAGGATGTTCTGAAAGGTACCCTCGGGGAGTTATCTAATATCATAATATGCTTTTCCTTGTCAGTTGTCAAGTGAATGGGTATGTCTGGGATGTATGGTCAGGTCCTAACAAGAATGAAGCAGCCACCGTCATACATAGATTAATATTCAGCTTCTAAAGTGGCTGAAACTTAATCCATTTAAAAACTAGATCAGGGCCTTAAATTGGTATTGAAACTAACCAGGAAGCAGCACAAGGCATGCTTTAGATGCCCACTGTGGTATGAAGCATGGAGCAGACATTACCTAACCACACGCTGTCCACACTGGAATCTGTGCATCATCTTTGAACTCAGCTTTACCTACACCAACTCACAGCAATGCAGTCTGGAGGCAGTGAATGAATTGGCATAATGTGGTCAGATGCTGTGTAAGGGAGATAAGGCCAAACTTTCTTAGAAAGCTGGAAGTGAAAGATTACATTTTTAGAAGCTAATGTAAACCAGAGCTTCCTCAAGTAAAGTGTGCTGATGTGTTTCAAAGCTTCAGCAGGCCTAAAGACCATAAGTAAACACTGCAAGATTTTTTTTTTAACATCCTCAACCTTTATGACCAGATCTAACCTTTAAAGAAATCTGAATTCATGCCTGCTTATTTATTTTATAATTTTATACACACATTTACACGTATGTTAATGATGCTTACAACTTTACCAGGAAAACTGTTTCCTACTGGAAACTATTCACTTCATTTATTTGTACAAGAAAGGATAACTGTAAATTCCAGGGTTAGGGAGGTTTTGTTCAAAACCTAAATCAAAAAATGACTCCTGTGTTTAAGTACAGAGGTATGTAAGAAAAACCTCTGTACTGTAAGAAAATCTCTAAGAACAAGAGTAGATCCTGTATTTCCTGGCTTCTATAGTTACATACGAAAAGACTGTGGATTGGAAATCTATTGTTCCAGTTTACAAAAAGCATGCAACTTCTTCACTAATATGCATATTGCATACAAAGTATTACCAGGTGTCCTGGGTGAGTGCTGTCTGCTGTCGTAGATGAAAACCCACACTTTTTTTGGTTAAAATCAACACAGACAAACAAATGGGAACAATACATTAGTCAACTGAATTAAGCTTTCCTAAGCCAGCGCACAGTTGAGGGTTGACTGTTAGGAAGATGATGAACTGGATTTAAAGCATCAGCACAAGGAAGATGAGAGACAAGGGTTGGCCTAGAGCACTGGGCCCAGGGGCTACCCTGACCACTGATTCTAGCCTAACATGAAATAGATAATCAGTGACCCAGAAAAGGAGATGCTCTGTCCTTAAAAGGTGACTACTAAAGTGGGATTATTGTGTGGGATGACTTTCAACAGACGTCAGCTTTGACTTAGGGCTTACTTTGCTATTGCTGACCACAGAGATACATGTGGTACCTTGAGTACTGAAGGCAGGACAAATACACCAGGCCAGAGCTTGTGTTGTCCCAGTTTTATTCCTTTGGCACAGGGCAAGTATCTCAGGCAAGGCTTTCCTTTGTGTGGTCAAATAAAAAGATTCATGGAAACGAAGTAGATCCTTTACCGAGCTTGGTACCTCAAAGACAAAAGCAATATTTCACCTGTTCCTGTGCCTGTCCAACTTTCCCATATTATTCCAGTTTAAGGTTTCAATCTGTTTGTATGTTAGTTAACAGGAAAGAAAGAGACTATACTGCAATGTTAGCCAAAAAGACATTGCAACCTCTGGGAAACTTCAGAGGATGATGTTCCAGGTCTTCTACAACTCACTGCTCCTGAATTGGGATTCCAGACTATCTGGATAGTCACTGGGAAGAGACACAGGTGCTTCCAGAAGGTTGCACTTAGACTCGATGTCGGAAGAAGACAGTGGGAGTACATCACATTGCTATCATGCAGTCAAGAGCTTCCTGTCTCACATTTAATTTGGAGTTTTTCTGCAGTGAGAAAAGAGGGATTTCAGTCAGGACACCACAGCTCAGGATGCACATGCTTTTTCTTAGTGACAGTAGCCAGCTCTAACTGCTTATTTTCTGCTGCATCCATACCCAGACAGGCTGGAGCTCTCAGATCTCACTTTATTGAACTAATTCAGTATATGACAAAACTTGGTAGCTGGGAGCCACATTCTCAGTCTGGATAGGCCACTGTCCTATGGAGAAGCGATGGAAGAGGTTGAGAATTAGTCTTTTGTCAAGGCTCCAATTTGTCTTTCACACTTCTCTTCCTGTAAGAGAGATTGCAAACGAGTTGCACTTAGTTGGATACATGGAGATACTACTTCAGGTCCTCTGAAGTAAAAACAAACCAGTCTGAGAGCTGTGATAGCTTTGAGGAAATCTACATTCCATCAGGCACCAGGCACACCTAAATGTGAAAACATGAGGAGGCTGTGGCTCCCTCACTGTCTGGGTTTCCTAAGGAAGGGCGGACCCATTTCCAGATAGCATGGGCTTGGGTGGAGGGAAGGGGGAAGACACTAGAAGCAACAACATCCGACATGAATCTTTGCTCTCCTAACCTTAAAATACAACAATATGAAACCAGAGCAAATGTGAAGCCGAAGACTCCAGCAGGTTTTCACATCAATCAGGCTTTTCAGCAAATTTTAGATGTCAGGATGATTTCTGAGAAGACAAAACAGGTTTAAATCTACAGCCCTTAGATTTACATCCACCTCAGAATCTTACACCGCCCCTGCCCCCTTCCCAGTCCCCAGGTGGCAGAGGAGGTTACAATACAAACAATAGTTATCTTTGTGGCATGGCCACTTAAATAAACGAATCTTGCTAGCTCTCCTCCACTGATGAGAGGCTCCAATAAGGCTGTCCCCAAGCAGCAGGGGCTCCTTCCTCAGCAGGACCTCTTTGCATGCAGCAGTGACTGCAAGGATTTGAGTAACACAGGCACCAGGAGGGAGCTGCTCTTGGTAGCCTAAAGGAGGAGGAATAACTTGCAGAGCAGCACAATGACAATGGACAAAAGGCAAATTTAGACCTAGTATCAGAAAGATAAATTGCTGAGAGTTCTTATGAGTGGAGACTAATCCTCAGAGATTGCACGGCCCAGCGCCTCCCTGCTGCCTAGGCTATCACACCTGCTCTGCTGCTTGTGATCAATCACTCTCTTGTATTCAGGAAACTAGGAGAGATCTAATAGTGGGTCTTATTCAGACTCTGTCTGGGAACATACACTTAAAAAGCAGGCACACAATGGCATAATTGCAGCCCCTCCAAGTTGTTTGGCCCCTTGCATGGGACAACCAGCTCTTGTCCTTTAGGATGCATGTTCAGGCACTGCAAGGGAACCAGAGCTGAGCTGGGAAGGCGAACTTGAAGACAGAACAAAGGTGGAGGTAATCTTGAAAGGTGGGCTGTGAAAAGGGCAAGCTAGACCCAAGGCACATGTATACAGACTTGATAGCAATTAACTATCTAAGTATATTGTTTTACTGTTACAGGTCAAGTGTCTTGCCTTTACCCCCTGACGACTGTTTCAAGCAGTTTTAAAGCTGGCTGTAGGTACTCTGGATCATCTATGCATCCAGGCCAGCATTTCAAATTTATTATTTTAAAGGCATTGTGAAATACTAAAAATGGTAAATGAAAACAGATTGTATGTCCCTACAGTGCTGGACCCGTTATAAAAATACTGAAGTAACAATAACATTAAATATAAATTTATAATATCAGGACTTTAAGACTGAGGCCTATTACTCTATATTTTATATATTTAAAATAAATACGAATTTAAACCTAAGACCACAATATTTCTTTGAGAACCAAACCAGAAACAGATCAGGCCACTTTTTCCACTTAATCATGCAGAACTGAAAAATCGAGCAATCTGTTTAAATGTCAGTAACTTCCTAGCTACAAAAACAATTATGTATGTGGAACACCAAAGAATCCAGGAGCGACAAAGGTGGTGAAGGGGCTGGAGAACATGTTTTACGAGGAGCGACTGAGAGAGCTGGGGTTGTTTAGCCTGGAGAAGAGGAGGCTGAGGGAAGACCTTATTGCTCTCTACAACTACCTGAAGGGAGGTTGTAGAGAGGAGGGAGTTGGTCTCTTCTCCCAAGTGACAGGGAATAGGACAAGCGGGAATGGCCTCAAGCTCCACCAGGGGAGATTCAGGCTCAACATAAGGAAAAAATTCTTCACAGAAAGGGTCGTTAGGCACTGGCAGAGGCTGCCCAGGGAGGTGGTTGACTCGCCTTACCTGGAGGTGTTTAAGGTGCAGGTGGATGAGATACTGAGGGACATGGTTTAGAGATTGGTGGGAATGGTTGGACTCTATGAGCCGATGAGTCTCTTCCAACCTGGTCATTCTATGATTCTATGATTTTTCAGCTACATGTACACAGCATCACAAGGACTTTGTTCACCTTTTGAATTTTGAAACATCTAAGCTGGTCAAAGTTAGCAGCTTCTGTATTCAGGGGACAAACAGAATGACTGATCTCAACCTTCCTCTTCCATTGCCCATAACAAAGCAATATCTGGCAAAACCCAAACAGGTATACTCACATTCTGCTTTTACAGAAGGTCTCAGGTTTTGAGCCGCTTATTCAGGAAGCAGCTCAGTCTCCATATAAAGTCCTGACTGAAAACAGCCAAATTCACTGCACCTATGAACGTGTATAATGCATGCCAAGAAGAGTATATAAAAGTTACAGCACTGAAAACTATTGGGAAGTACCGAGTTACTGGTCATCTAGAACAAGTGACAAAATTATTGCAGGTTCATGGAACAGATCCACAGATTTTAAATGTTTAGACATTTACAACTCCCTAATTAAACATCTATCGTATTTTACATGCTATTGTTTGCAAATCTTGTTTAATGCTTACTACTACGAGATCATAAAGATTACTTCAGTCTCAAATATCATGGTTTACACACACTTCAGAGACTTTTATTCTCTCTGTATCATACACAAGAGCATTTAGTTGCAAATAAGGGTTTGGGGTACATCTCTCTCCCCCCGTCTATCTTAACCACACTAATTGAAGGTTAGATATCTAAGTTATCTAGTGCTCATCCTGAGCTGTCTCTAATTCTTATGTATGGGTCTGAATATCTTGCAGTTGAAGTATATTAGCTCAAGTCCCATATTGCTTCTTAGCTGCAAATGATGAAAATGCCAGATTGAGTAAGACTTGAGATTTCTCAATACAACACCTTATTTTGATAAAGTATCTTTCCCCAGTGCTGTTAATTCACATATTCAGACTTCTCTGGAAAGTGATACTGTCTAGAGATATCAGAGGACAGTTTTTTGAATTAATGTTTGACACCAGCATGTTGCTCTCTTGTGACAATTGAGCCAGCTTGTTTAAAAAGTCCTTATGGAATTAAGAGCGTAGCTTTGCAACCATACTAGTTTTCAATTTTATGTTGTTTTGCTTAGTATTTCCTGAATTACTTCTTTTAATTTTCTTTGTCTGAAGATGATCCTAACACAAAAGAGTAAGTCATTGTCTGTCATTTATGTTAAAAAAATCACAATGCCTGTCTCTGAAGATTATATTCTTTCAGTGCTATGCCAAATAAACACCTCCAAAACATGTAACTACCCACTTCTAGAAGTATTCCAACCTGTCAGTGTAACACAGTATATTCTATTTCTGCATCATTTTAATGGTCTTTTATTTCTGTGAACTGTTAAAAAGCTGACATATTATACTCCCCAAAGGTAAACAAAGTTTCTCCAATAAGAAAGGATCAAAGAGATTATGCTGTACAGCTACACAAGCTGTATTTTGAAAACTCAAGAAAAATAGGAATCAACAAAATGAGAGGAAGGCCTGCTATATGCAGTTCTATGAATACATGAAATACAGGGAAAACTGGTTACCTTTAGTGTATATTCATGTCAAAATGAGCTACAATTGGCACTTCACAGATTCAGTATTATGTCAGGAAAGAAATCAAGATCTTAGAACATGTAAGAAAAGCCCAGAAGTTTAGTGTTGGATGAGACAGAACCCTAACTAAGAACACAGACTAGAAGAAAGGGTGAATAAAGTTTTTGGACAGCTTTGCTGCTATGACAGCCATAAATTCAAGCTTTGTCAGATTGAAAAGAACGTACATTTGGGAAAAGGTTTGATGTTCAGACATGCCACATCAGATCACTTGGGAATTATTTTAGACAATACTATTATATAACATACAAATAGTTATTGAAAACATAATTTTTAAAAACACAGATTAAAAATATATATCTAATCAGACTATTTTTATAATATAAAGTAAAAGAGTGTATCTACCCTTGCACTGCAAGATGGCACTGACAGTACTCTCCACTCAAAGCCCTGCTAAACCATCTTCCTGTGTTGCGAGTCTTTTCATTACCAAGTTAATTTGCCTTCAGTTGCCTGTTTCTGTTCATTTTTACCTAAACTGTAAGGACATCCATGGGTTCTATTTTTGCACATGAACATCTCTCTCAGAGAATGGATTTAGGGTCAAACACTAAAGCACGCTAGGAATTCTTATGAGAGTCAAGAACTCAGTGGTTGTGATACCTCTTTCTTACATCAGCATAGCTCCAGTAACTCAAATTAACTTGTTTTTGATACATACCATTAAAGTAAGAGTTGAATTATCCCAGCTTGCAACACTCAGGTGCTCTGATTACAAAATGAAGAACACACATGAAAGAGTGGGAGAAAGGGTGGCTGGTGCAGTCTGTGCACCAAACGCTGCCATTGTAGCAAGGTGATTTCAGGTGACCTGCTGCTAGGGTTGGATGAGGGCAGACAACCAAAGGTGTCACCTTATTAGATATCCCAAGGCAAGCTGTCCTCACTTCTCAATAATTTGTCCTGAAAATGACTTAAAATATACGTAAACTCTGTTATAAACTTAGTACATCACCCATCTTAAGACTTAAACTATGACATTTCCTCTTATTGAATATGCAGAAGACATGGTTTAGGCCAAATTTTTAAGGATCTGCCATTACTCAGTTTATATTCTAGTCATACTATTTTCCAAGCATCAGGGCACTGCAATATAGTCAGCATTACCTAAAATTTAGTTATGAATAAGTTGCTCCTTTCCTAAGCCATGGAAAAAATGTTCTAGAATTGCTATTAAGATAAATCTATGGGCAATTTTGGTTAAGGCTTTACAAGGGCTTAAGAAAGTTTGTTTAGGCCTCAAAGCAAATCCATCCATCTGCTGTACAGACTCATTGCTGGAAGGGTTCAACTGCTAATGCTACCAACATTGTGGCCAGCCTGCAGTAAGAGAACAAGTGTTAGGCAGACAAATCAGCACGAGTTTTAATTAACAGTTTGGGAACTAGACTCAACATGCATTTTTGACTAAGAGAATTTAAATAAGAGCAACAACCACCTGCTCCTCTGGAATATGTCTTTCCATCTACAGGTGAAGTGACATTTATCAAAACCTAAAAAATGGAATCCGAACCCAAGTCGAACATGTTACCTTTAATACATTTCAAGAATCAGTGGAAAATTACTTGTCTTCAGGAAGCACCTGAGTCTATGCAACTTTCTAAAGTGGAAACTTTAGGAAAAACACTTGGAATACAAGCTGCCAAGTAAAGGGAACAGTAAAGTCAAGATTCCACATTGTGTAAGACCACTTAGTATTCAGAAGTTATAGCAACATAGTACCTAAAACCTGCGGCCTCTCTAAGCTGTGCACTATGTATTTTACAGGCTATTCAGGCTTCTGAGATCCTATTGTGATAAAGTGAGTAAACCGCTGAGATATACAGAGGTCGGCTGACTGATGCCAGTCTGAATAAACATTCAAAGGATAACAAGCGAGAGTAGTTCTACAACAGAGACACTGGATCCAAATTCAGGAGTCTGTAGAGATCTGCTACCAACTCAGACAAGCTACTGCCTTTCCTCCAGCCTCTCTTACTTATATAGACTGAGCTTTTTTTTGCAAAGGCGAGTGTTCTTTCACACTGTGGGAATGTGCAATGCTTAGTAGGACGGTTTCCTGATTCACCATCGTAAATCAAAAGCTACATGTATAGGCACTTCAGATATTGGCAGATGTAACATTCAATGTAGCTTGCCAGCATGTGGAAAAAATTTAAGGTTGGTTCAATGAAGTCAGTGTGATTTTGGCCCGAATCATCCATCTGCTACCTATATTAAGTAGTATAACATATTCTATGTGAGTAACATAAATTCCATTTTGATCACGTTTGACATTTCTTACAGTGCTAAAAATTTTGTCATTTGCCAACCTGTATTTTTAGAGTTTTCTTGACTAACTGCCAGGGCTCCATCTGGCAAAATTAGAGGTGTTCCTAACTTGAAGCATTTCAAAGCAATTCTCCCACAGTTAAAAAAGAGCAAAACTAAGTGATAGGAAGCGACTGTAAAAAGACTGGGTTAACTTTCTTAAAAAACAAATACAATGAAATAACAACTTTAGAAAAACCTTAAGTTACTATACCAGCTACTTACCCATCTACCAATATTTTGATGGATTGATTATATGATGAGCATGTTTTAACATTTTGAAGGCTTGAATGTAAATGATCATATCATTTTTTGTTCAACTGATCGTTGTATTACCTGCGTGATGAATCTAATTGTAATCTGAATAATACAGTCCCTATGGACAACACAGACCACTAAATTATCTCATACATTAAATATAAGTTTTGAATTTGTCCAGGTGAATTTGAGAGCTGGTCTCAGATGCAAGTCCCATTCCCAGAAAGATGATTTACTCCTGAAGAAAGTGTACTAGCAACTTCAGAGCCACGACAAGATCACTGTTTTCATAGAACCACAGAATCACCAGGTTGGGAAAGACCCATCGGATCATTGAGTCCAACCATATCTATCAAATACTAAACGATGCCTCACAGTGCCTCATCCACCCGTTCCCTAAATACCTCCAGGGAAGATGACTCAACCACCATCCTGGGCAGCCTTTGCCAGTGCCCAATAACCCTTTCTGTGAAAAAATTTTTCAGAATGTCTAGCCTAAACCTCCCCTGGCAGAGCTTGAGGCCATTCCCTCTTGTCCTGTCCCCTGTCACTTGGGAGAAGAGGCCAGCACCCTCCTCTCCACAACCTCCTTTCAGGTAGCTGTAGAGAGCAACGAGGTCTCCTCTCAGCCTCCTCTTCTCTAG